>OZ026618.1:15933817-15978817 GCA_964020975.1 Hermodice carunculata | reverse complement strand
TTTTGCTTAAATAGCAAGTGTGACCTGGCACATCATATATATTGGGTTCACATTTCATTTCAGAGGAGTTGTTTTATGCAACTGGTAATATACATGCATTTTGGACAATTCACTTTCGACACATGTCTTCTTCCGTGCTTAACAACAAACCTGTTCCATTAAACTAGCGGTGCCTTAAAAATTGCAGATCCTCAAAAAGCCCATCTCCAATTGTGATGGTATAGTATCAGCTAGAAACTTAAACAAAATTATCTAGGAATACCAATTTTACAGTGTGCTTCTCTATCGTGCTTTGATGTGAAAACAGACAGAGAAGTATCTTCAAGTATGTTCGTTAAAAGAGAGTAAAATGTTGACCTTAGGAACCTGCAAATTGGTCTAAGACACCAACTGCTTCATGAAAATCCATATGTTTGTTTATCAAGTAATTGTCAGTCACATCTTTACATCTTCCATGACCTCTTTATATTACGATAGACAATTAAAGAGTAAAAAATAAACAAACAAACAAACAACCCCCCAAAAGAGTGAATACTCACCATCCATGGTTGGCTTAATGGGGGGGGGGGGGGCAAAGCTTAAATTAAATGTCTGTTTCTGTAAAAATACACAAGGCTGGACATATATGCTGTTGCTCGAAATCTCTCATATATGTTTCCCATACCTGCAAGACAGTTTACTGAAACATCTTTCTTGTTGGTCGAGTCTAATTGAAAAATATGTAGACCAATTAAGACATCTCATACAAAATTAGTCATTTGTGTTTTAGGGAGATACTTATCATTCCAGAGTTGATTATTGTTTGCCTTAAATAAGTATGGGATTGATCTTATCAATCCACTTGTGAAAAAGGATAAAGTGAAATGAAATATGTAGTCATTAGTTTTTTCATCTTATAGTTAGAATTTCCCACTTTCAATTTCATTGTCAAGGAGAAACTTGAAAAACAGCTTAAATTTTGAAGCAACCCTTTTGTGGGTAAATATCAAACCCAGTACACTTTTTGTGAATATAAACACGACTGACAACATCGATTATTGAGCAATTGTATCCCAAATTACTTGTTGGAGTACTTTTGACACAATATCTTGAGAGACGAGTAAAATGGATACTTTCTCTTCCAGAAAGTTCACTTACTTCACGCTGTTTTTTGGCATTCGACAGAATACTCAGAACTATTGGATGAATAAATATGATTTTGATAGATATATTTTACGCAGCTGTAGGTGTCAGGGACACTGACCCTTTGTCACATGATCAAAAAGTATTTGCAGTTAAGTTAACATATTTCAGGCTCAGGTAAAACCAGCTCGTACTGATTCAAAACAATTATACTGTTGAAGTTGCCACAGCAACCACCCCTTTACCTTTAATGTTTTGACAAACAATCATTACAAATATACAAAAAATCTTTACTATGAGAGTCAACACTACAATAATACATTTAGGTTAATGCCCTGCGTCCACGTAGGTTAATCAAATATATTGCCATGCTTTACATCTCGATGGATCTTTTATTGCGTGGTTTTGTCTGATGCCTGACAATATATCCCTGACGGTACTGAGGACAGATAACAAACACAAATACCCATGGAATAAGGACAGACTGCTGGCGCTTCTAAACAGGAGGCCAAAAAACTGAATATTAACCAACCATGCTTCCCCTATCACTTATCAGTGGTAAATATTTTCAGAAGGTAAACATCAATGCCTGTGCAGTATGTGTGAAATTAATAGCACATTCCATTACCTTGAAGTTTTTGAAAGGTGTATTTGTGTGAGCTTGAACTTAAAAGCTTAAAGTTCAAATGTCAATTGCAACATTTTATTTTACAATATTGGTAATATGGGAGAAAAGGCTGCACGTGTCTTCCTTGTCTTCCCTAGGCAAGCGAATATAAATGTATGATAGGCACGTCAATGAAAAGGATCAAAGGTCACCCACGTTAATTTCAGGAAAACAAAGAGAGACTAAAGCTCTTGGTCTCTCGCGTGCCATCCAATGCTCAAAATACTGCATACCTACCAGGTACCTGTGCATATATTTGACTGTTATAACTTACCTATGAATGTTAAGGTCCCAGTTTTATTAGATATAAAATTATATTCTTCTTCACTTTCAAAGCAAACTAAATGCCCTGTTCTCTTCTGGCAATCTTTCTCAGCTGTGTCCCATGTAATGCCAGATGGTCCCACATCTATCACAATGTAGTTGCTACCTTTGAATGAAAAGTGCGTCTCCTTGCCTGGTAATAAAATGGTCTGTCATTAAGGAAAATACAGTATTGCAGAGCCAGACGTTTAACGAGTGAATAGGAAGGATTTGTTTCCCTTTTTTGACGAGATATTGAATGAAAGACGGACTTTGTTCTGCAATGGATGTAAAACGTAACAGTTTGAAATCTGTACTAGGAACTGAATGCCATAAACACAATGCAAAGAAGGTCCATCTTCTATGTAGATATACAACAGAAAGGCACCCTTACCCCATTGACCCTCCCTCCCTCCAATATACCAAAGATTATATACCCAAAATGTTTGTCTAAAGGAAAAGTTACATCATGACAAGGGGGCAGCAGTAATCACAGGCCAACCACAGCCTGCACTCATCTATGGAAGAGTCCTGTCATGTTCAGGGCGTCTACTTACTTGTTACATCATTTCCATGACAAAGTAACTTGAACATTGAGTCTTCAGTTTGATTATTTCCATCAGCCAGCTTCCTTAAATTCGTCATATTTTGTTTCACAGATTCCATGGGCAATTGATTCCAAATATCTACACCTTGTGGGTTGTTAAGAGGGGCTGCTAGACCTGTTTCATGACATCCTGCATGTCTCCACCAACGATCCAGACAATTAATGTGGTATGGGCCAGGAAAAGGGACCTCGATATGTGTCTCACGGTCTTTGCACTCAGCTTCAAAAAAAAAATTGATTTGATTGTATCAATGATTTTTTTTGTATCTTGCAAAAAGATTTATGTAAATTGTGATACTTAAAGGATACCTTTATTAATTAGGTATTGTATTTGTGTCTTATTTTTTCAGAACCACTTCCTAGTAGTCATTACCATATTCCACAGTCCGAACTCTTTACTCTCCATAATCTAACCTGTCCCTGTCCAACCTATATACATATGGGATTACTATTGTCCATATTGCACACTTTCCTCTGTAAAATTTTGACATAGGCTGTATCAGCCCAAGTAATTAAAGGGACTTCAGCAGGTAACTACTCAACATGTTTCGGAACCTTTTACCCACACATGTCTCTCTGAGTAGCGACTCCTTGTCTAAGCTAAATATTCAGCAAAGACAATCGCATAATAGGAAATATATATGAACGTGGCAAATGATGAATTAGCTAAATACATGGAGTTTTGTTTCTAGATGCAGAGCTTCATTATGAAAGACAAATGCCTGTTAAACAAACCATAATTACCAAATTTCTATAGTACAGGTTCAGATAAGAACAAATTGACTTACCCCTGAACCAATATGTACCCTTTCTAGCTGGACAGCTTATCCTAGTTAAACCACCCGCCAGTGTATAACTGAAGTGAAAACAAGCTGGGGCATTATATTCTGTCCCAGTGATTGTAAAATAAACAGTTGGTATATTAAAAACTGTAGAAGACTGCCAAAATTTGCTGTTTCAACTCAAAGTAAGGTTCCTCATCATCATAGAGTTTCGACATGCAAGATACATGGACCATGGAATTAACCGCTATTTATAGATGAAGTTATTGTTTAGCTGAGAGTAGTTTCCTCATAATTATAGAGATTCCATATGCAATGTACATGGACCATTGAATGAATCTCTATTTTGATCTGTCGTGCCTTAGCTTGATAAAGGGATCACTGGACTGTTTGTTCAAGTCACAAGAAAATGGCTTTCACATTCAATGCATTCTTGTTCCTCCTTTGAAGCTCTTAAATTTACATTTTGTATTATGCAACAGGTACCTTTGTGTCAAGATTAATGTGTCAGTCAGGGAGGACTCTACCAAAACTGCAACATGCAACTGCTCTGTTTTAGTTACAAGTTTTAATCTTTTAAGAGAAAAATACTAGAATGTATGGATCAGAAGTATAAAATTTCATGAGACATCCTTTCACCATAAAGTATATATATATATATATATATATATATATATATCAGTGCCAGGACAGTGGCATGAATCAAATCTGTCGTGTATATTTGATATTGCCTTTATCAACGTCTAAGGATCAAGGAATAGCTATCCCTGACACTTTTAATGCAAACCATATTGACCACGTGCTTCACATTCACTTTTTGATCTGGAAAATTGTCACCATAGCATCACAAATAATAACCATGAAAGTGCTTATAATGGCTATAGCCGTTTTCTCATTACCATTTAACATATAATGGTAAGAAAATTCAAATACCTTATCAAGATACCTTTCATTCAAATACCTTCAACCCTAGTGTAAAGCAAAAAGCAGTCTTAGTCAACAGCCTTCCTCAGGACACTTTGAGTGCAGATGTCTGGAGGAAAGCTGTCGACTGAGGGATTAGTTAGTTGTGGGCAGCATTACCCACATCCCTTCACATTGGTTTGTCCCCTGTGTGAATATATATATATATATATATACATAAATATATATGTATTTATGTATACACACACAAACACACATACACACACATATATATATATATATATACATAATGACAAAGTAGTGAAACATATTTCACCATATGAGTTGCGGCCCAGGCAGAGTAGCTTGTTACGAGGACTATTTTGGTCTGCAGAAGCTCTGAAGCTCTTCATATCGTTTTTCACCACCCCAGCAGGCACAGAGTTCCAGTAGTAGTTATTGATTCCATGTGTTGGGCTAAATAACCCTGCTTCCACACATCCTGCATCTACCCACCACATATTCAAGCAAGAGATGTCGTGAGGGCCTTGTGTACTGTCTGGTTTGTTGCAATGTACATGAATCTGAGGCCTGTGTTCAAAATCTAACAATGTCAAAAAAGACACATATTTTTTGCAGTACAATGCCTATGCCAGATATGTATAAAACATGAAACGTGTCAATATAACAAGAATATATGTAAACACGATGTATATGTATATGTAACCACTTATCCTGTGTTCTCTCTTTCTCACTCGATCACTTGCTTGGCACACACAAATTAGACCAGATTGCACAAGGATATGGTTTCCCTTATATACAAACAGTAGTTCCTTGTGTAAGTCTAATAAGCGAGAACCTGTGGAGAACACTGATTGCAGATTACTCTTTTTAGCAAAGATTTGTAGATGTAAGATAACTGAATACCCACATGGATTTGGACTAAATTTAATAAAACGATAGCCCTCATAGTGAGTAACGTCAGAGTTTTCATTTTTTTTGCATGTGTAGGTTTCATTTCTGTGGATATTTGCATCCCTTGCAAAGGCTGGCCATTTGTGCATAAACTTTTTTGGCCTTTCTTCAACAAACTAAGTTTACCAAGGCCATGGGGTATCCATTGAAAAACACCTTTCATTGAAAGGCCTTGTCTGCAAACGAGTTGAATTCCACCGTAGCTACTTGTTCTAAAATAAAAATCCATATGGGATAATGTCAACAATTCACATGAATATTACAGCATTGACCTGCAATATGTATGTCCTCAGAACATTAACTTTTTCCTGCATCTAGTCTGCCTGTCATATCATTTGTACGGTGTTATGCACTTAGTTAAAAGTAAGGCTTTCTTTATAATCTTTTTTTTAAATCTCAACAAAAACTGAAGGCTTGTACTTCAGTGATTGTGCCATGGTCATTTTAAATTTACGTCAACTGCTGTTTATTGTAAATTATAAATACTATTTGACATTTCAACCAGAACATAACATTTGTGCTGAATTCATTGGTCACTCTCAAAAGTGTCAATGGGTACGTAATGGCAGAATATAATATGCTTATATCGACTACAGTTCTTCACATCATTGTAGGTGAAGTAACGGTTCGCAACTATCAATCCCCGGAACCCTAAGATTGATCATATATACAAATGATATGGTCTTTGCTTTATCCAAATTAGGCTCAATATTGTGTGCTGATGACACTACTTCAGTTACTACTTTATTTCCTTCCATTTATTATTAGGTGAAACTTCAAATTTGTTTGACTTAATAAGTTGATACTTTCAAGCAGTTCATTCTCGCTGACATCCAATACATTATGAATATGTACAGACAAACCATAGTGTGTGTTATTTCATTCACAGGAATAAAAAGATATTCTGTTTTACATGTAAGTAGACGGTGCGCATTTTTTAAGAACAGACCAGTTTTTCTTTTTTATGTCTACTAGAGTGTTTAAACTGGAAAGATCATAACTTTATAAAAATGGAAATGTAGTATTAAAAGCACGCATTTTTTCTTATATATGCACGATTACAGTCTTGCATCGTTTTAATAGTATATTGAGTTTACCACCATCAATATATCCATACTTTACTCATAATGGAGAGAATGTCTCTCCACCAGTACGATCAAGGTCACGAACAAGATATCATACTAGATAATAAATCCGAATTTTACTTCAGAAATACTCCAACTGGTCTTATAAATAATATATTTGTTATTACATTTCTGGTTTATGTGAATTCAAAAACTGTATTTGGTAAACAAATATAAAAAATCAACACCTTTACCATGACAAAACTTACATCTAATATTCCAAAATCTATTCGATTGTGTATAATATCAATAACTGGCAAACGTCTGTATATGAATAGCGTCATGTGTATAAAGAAATTCAAATTCAAGTTTGACTGCCAAACTAAAGTTATTAATTAGTTCGTGTCAATTCAAAATGCATTGCTAAAATATTTGGGTCATCATCCACTGTGAAAGCCAATTCCATTACATATTTCTATGAAATTAAACGTGGGGAAAAATAAAATGTTTCACTGTAAACCTCTTTACTGAACTGTTATGTGTGTAACAATTACTGATATATTTGTCCATGGTAGCTTTTTTGTCAAATATTTTACTGTAGATATCCCGAGATGGTTAGAAAGTTTTCAATAATTTTAGAAATTTTAGACTTGCCTGTTTTGCTACTCAATTTTATCTTTTGGAATCATTCTGCTTTACTGTTCACCATTCAGACATTGTAGGCAAGCTTGTTTTCTGTTAGGTCAAGTAGCAAGCAGCAACTGACGACAGTGACAAGCTTGTCTAATTGTCCTTGATATCTGGTTAAGAAATATCATATTTCCATTGCATTCCCTTGACTTAAATACAAATGACTTTCATGCTTTTCTGACTTACCATACAATTTTGCTGTTAATATCAAAAGATTATTAGAAAGTTTGGCTACATTAATTTGCAGTTTTTAGACTTGTCTGTTTTGCTACTTAAATTTATCTTTTGGCATCATTCTGTTTTAATATTCACCTTTCCAACATTTTAGGCTAGCTTGTTTTCTGTTAGGTCAAACCCCCAGGGGCTATAGATAGCAAGCAGCTACTGACGACAGTTACAAGCTTGCCTATTTGTACTTAAAATCCTGTTAAGAAAAATCTTTTTGATAACATGTTTTTGGCATCAATGCTAAGGACTTTCATTCTTTTCTGACATTCCTAAATGCACATTTACTCGATAAAAAAAAATACTCAAAATTGACAGTATTTTCTCAAATGTCACAAACCTGACACATTACGTTGATACATTGACTCAGGGTTGGCAGTTAAATAGAGCTTAATATTTTCAGGGGTAGGTCTTATCATAGAGTTTGTTTTACATTCCTGGTGCAGCATGTCCATTGTTGCAGTCCATGTTAGGATTTCCCTTGGTTTGTACAGGTGGTCTAGCTGTAACTTTTTATTTTACAATCACTGCAACTGAAAATAATGCCCCAGCTTGTTTTCACTTCAGTTATACACTGGCGGGTGGTTTAACTATGATAACCTGTCCAGCTAGAAAGGGTACATATTGGTTCAGGTGTAAGTCAAATTGTTCTGATCTGTAATTGTACTATACACATTTAGTAATAATGGTTTGTTTGACAGGTGTACTGCTCTTTATGATGAAGCTCTGCATTTATAAGCAAAACTTCACGTATTTAGCTAATTCATCCTTTGCCACGTTCATATTTATTTTTTACTATGTGGGTTGTCTTTGCTGAATATTAAGTTTATACAAGGAGCCGCTTCTCAGAGAGACATGCGTGGTTAAAAGGCTCTGAAACATGTTGAGTAGTTACCCGCTGAATGGCCTTTTATTAATTTGGGCTGGTACAGCCTATGTCACAATTTTACAGAGGAACGTGTGCAATATGGACAAAAGTAATTCCATATGTGCATAGGTTAGACAGGGACAGCTTAGCGTAAGGAGGGTTGAGAGTTTGGACTGCGGAAAAGGGTAATGACTAGTAGGAAGTGGTTCTGGGCAAAAAGCCACAAATACAAATAATAGACAAGTTCTGAGTTCTGAGATTTGTTTTCAACAAATATGTACGAAAGAAATTTTTGACTCAAATATGTTTTGGTTTTTTACTTTAAAATCGCTATTATCGTCTTTCACCAGACCGAATCACATGTTGGGCTAGAAAAAAAATCACTTGAGTGGCTAAGCCTAATCGATTTTAAAGTGTTTTTTTCTATCCTTGAATCTACTGGGGATATATATATATATATGTATATATATATATATATATATATATATATATATATATATATATATATATATGTGTGTGTGTGTGTGTGTGTGTGTGTGTGTGTGTGTGTGTGTGTGTGTGTGGCGATTTACCATGAATAGCACATGTTTATATTTGTGATATCACACGTTCTAGAACATGTAGGTAGTATTTGTACCCATGGGTACAAAAATGAAGGGGATTTAAAGTATTTTCATGTGTATGCTCTCCTGAGATAGTCATACAAGAAAAAGCAGAGTATAAAGTGAAGTGTTTGATTTTGGGTATTAGCAGTCTCCATTGATCAAATGAAGGTAGCGACTTTGTTTGAGCAGCAACATTGGCATTGTGTGGATGAACAGTATTTATAATTTCACCCACAAACCATTATTTTGGTAATCGTTTAAATATAGTATATTTTAATTTTGTAGAAAAAAATCTTATGGTTATAACAGTTTTTTTTTCAGGATTTTTGAAGCCGCTTTCTAAGAGAGTATCGGATAACATATTTTGACAGTTTTTCTTTGAAACTAATCACTTTAAAAATGTGTATTGCATATCTAAAATAAAAGTACAGACCAAAATGCAGTAATCAGTTTCTTTATTTATCATTCAAATACATAATTCGAGAAAAATTGAATTCTCTTATCATCATTTTAAGAATCAATGTTTATGGTGTTTTTTTTTTCTGAGCTACACCAGCCTCAGCAGGCAGCACCAACCAGAAAACACAAATAACAGTTCCTAGAAAATAAATAATTTTGGTCTTGTGACTATAAGACGCACACCTTATGCAATTGCTTGTGTCTTTGCAATCATTTTTGAATTTGAACTTCACGTGGGCATCAGTTCATTTCCACGGTGAGAGATAATATTTTTGTGTATGACAAGCTAATTGAATATCCACCTGATGGAGCAATATATGTTTGTGGGATTGAAGGCATTTCAGATTGTGAAACTTTATCAATATTTATAAAATAAAACAGTAGAGATGAGAACCCCAGGTACAACAGTGGTTGTTTTTTATTTGTTATGGGTATGATAAAATTGAAAGGATTAAAATCATAATATTTGTACATTAAAATAACATTGCCCATACAGAGACCGAGATAACTGACATATTCTGCGTGTAAGAATTTTGACATTGTCTTGTTTCATAAAAGATGTGCCCTCTTCCTGCAAATTTGTACACTAGGTAATCCTTGATCAATGTTGCCTCATTCTGTGCCAATAATTTGTGATTATTTTCAAGGTATAAGTGTGACATGGTACAAGTAACATTAAAATAACGTTTCACAGTGCATGGATTGGATACAAACTGTATATAAATTGGTAGTTGTCAAACTTTATTTTTATGCACATTTTGGAGATGATAAATTCTGAAGTCACTTCATAAATGAGGCATTAAATAATATTACTCAGGCTGCAAATCATAGCCTGTTGGCCAAAAAATAACTTCAGGACAAGTACTTCTCCAAAGTCAATACATGTAATGGTAAAGACAAATTTCCATACTCGCTGTTTACACCAGAGAAAGTTGAGAAAAGCCAATGTGCAGACAAGGGAGTGTTTTGAACACTGACTAGCTGAGGACAGCTCATCGTCAGTACCTGCACAGTGGACAAGGGTCTGGTCTGAGAGCTGATTGGGTAAAGACAGCTGGTCCTGCGGAACAGAAAGTGGTCTGTCCACTTACTAGCACTGAGGAAAGCTAGTCTCTTATACGTGTAGTGCAGAAGAGGGTCTAATCACGGAGTTGACTAGCAGCAGGCAGCTGGTCACACTTACCTTTGGAGCAGGCAAGGATCTGTTCAAAGAGCTGGTACTTACCAACCTGTACAGCAGACGAGGGTCTGCTCTGAGGGCTACTGCCTGTGGACATATATATATATATACATATATATATATATATATATATATATATATATATATATATATATATATATATATATATATATATATATATATATATATATATATATATATATATATATATATATATATATGAATGAACAAGCCCTTTTCTGGCAGACATATTGCAGGTTTTCCCAACTGGGAAACAAAAAATAACTTAATTAATGTAACTAGAAGTTGAAGGCAGATGCGTATCAAAGGTACTCCCCCCCCCCAAAAAAAAATGTCGCCAACAAAATTTGAAAATAAATATAAAATGCAAATCGCAGACAGACAGGCTGACGATAGATAAGTGGTCATTTACTCACACCGTAAGGTCAATGAAACTGTTGTTAATTTCAATTTTTCATGACAATCATTATTTCTACATGTTCAATGTGATATTTGATCTTCTTTAGATATTCAACCACTAATGTATTGCGTGAGGGCTATAAGAGTCTTGCTGTTATGCTTGATAATGTTTACGTTGATGGACGTGTCAAGATTTGGACGCTTTTTAGACTTGGACTGAATACCGACTACAATATTGACACATACTTGTCTCACTTCAATTGTGGGCATGGAAGATGAATATTGTTTTTTTCCCGCATTTGAATATGTTGAATTACATGAAATTTCATGTAGCAAAAAGAATAAATCCCTGCTTATTATGAATTAGTCCCTAAGTTCCCTATTTTGACTGGATTTTTCCAGGCAGAAGGATGTGAATCAAGAGCAGTTCATATTTTATTGAAAAAACAAAATCAAACATGGAAACACACTTATGGCGATGTCAGTTTAATCAACCGGTTATGACTAGTTATCATTGACTCGTAGCACTAGGTCAATGGTATTAGGTTGTATACTTTTAAAACATATTTCTGTTCTCCATTTTTTTAATATGACGTCAAGCATATTCCGTATTTATGCACAAGTACCAGTTGAAATATCGAATACCTCAGATCTTGTAAGCTGAATTAATTGTAGTATATTCTACATGTATTAACATGTAACTTAGAGTTTCAAATTGTTAGAACAAGAACAGATAATTAAAAGTACCTATTTTTTCAACTTGCTGAGGTTGGAAGGTATTAAACCTTGGTGGTCTGTAGCAGACAGAAATGGTGTTTCGTTTTTCATATTCAGCTCTGTGGATGCACTTGTATTGATAAATGCTTCAAGCATGGAGCGTGATAATGTGTTATTGGAGCTTTCCATGAGTATATCTTGAGTTGATACATTTGCCCATCTTCTTGTATTGGTGTCTAACGTCCCAAAATTTGAAGCTGTGAGCAAAATAAAAACTGAAAAAAAATGTATGTCCACATGAATAAGGCTTCTGGCAGCATTGATCAGAAGGGTGAACAAAATTACAAGTGCAGTGACCTTCAAAAATTAAAAGGCTTGTTTAATGATTTGTTCTGAGACATGTTGCTGATTTAAATGACGAGAAATGGTTTGCCATCATACTGGTGACGTTTTTTGGGTAAATACCTTTGACATAAGTGCGGACTGAAACAACAATTCCTGAAACCATATCAAGCCAAACTGAGTTGTACTAATTAGTAGGCGATTCGGAAAACAGAACACGTTATTTCTTATTGGCGAATGGTTGACGATTTGCTGTGTAAAAATTTAGGTGGTTCATATTTGATGAACTGATACCTAAACTGACAATGACTGATCATTTGGCAGCTTTTTGTTGTTCAGTTTTCGATAGGGGCCAGGTCGTTCTGTTGTGTGCAGTATAGCCTTGTCCCCACATAACTTATGGAATGCATGTATTAAAGAAACCTCCACGTTCGCCTCCCTCTGTACATAAAATGGACAAAAAGGCACTTAAGGTTGTTTAAAGAACTTTCTTATTCATTGGTAGATATTTTTTTATTTCTTTTTTCTTATTCTTTTTATTTATTTATTTATTATCTATTTTTACAATTTGGAAGCGAAGTTTATGCAAATGTGACGACAAAACTAGCAGAGAGCAGCAGTATGTCACTTCAGTCGTTTTGTTCTTTTAGGTTTTTTTTTCTGTCGTTTTCTTGTTCATTTTTAGTGACACTTGTTTAAAAATCAAGGTTCTCTTTTTTCTCTGTATTGCACCCTTTTAAATGAGAGTCCCAGATAGCATTATATGCTTCTTAATAATCATGTTTTACAAAATAAACGACATGGGTAAACAGCTATTACATTTACATTATTTTCTTAATTTTTACTTCCAGTGTACCCCTTTTTATATATTTATTGCAGGTATAGTTGTGTTTTTTTATAATGCAAATAATTGTTATATGGAGACATATATACCTGTTATATAATTCACTGTATCTTTCAGACCCTGCATTGAGTGTTTATGGCTAAAACTAAATAATAATTTATTGGTCTCATTACATGTTATCAAAACGTTTTAACAATCATTAGGCATGTTTTACAGCCCCAAATTCTACTGTCATGTCTACTGTTAAAAGGAAAACAACAAAGAGAAAAAGAACCACACATAACAAAATGGAAAACTTACGGAGATGCTAAGAGCCCTGTATAATATTTTATCCTTTGGTGTAACAGTACACGATAATTCAGCGAGTATCACGACCTCAAAAACAACTTTTACTCTGAGACTGTGACACATTCTTTTTTTCTTTGTCTCTCAGACAAGCTCTCTTTTTCAACAGACTCTTATGCAATTTTGTTCTCTCCATTATGGTTGAATGATGTTGAATTGTTATATTCATGTTTTCAGTATGTGTAAAGTTTTTTTCAACTTTTTTTTTCAATTCATTTAGTTACGCTTGCTGTAGGAATTGCAATACAAATTTTAACCTTCCTATAGTCTTAAACGTTCTAATATAAACTTCGACCTTAAAATGTTTATTTGAATGATTATTAAAATACTGTTAGGGCTAAATATAGATATAATAAACATAATTTAGAGTAAAACACTTTGTAACGCGGCTTGGGCTACATACTTGTAAGTATGTGCACATTATGCATAAAAAATGAAACAATGACTTCACTGTTTCTGGCAGCACTTGTATCATGGGCTCACAAAGCAAGTCGATTCTCATTTAAATGTGCCGTTATATTACAACATAAAATGCATAAGCACTGTTGGGAAATATGCCTGAACATTACAACAAGAAGTACATATAAAACACTGTGGGGACTTTTTATTGGACATAAACCTTTCAACTTATGCATATACCACAGTCAAAGTTTTGTTTCCAAGCACAAATGATATACTAAACGTATATGCTCTAGTTCGAAAGGGAACACATGTTACAATCCAAATTATTGAGACGGATTGAAATGTTATCCAGTTGACTGCCCCATTAATTTAATTTATTTACTATGTATTCACACCTTGCAAAACTACATCTTACTGATAAAAAAAATCAGTTGGCAGAGGACACAGGGTTATAAATGCACAGGGCGTCACCTGTGTATATAATGGCATGCTGCAAGTACATAAGACAAATAAATAAATGAATAAACAAATAAATAAATAAGTAAATAAATAAATAAATAAATAAATAAATAAATAAATAAATAAATGAGTAAATAAATAAATAAATGAGTAAATAAATGAATGAATGAATGAATGAATGAATAAATAAACAAATAAATGAATAAATATATAAATAAATAAATAAATAAATAAATAAATAAATAAATAAATAAATAAATAAATAAATAAATAAACAAACAAATAAAAAAACACATTAGTGCCCCCAATATCGTACATGTTCTGTAAAAAAAAATTAGTCTCATCCTACACATCTTTTTAAAAAGACTTGCCACTAAAAAAACACAAAGAAATTCATAAAAAATCCAACAAATCAATGGAGCATGTCTGTTTGAAGAGATGTAGGGGGGAGGCTTCTAATTACGGACACCTGTCAAGAATTGCAGTTTTTACAATGATATTGCATCATTTTCAATGCGTACTTTGCTACCTGCCACTTTCGTGTCACCACCTGCGTCATGAATATCAGGGATAACGTCATCGCTTTTGCACCGACCTATGGCGCAGTGACTATACTCGCCCGCACTGGTTGAGTTGGGATGTCCCATTTCACACCAGCAAGGTGCGGCAAGAAGCCATCACCTGTATTAAAAAATCATAAAAGGAAGTTTTACCTTTTCATTTGTCAGTCTCTCTCTCTCTCTTTTAAAATTTTTTTTCGTACAAGTTTTCCGGAAAAAATCTTTTGCCTGCAATTGTTAATGATGTGAAACCAAGTGTCCGAAATTGCAAGCCCTCAATAATTTGCGCCGTTGCAGAGCAGATGCCCTTTCAAAATGAATGCTTTGACCCCCACAGAGCTTATTGATCACTTGTCCAGCAATATTAGTATTCGCATTCCGTCGTTAAATCCATGTAAATTGACGGTTGATATTTTTGGATCCTAGTGGATCTAAATTATGTTATACAGTAATTAGCTTACTTTACCATGCAAACTGAATATGTTTTCTTTTTGTCACATATTCGCCTCACAAAAATAAGATTAAAAATATATACATTTTGCCAAAACAACAATGCATACGTTTTTATGCCTAAGCTTAGAGTTTCCTCAAATTTAAAGATAAAAAAACCTAAGGTATCTATTGATGTCTAACAATACAATATTTCGTAAGTGGCACATCCAAAGTCACTCTATTTGTTCACAGATCTACAGGTTTAATTTTTTGACGCACCTGATTTGCGACAGAGCAGACAAGCATTTGCCTTTTCGAGAGGTTTGCTTTGCGGTCCCACTCTAAACTCTATCACTTTCAGTGTCATATTTTGGACTGAGTTAACAGCTTTACTTAGCTCATTTTGGACAGAATGCTTTGAGGGAGTTTGAGGAAAGCTGCTGGCCTGGACTATTATCTGTGTAACTATAGGCCTGCTGGTACTTCAATGAATTTGTTTACCGGTGAATATGAATCAAGAATCATAAGAGTAATTCGGGAAAGACTGACATTAGTAGAGTTGGCACTGTAAGAGTTAAGAAAACCAAATATCAAGTTTCCACGAGAAACGTTTGTTAATTAAAGGATATCGACTTGCATGTCTATTCGAATCCACTTACAAACAAAGACAAACTAGTCTCGGACAACAACAAGTTCCATCTTTCCATTTGCATATCTTTATTCCCATGTATTGATGTTACAACTGGACATTGATGACATTTTTGTTTTACTTTATATGACCTCAATGATCACATCTTCATAGATCTGTGTAACTCTAGTACTTGTATAAGTAAGTATAAAAACAGCTACTAGACCCGTCACCTAGGCCTATCCCCTGGTAGGACCCAACCCAGGCTTCCTGACGATTGAAAAAAAAGTTATAATTTTCTTCCGCTTGTTATGCTTTATTTGGTGATGTTAACTGTATTATGCTTTTTCATATTAAAATTCCTTAAAATACTCAAACAGGAAAACTATCCCGCCCCCCCCCCCCAAAAAAAAAATTGTAACATAGTTTATCAAGATCTACTGCCCCTACATAGTTGAAATATGATCTCTGTAGATTATATATCTACAGGTCTAAGCAACCTTTTTTCATGAAATAATTGTTTCTTCTTTAACCAAGCAGGTTAGCATTCTGTCATTTGCACCTATTTTTGATTATGGAACTAACCACATGTAATAAAGATAGATGAAAATTGTATTGAGAATGGTTTCAATTTAATACACCAAGAAGCTTTTATGGCCTATTCTTGTCGTTGTTGAATGTCTTTCTATCTGATGCGAAGATAGTCTGCATTCTACTCCATCCTAATTGCATTTCATAACTTTCCAATGTTTTACTTTCACCGAGCATGAATGAATCGTGTTAAGTTCTTGTATAGAATTAGGTAAAGATGAATTCTACACTGTGCTGTAAATAAGTTTTGGTAGAACATAGACCAACAAGCTGAAGAAGGCCTATGTAACATTGATTTCCCTCCTACGAAGTTTCTGCATTCTTTCAAACATGACATGCACAAGCTGAAAGTCTCATCAACTGTGAAATACCGATCTAATCTTTGCAATACCTGTTAAGCAGTTTTGGTTGGTAGCAACATATTATAAAGGTTTATCATGTTTTGTAGTTAATAAAAATCAATATTGAATCTGACTTCAGTGAACAAGTCTTTTGCATCGAACTTGCACATGACAATTCTTGGCTTTAAATCTGTTAATAAATTAGCCGAGAATTAAGCTGGAAAAGCCTACAGGTTCATATATCAATTGCATTAAGCAATAGAATTTGCACCAGTGCTATCACAAATTATTGAATTCCAGGAAAAATGTCTTTCCTTTATGCTTCCTACTGAGCCTTTTTTATGGAATTGACAGAAGCCAACGTAAAATCAATATATATATATATATATATATATATATATATTTGGATAGCAGCTTCAACATTTGGGTCCCAAAAAAATCGAGCCTGTATGTTCTCATCAGTGGGAGGGTAGATGTTGGCATCAATGCAGGATATCATCCAGTACCTTCACCAAAATTAGGAAAAAAAACATATACGATAAATCTCTTAATGTAGCAAGTGTAGGTAGTGGTTTTTCTAAGATGCAGGTCAAGGTTTAACGAGGTTGGCTTGTCAGGCAATTACGTCTGCAAACTCCATTCAAAGACAATATTCAGGGTAAATCCTGGTGGGCAGGTGTAAAGTGTCGCCATCCTGATAATGTGATTCGGAAGCCTGAGAAGCTAACAACAGTCCGCTCTGAAATGATGCAGGGGGATATCATTGATACTTTTTTCATGATTTGTTAACGTCTTAAGATGTTAAATTTACTTTTAGTAGCATATTTGATACCAATACTTTAAAACTTGCTCCACAGCTTGCGTATGGTCATCCTTCCGATTATGACAATTATTGATTGATCAGACATATTAGGAAAAAGGAAAACTCAACTTAACTCCATCCTAGAATATCAAGCTTACTTTGCTTATCAGAACTGGGTCCTTCAATTTTTGGATAAACATGTTTCTTGTTTTATTATTTAAATTAAAAAAAAATTGAAACATCACATGGAAATTGAAGTCAAATAAAATGTTTAACTTCGGAAAATGACGAAAGAAAGCCAAAACAATATTTGAAAATCCCAGAACATTACTTTTTCAAACTTTATTACATTATGCATATAAGCTTTTAACTGAAAAGATTTTCTACATATCAGCAAAATAATAACATTTTCACAGATTATAGATAAGCAAACGAGTTGTTAATGTTAATAATTTAGAGGTCGAAACAATTCCAAAAATGATTAGTTTGATATGGTTATCTGCAAAACTAAAGACTTCAGAAAGGAAACTTCGTAATTGAAACCATCATATGTTTTGCTATCTTATCTTTCGTAATACAAGATCGAAATTGATAAAGAAAAATCTGATAATGTGTGCATGTTAACATACTTTGTTAATCTCTGGTTGTTGAGCAAACCTACAAGATAACATATCAGATCATAAATTACCATGGAATTTGCCAAAATGGTCAATTTAAAGTTTGAATGGTATATGCATTGTTAGGCGTATTTGACACACAGTGTATCTGTTCTTGTCAACACTTGCCTTGCCTGCTAGTATATACATATATATATATATATATATATATATATATATATATATATATATATATATATATATATATATATATATATATATATATATATATATATATATATATATATATATGTATATATATATATATATATATATATATATGTATTGTTCCATTAACTATCTGTTCATCGGTATTAAACTTTGAAAACTTTCAAATATGTATTCAGAGATTACGCTCAAAATTAATGAAGATCAATATCTTATTTTTGGACAAAAAGTCAAAGGGTTTTTTTTTCCATGCTTATGTTATATCACATTTAATTTAGGTCTCTGCTTTATAACTGTATCAAGGCCTATTGATGTATTATGTTGTATGTAAATAATAGTTCACAATGAAACCAATTAATCTATCGGATTGTTTTAGCGCATGATTCATTTTTTTTTCAGGAAAATTGTCTATGGGCACAATAACATTTTTAATCTCCATGCAGGTTCATGGCAGATGAGAATCTCTTACTACAAGAGCACCTGGGAGTTCAGCCGGCACGTGCATTGGTGAGTTGTAATCGGGCACCTGTTCAAATTAGCATCTCAGATTTGAGCCTCTTATAAAGTCATTAGCCCTGTATTTCCTGTATAAGCAACCCTGTGATCATTATAAAGTGCCTACTGTCTCAATGATGTAATATAATCGGCGTTCATTTTTTGCGTGGGCCATTATCGCTGATGGAAGGCAGTTGTCACTGACAGCCACAAAATCGAATCCTGGTCGAGCATCGCGATTGCGTACGAAAAGGGCCCAATGGCCAAAGCGTCGTTATCAAGTTCAATCATTTATCCTCTGAAGTGTATCGTATGAAAATGCAAAAAACCGACAAAGACAAAAAATACAAGAGAAAATAAGAAAAAAAAAAAAAAAAAGAAAAAGAAAGAAAAGAAAAGAAAATGAAATAAAATTAATAAAATTGCAGCGCCACACGCTAAACGAATTAAGAACAAGAGTTTCTAGGAGTGTTCTTTCGTGTGATATGAAAGGAAGTGGGCGAGTGGGGTTGGAGAAGATTTTTTAACGTTAACTCCAAAATATTACCAAAAAAAAAAAAAAAAAAAAAAAAAAAAAAAAAAAAACCCAAATCACTCGATGGTATCCATTTGAAGCAACTTGGTAGAGATGCACCCATGGCACATTCCCACCAAGATATAATGAATCTGGCTGATGCCACTTTTATAAACATTTGCACATACCTGCCTAATTAATGGAACTCTCAGGTCATCTTTAAGAATTATGATTTTTTGCTGTAGCTGATAGTTATGAATCCCGCAAAAGATACCCTTTCCTTTTGACTACTTGCCCAAAACGAATTACAGCACACACATGGAAGCAACCAGGACTAACTGCAAAGATTTTATTCGGGTGTCTTGTTTTGCTGAAGCAGTAATGGTGTTTGGGTAGCTAAGTCGTATGTGGTATACTAATAGGTGTGTACCAACGGGGATATATATATATATCTATTTTTGTTCTTTTTTTTGGGGGGGGGGGCACATTCGTACATTTTATCTTTTTATAGTTGTAAAATAGTAAAAAAATGGTGACAGTTGAATAATTTGAAAGATGCATTGATATACAACAATGCACATATTCTAGCTCCAAAATTATTTTCAAATTACACCATGCATTTAATTTTACACACGTAAAAGTCATAGGTTATGGGATGGAATGACCTGTTGATTTTAAACAGAGGACCTTATGAAAAACTAGTAAAAGAAATTAGGACGTAAATATATATTACCTAGTTTTTAAGAATCTTTAAAGCCATTGCGGCTCCAAATTTTAACCCATGCTATTAAAGAGGCAAAACACGTCTCTCTCTCTCTCTCTCTGTCTCTCTGTCTCTCTGTCTCTCTCTCTCTCTCTCTCTCTCTCTCTCTCTCTCTCTCTCTCTCTCTCTCTCTCTCTCTCTATATATATATATATATATATATATATATATATATATATATATATATATATATATATATATATACAACCCTGTGTGTTAGGATAAATATGCTCCACATATGACAGAACACAGGAAAGATCCAATTGTAATATGACATGAATACAATATTCCAGCTTGTACAGATATTTTTCAGAACTTTTTCTATAAATCGATAAAGCACTGACAAAGAAAATTAATATTGAGGGAAAGGTAATGATATAATCATCAGGGCAACACTTTTTTAAAGTATATTTTATTCTGTAACAAGTTTCAAAAAGTATATGATAAATAACTTTATCATGAAGACAGTAGAGTGCTGACCAAACGCTTCTCCCTTCGTAACCAAAAAAAGTATATAATGCATCGTCAAATGTTAAGTTCATTTGTTGGTACTTCAATGTAAATACCATATCGATAGGGCAAAGAATCTAATAATTTTCAAATCTCTTTTGCAAAGGAAAATATCACTTTAACATGGCCGTGTTACAATACGGTGTTTTTGGCTCACTCGTCATATTTGACTAGATTCCTTCACTGAGGTCTATGAGACTACAAAATATCACTTTTTATACATTAAAAAGAGTTAAACTATTCCATTTTGTGTTATGTTTATAATTGTATTGTTCATAGCCGCCATTTTAAATTAAATCAACTGAATTTCCTTAACTTTGCTTCCTAAGCAAGTGCAAATTCGGCTATTCCTTGTTGTGATACACATATAGGTAAAATTTGGCTTTTAGGAACAGAAATGACATAAGCTGCATTTCCTTAATTCCCGACGGTAGTATAATTCAAGCTTTAATGAAAGTAGTGTCACCTCTTACGTTATCGTCTAATGGACTTTAAGACCACTCCTCAAGCCTGTTGAGAAACTCATTCATAAAAGTAATGTATCAAAGTTTCTTTGCCATTGCATAACGAACATATAGCAATTTCTATTATACCAACTAATTTTGCAATAATATATATACATCTCTGCCGGAATGTATGATGAAAAGCTCTTAAAATTGATGATACAATATATCTTTATATTTTGTGTGAAATATGTTTCCCAATAGTTCCTATCTATTAAGGTGCTCAGTTCTTCATTCCATTTCTTTTAATCAGGTTTTGGTAGTATGAGGACCTTTTGAATCGATACAGAATAAACAAATTTGGATGCTTCCCCAACTTTTAACATTTTATCGATAAAATGTTATTTTTTACGGTTCTGTGTTTCCAGTCTGAAAACATATGAATTTCCTTTTCCAATTCCGTGGCATAGCTGCAATCAGGCTTTGATAAGCACGCAGCTTTTGTTCTTACACTTGGGTATTTAGCATAAAACTGTTGATAAGTCATGGGGTTACCATTGTTATCAATTACATCCATGTCTGTCTATACGTTCTCTACTCCATTTCACACACAGAAAAAAACAATTATACGCAATCTTAATGTGAATTGTACCATGAATATTGATGATTGATTTCTTTTTATTCTTTGGATTAAAACACTATATCATAAACCATGTTTTGAATATTTAATGGTAATCAAGGTGCTCTTTATACTTTTAAATGTACCCAGATCTTTAAAGTCAATATAACATTTCCATATATACATATATATATATATATAAGCCGGCGACTTATGTAAAATAAAATATTAAAATATTTTCATTTTACTGTTCTGTCATTTTGTAACCTTTTTATCCGACTTAATTTTTAAGCTTGCGTTTGTGACTCTGCATGAATCGTTTTAAACCACCTTGTTCATATTGACATATGGTAGTATTCCGTTTTATCTCAGCTTGATATGTCTATATGTGCGTCCCCACAAACTGTAATACCAAAGTATTTCTTCCTTTTTGAAAAAAAAAACAAATGTCTTGAATTGTAGTGACTGGAATAGGTAAAACTGACATTACATAAATTAGTTGTGATAGGGCATTTTTTCTAACACTGGGATTTTGTGATACAAAAAAGAGTCTTTGGACACCATATATTCAACTGGTTCTGCTTTTGTTTTTGTAAAAGTGGATCATTATTTGGATTGAACATGGCATTTGGAGACCACATATTTAACTGGTTTTGAGTTTGTTTTTGTAAAAGTGGGTCATAATTTGGATAAAACATGCCATTTGCATTGATGCTTATTATATTTCTAATTTTTTAACTGGTCTATCGCTACATTTAAATTTTTTATAGTACGTTCTGTAGGATTAGAGTTCTTTATCAATTAGCATTAGTCCTGTTTTATCATAAGACACTTTAGAACCTTTCTAAAACTCTAATTACCTTTTTTGTAAACTACGTTCCTCTGCCTTAATTGTAAGACATGTATCGCCTGCATATAAACGTATTATAAAATTTCTACCTTCTTTAATACCATTCTTCCTTTTTGCCTAATTAAGATTACAAATGGTTTTGACGCAAAGACTCAAGTCTAAGATTTATGCTGAGGTATGGGCGCAGTGGACAACTTTGTCGGACCCCTCAGGGGAGCTTAAAAGGAGCAGAAGCCCAGCCACGATTAAGAACTTGACTAATAATATTATCGCAGATTATCTCTGTCCAACGTTTGAATTCCGTGCCAAAATTAAATAACTGTAGTGTTTTTGTAAAAACCTCCATCCTAAGCTATGGAATGCTTATTTAAAATCAATGAAGATAGCCAAGGCCGAGATGTCTTCAGGATCGGTATTCTCCAAAATGTCAAATATACGTCTTACATATTTTCCACTTTACATCCTGTTTGATCATTTTCAGTAATCTCATTAAAAGCTATTTTCATTCTACAAGCCAAACATTTAGTTTTAATTTTGCAGTCTGTGTTCCATAAGGACATTTGCCTCCATGATTTCAACAGAAGAAGATCCTTCGTTTTTTTTTTTTTTTTTGGTGAGAGAGTAATGATGCCTTGTCGCTGCAGAATTGACAAGGACCCTTTCCATTTGCATAATTTATAGCGCTCATTAATAATTGTTTTATCTCGTCCCCCCAGACGTTTTAAACGCTAATGGAGGAAGAGCTTATGTGTCTGGGTTTTTTTGTTTTTTGTTTTTCTTTGTTGTTTTTTTTTTTTTTTTGTTTTTGTTTCGTTTTTAACTTTTTATTTTTGTTTCATCTGGTTTTTTTTTATAATACTCTTGAAAGTTTCATTTTTTTACTATTTATAAAATCGCAAACTTCCTCTTCTATTAATCGATCTTCACTAGATGCATTATGAATCCAGGTAGTTTTGAACCTCTGTTTATATCAGAGATCTACCTCTCTAAAGCAACATCTTCTATTCCCTGGGTTGAAAAGAAGTTTTTTATACCATTTTACCTGTTCGTTATCGGGTCACCACTTTTAGTAGAACTGAGCCTGCCTACATTCTTTTAAAATGAGGAATGGGCTGCCGTTTATCCAAATTGAATTCTACATGCAGGTATATAAATTTACGTTGCTCTCCTGAAGTCCGCTCCAACGAAAGTGTCGACTTTTGCTCATATACAGAAGTAAAATGACATATAACGTATGCAAGATATCCATACAGGTGTTCATAATATTCAGACTCTACCAAAAGCTGTATGGTATCTAACTATCCCAAAATAGGATGTGTTGCTCAGCTACGCTATAGACTGCATCATGTTTTTTTTTTTTTTTTTTTTTTGTCAGTTCCAATTTTACGATACGGCATGATATTTTAACCATTATGCACTGAGTGAGTATCTTATGAGTCATATCTTTGTTACATGGATGCTATACAGGTACAATGTTTGTAGTTATTAATATACAGAGAGTCTTAATATAGACATAGCTTGTGGGCCCATGATGTGCAAGTCCAAGGGGCATGTGCAGTGGCAAAAGCGGTCTGCATTAACTGTTAGATTGCCAATTTCGGCAAAAAGTTAATTTTTACGAGGCTTGAAATAATGCTATCAAATTTTATCTTTGTAAAACGTCTATTTGTATAAGTACTAGAATGCATATAGTTGGAGGTGCCATACACAGAGTCCAGGTAAACGGCATTTCTTGGTACACTTTGGAGTCCCTTGTCTATTTTCAGACTGTATACTTGGTACCGACACAGTTAATACAGTAGAAATGTATTTCGCTCATTTGTTCACAACCTGATATGATATATGCCCTCAATCCAGTAGTGCACATTGGTGTATTATACAAGAGCAATGCCATGGAAAGAGATGTATTCAAATGGTGAAGTGACCATCGATATCAGGGACTCGAAGCTATACCTAAATGGTAAAATCAAAATGTACTTTGCCACACTGTTTCCCATAATCGGTCTGCCCATTGAAGTTAACAGCTTTAATTTGGATCGGTGTAAAGCTGCAAAATGCTAGTTATTGGCATTGTCGTAAAGTGGCGAAATACTAGGTCAATGCAAAATTCGCAAACAGTAATTGTAACTGCATCTGTTACCGAAAGCTGTTACATATTTCATACATTAAAGTTGTCAGGTAATTGAAACATGAGCTCTTTGGATTTTATATGCTCAGGCCGATACACAGTCCTATCAGGTTTAATAGCCTTGAAAGTACATCATCAGAGTCTAACAACTGCATTAATCTTTCCAGGCAGTGAGTGATCACTAGTGGCTTAGGCCTACCATAGTAAAGGGACCACATGGTGCTTGTGAATTAACCTCAGCATCATTTCACTTTGTCGGAGTCACGTTAAGCAGAAGACACACAGGATAATCCACATTCTTTTTGAAACAAGAATTACCTCATCTTATACTCCTTTGAACAGATATACCATAAGCACTGTGTTAGTAAGATTGATCTTGCTTCATACTTAAATTAAGATGAATACATTTTTTAAAACATCAATAACGGTCACCGTGTTTTACGGTTGGTCACATACATACAGCATCCGTTGGTGCAGCAAACATGTGTTGAATTTTGCAGTGCATCCATTTTGGTACCCCTACTCTTTCCTGAGGGGAGCACACCTACGACTGGGCCTATATACTGTTTTCCCTAGCTTGGAAACAATTTGACCAGATATGCGAACTACATTTAAGCACACTTTGTTTAGTTGAAGCTTGGAATATGGCATGGACTGGACGATTGGTTGAAAATGTAGATTAATCGTTACTAACTTTATCTGGATAATGAGTGTGGAGCTCTGATTTTCCCATGAAATTGATTGTTAATGATTATGTCATACACATTTTAGCTTCAAAAACCACGCTTCAGCTGGGAAAAAGTATCTTTGTAGCCTTCTAGATATGAAAGAAATGAAATGTTTATTTCAAAGCTGATACCACTATTTTTGGTTCAATGGCAACTGCCAGCACAGGGGTCTCAATAAAGCAATGTTAATCTTTGTCGTTTGGAGGAGGAAGACATGTATTATCTATTTTATATCTTCACTTTGTAAAACTAACAGAACATCTGAGTCACAGTTTAGTTTATTCGACCAATATTATAGACATTCAAAATAAACACACTTTGCATCACTTTATTTCACATGAATCAAGGTACATTTGTACATTAGTCAGGAGATATTTGTCTAAGAATAACAGTCCTCTACCACTGAAAACACCTTTTCGAGAAGTCAGTGATGCATTTGCAATCCACAAAAACACGGAAAGAAGTGAATAATTACCAAAAATATTCTTGGTATTTCAGTCATACCACGCAAAACAATTTGGCACAGTGCATGTTTTCTCATGTATGTATATGAAAACTATTTTTTGCACAAAATGCTAACCCATGTTACGAATGTGCATTACTACATAATTTAACTGTAATACTAGACAAGAGGCAGACTGAAAAGGGATAAGAAAACACCGTTATGGGTAGTTTCGATAAGATTTGGAAAAAAGGAATAAATTGGTATTACCCTCTGTAGTATGATAATTATGTTTGCAAACAATCTATTTTGGCCTCAGTTCTCAGTAAATTGTATCATTCACAATGGATAATCAAATGGGGCTCTTGAAGCGCATAATCTCGAAAAGTAATTAATTTGGCAGGTATATGTCATAGACACAAGAGAAACCATCTCATGATAGCAAACAAGAAAAAGGAAGATATCCATCGTTGTTTGATTTTATTTTTTTTTTGAGTTTCCCATTGTGTAATTACAAAAATACCTAGTGCACAGTTTGACAAGGCGTCATCAAGTGCTTTTTGGGTGTTCCTTGCACGCTATGCTAAGAGATGCTTTAATGTCAAGTTTAGAGATTCTGTCTTTATAAGGACCATTAGTATTCCAATGGACACTAATTGTGCATCTTCTTTGCCTACTTTATATCTTTTTAACTTGGATGGCAAGATTTTGATAAAGTTGTCGAAAGAGAAAAACCTGCACAATAAATGATTTAAGCTGGCATTCAGACATTAATCATTAACTCTTTCGAGCATATTCTTCACAAAGATTCACCAGTGATTTGGAATGAAGGGAAACTGCAGGAAATGACAAGAAACGTGCTTTTCTATATATTATGAATTATAAAGGAAATAATGAATTAGTGTTTAAACTTTTTGACTTAGGTGATGAGTTTGAATTTAACATCGTTTATTACTATCACACGGATTATAATATTCCAATTGGACCAGCTTATGGTGTTTGTGTGTCAAGGTTAATTACCTTTGCTATAGTATACACCGACTTTAAACATTTAGACTCTTCTCATATACTTCTATTTGAAATACTTGTGAAACAGAAAAATTGAAAATAATGAAATTAATGCATTTTTTTTTTTGTTTTCTGTGTAAAAACCAAACTTGTTATATAGATATCAGTTTTATATGGCACATTATATCCAGTTTGTAATGAATACATAAATCAAGTAATTGTAGCTGACATTTAAAACAATGGGTGTATCAGGCACAAAAATTGACACTTTCTAGCATAAAATAGAATTAAAGTGCCACCAACCTTCGTTGGCACCTGTCACAAGTGAGACAGCCATATTTTGTTTCCATTCTGTATTTGATAATCACTCACTCATCTGGAATGATAGCAACATTATTAGTATGTATATGTTGGTCTTCTGCATATCGAATTTGCCTGTTTCGTGGTAAAATGGTTTTAATCATGGCTGCTGCTTGTTTTATCTGACTTTCGATTGAGCTCTGTGGAATTGATGAAACCGGTTTTCTGCTTTTTGCTTGTATAACAGTCATTATTTTATGTTGTCAAAATAATATCTGTCATCTCTAGATATTCAGTGAACCTTATATTGCTTGGTGGATATTCAAGTTATAGCTGATGATGCTCATGCTAAATGACTTCTCAAGATTTGGACAGCTTGTAACTGGCAAATGT
Source organism: Hermodice carunculata (assembly GCA_964020975.1). Taxonomy (NCBI): domain Eukaryota; kingdom Metazoa; phylum Annelida; class Polychaeta; order Eunicida; family Amphinomidae; genus Hermodice; species Hermodice carunculata. The sequence continues at coordinate 15,951,467 of OZ026618.1, read as the reverse complement.
TTTTGAAGTGAAATTGGCACGTCTCCTCGCTTTATTGAATGAAATTGCAGTTTCACGGTCGGATGATTTTACTTGTAGCTCCATATATACTGCAGTGTTGGTAAGCCCGAGGCCTGCTGGAATGATAGTAGGACTAAAATCTACATGAAGTAGTAGATGTTTTTCTACGAAAAGCCACCTTGTTTCCATGTGATATACCAAATGTCATATAGGTGTTTGGAAGTTGTCTATCTTGAACCTTTGGATTTTGACAAGCTTTTTGATGATTGGAGAGTTCTGATCATGGATAGTTCTTGTCATCTTGGATTTTTGGTGCAGCTTTTCTAACATTGTGAAGAACTGTATTTCAGCTTTTATTTTTTATTACATTTTTTATTTCAGCATTGCAACTCTGACATCTTAACCTTTTAAATGTTCAGTGAGTAATTTATTGCTTCATGGCCATTCGAGTCTTGCTGTTGTATCTGGTGAAGCCAATAGTGATATACATTTTCAAAATTTGAATGGTTTCAAAGGCCTTGGACTGATTTTCGACCATGAAGTTAACATGTTATGGTCCCACTACTATTCTGTCCCAATACCACAAAAAATGGCTTTGCCTGCCATGAAAGAATAATTTATAACTTTGTGCTATTTTACGTTTTGAAAAATGAGAGTAAAATTACAAACAGGTCGTGCTTGTGAGATGTCTTTAGATCCCATATCAAACTACTGTTTTTTGCAGTTTTTTTCCCTGTGGACATTTTATTCGTGATAACGCATTAAAGAAATGAGTAATATCATGAGCAGAACTTGCAACATGTAAATTGATTGTGTACCGGAACACCGTGAGGGCAACGAATGGGAAAATACTCTCCTTATCATATCAAATAGACTAATGAGACTACACAGCAGAAACCAACAAGGATATAGCTGTCGTTACACCCTAATTGGCCAGTGAAGTACTCAAAATAAAGCTTGCCCAATCTTCAAACACACTTAAACCATCAAGTTAGTTCCAAATAAAGGCTCATTTTAGAAGCAACGACAGAGATGGTAGTTAACATGCATTCATGTTTTTTTATGTAATGATCTTATATAATGTAAAGTATCACAGAGAGTACTATATCGACAGATGGAAGACCATGCACCCTCAAAGTATGTACTTTGACAATATGGAAAATCAAATGAATGTTAAATGAATCTAGTTCCATTTGTTAATATACATGACGGATGGGCACGATCTTGCCGAGGAAAATAACCCATGCAGCTATAAATGGGGTATCATATCATAACCCCTGTTATGATAAAATATGAATTATTCACTGAAAAAGGCTTGGGGCGTTCCATCTTTCAGCGAGATCTTTACCATATTAGTAGTAGTAGTAGTAATAGTTGAAGTTGAAGTAGTAGTAGTAGTAGTTGTAGTGGTAGTAGTACTAATAATAATAATAATAATAATAATAATAATAATAATAATAATAATAATAATAATAATAATAATAATAATAATAATAATAATAATAATAATAATAATAATAATAATAATAACAATAATAATAACATTAGAATAAAGCAAAGTGTCCATCCTAACATGATCATAATTGTAACGTTCAAGGATAATAACATATGTTTGATATCATGTATGGCCATTAAATATAATAGTTTTGACAAAAGAATGCCAAGCACTATTAATGGAAAAAAAAAGAAGAAAAAACTCAGAAGACCAGACAGAGAAAGATTATATTTGATTATAATATAAATTGATAATATTGTCCTGGCCTGAACAGGATCTAATTTGGCATAGAAGATATTTTTGTTTCCAATTGTTGGCACTAGTAGTCCCCATGAGGACAAGCTTTACGCAATGTTCATGTGTAAGTTGCAATAAAGCATGTACTCTTGGGGGGGGGGGGGGAGGGAATGCCTAAGTGCTATCATAGAAGACACTTGAGTTGAACTATTGGTTGAACAGATGGCTCATCTGGCCATTTATTAATTTTTTTCTCATTGCCCCAGTACTGTTGGCAAAGCAGCAAGGGCGAAAAGCTTGCTTACTGCCCAGCTGACGTGAACAACTGCATAGGGGATGGTGAACACAGCTTCAAAAAGAATGAGCTCTGTTGGGCATAAATGCAGAGCCTCCACTCTGATTGATCGGATTCTTTCAAACAGCATAGCTGTCCAAACATTTTGGAAACGAGAGACTGAGATTGTAAGGTTATGTGTGAATGTCTGTAATAAATCTTGCCCATTAAGTGCAGCGACAAGCTGCTTTAAAAATATGGAATCTTATCTGCATGTACAGTTTGTTTTGAATGACACTTTACATTTGATATTGCATAGACTAAATCGATTGAAGACATATGGATAATTGATGCTTACATGTATCACTTAAATAATATGTGAATAGACTTAAACAAAAGAATGAGTAGCATAGTTCCTCTTGGAATTTCAATTCCACTACTCTCCTGCTCAGAAAAGATGTCAAGGAAACGATTTAGCCATACAATTTACGACGCAATTGCTCCAAAGGCAAATTGTTTGTGAAATTCCAATGTTGGTCATATAAAAATTTTATATATGTAAGCCTTTTGTATGTATGTATGCATGTCTTCCATGTGGGTTTCATGATGATGATGATGATGATGATGATGATGATGATGATGATGATGATGATGATGATGATGATGATGATGATGATGATACTGCGCTACCTAAGCATATTTCCTCTTGATGTAAAACAAATGTCAAGCCTGTGGAAAGGCCAAAAGCCTTAAAATGCCTCTTCAGCAAATATCACAAAGGCACATGCAAAATCATACTTCTCATTGTCTTTCGTCATTTTCTTTTTTTTTTTTTTTTTTTTTTTTGCTACTGCCTATATTGGAGAACATTTTTCTACCTATCAATGACGCTTCCTGTGTCACGAAATGCATAATATACCGCACCAAAACATATAACATCGTGGATACTTGATATTTGGAATAGCAGTTGTCTCTTGCTTGCTACAAATTAGAGAATATGGTAGTTCAAGAAATCTAAAACATGAATAAACCTTTCATATGATGATGATGATGATGATGATGATGATGATGATGATGATGATGATGATGATGATAATAAGATATTCATTAATCAAAGTTGTAGTAAGTGGTATGTGGTTTGGAATTTAAAGATCTACATCTTTGCCTACATCACCTTCCCCTAACTGCTTTTTAGCACTTGATACACTGAGGAAATGGTTACACACAGTATCTCTTATTTAGCACTACAAACGATTTAACAGAAAAAGGGGACTTTTGTTAGACATTGAAGAAGTTAAATAAGCCATATCGTTTCAAAAAGAAAATTACAGAAAACAAGCCAAGAACACGCAGATACACTTCTGATAAGTACAGAAGTTGCTCAATGCTTGGAGATTCATGCATGATGAATATATTTTGCACCTGCTGATAAAGGGTCCAATAATATTATGGTCATATACAAACAGTTTTATAATAAGTTTCTCATAGACAAATTGGCCGTGCTGACCCACTTCTATTCTCCCATATAAATTATGAAAAAGTGATAAAAATGGATATTATTCTGGAACAAATATCAACGGTTTTGCCTTCGTTTGACCTGAAATGTTCTGATGTACAGGCCCATTTTTCCAATATTTACACCGTTCAGAGACTACATGAAAATCCTTAAAAGCTCCGTTTCATAGAAGATTAAAATTTTGCTGTAATGGAGACATGCTTTGTTGCCGGAAGGCTTCAAGAAGGTTGAAGAATTTTGGTTTAATGACTGTGGTCAGTTAAGATATATTGCACTATTAACAATTTTCGGATTGTATGTAATTCGAAGATATTCCCTATACATTTGAATGGTAAATGCGCTCATTTACCTTGTCAGCAGATTTAATCCGTCAGCCACCTGAGGCTTTATTCCTGATTCTATTTTTCCATAACACACTGTTTCTGTGACTGTCTCTTCGGTTTCTTTTGTTAGTTTTCAATTTTCCTGTCGGTTCATATCCTATAAAGTATTTGAACAATATGCACAATTAAGTTCAGAAACTTATTTTCCTTAAGTTTTACTATTTTCAAATCGTTTCCTTCTTGAAAAAGCGAGTATGTCTGAAAATTAGATGAACTCTCAGTTAGTTGTTTAACCATTTTCTTTACATGTGTATGTAATTTATAATCAGCTTTGTCGGCATATTTTGGCAACATTTTTGCATTTTTGTCTTGGTTTATTTCAATTTTGATAAACCTTCGCCGGCTTTACACATGATATTGTTAAATCAACCACCCTGTCAATGTATTTACGTAGTTCCATATTGTATCCATTTCCAGAAAAGTATCTATGTTTTACCTGCATAGCATTTGTAATGCAGAAGTGACTAGGTCGGGGGTGCAGATTTCCCAAACAAAGCACTCATGTAACGGTTCATATTATAAAGGTTATTTTGGTCACATTTAAGAAAATTGAGGGCCGATTGTGTGTGTGTGTGTGTTTTATGGCATAATGACCTGGCTGATTGAAGCTGGCATTGTGGGCATGGTACACGCCAATGTGCCTCGCCTGATATCAGCTGCAACCACCCTCGTCATGACGCCATAATACACAAAAACGACCCTTGTTTCTCATATTTACACTTTCTCATTATTAATTTTTTCATGAATTATACGAAATTTAGAAATTAAGTCCATAGAATTAAGAGAAACTACCACAAACTGATTTGCCCAGCATGTTCAAGTGTTGAGCTACAGTAACCCACGTGGGCGTGGCTAATTGGAATGTGGGTGGAACACATATGCTACGGTCTGATAACACACAAAACCAATGCATTATGGTCTAATAATACACCAGGCTCTCGTATTTACTTGTAATATTAAAAGTTATGTTTGTCAAATATAATATTATCATTCCCTCTAAAGTTTGCATCAATTTGAAAAAAAAAGAAAAACACTTGGCGATGGACGGAGAACCACATGAGGTCGCTGACAAACATATACAAGGATTAAGAGATCAAGGATTGGTCAATTAGAACATAGTTTATTAGAATGAAATCTCAAATTGTGGCTGTAACACATATACTTGTTTGTTGGGCAACCTAGATTTCGACCATTCAGTATTCGTTAACCTGTTTCAGTACACAAATCGAGAGCCAGTTTTCGAAGTTCATCGACATTACGTTTATATAGATTGGACTGTTTGAGTAACATGTTGTAAAAGTTGTCATGAGGAGCCAGTATATGTCTAGATCTAGCTTCATGTCAAAGTGTGTACTCAATTTCGGTAGATGTGGCAGCGTTCAGATCACCCTTTATAATACATTTGGCCCTATTCATTACATGCTCTAATATATCAATCACAAGCTTATCGAACATATCAACATCACTCACATGCCTGAAATGTTCACATACTGTCGTCATATAGCGTATTGATGCCACGTAATAACTACCGGAACAAGACATCTTTCAAATACATTGTGCAGCTAAGCCCATAAAATTTTAAGTAAGTCCTTCACAGGCAAAAGAAGAAAAAAAGTAAATTATAAAAAATAATTTCCAACGTTACTTTTCACAGAACTTGTCTCAGTGTAGACATCCCATGCTTTCTTGTACGCTAAAAAGTAATGGATTTGCATGAAACTTAGAAGCTGCTAGGAGTATGATATGGAGCTGTACTCTCTGAAAGTGCAATTTGTAGGTTTCAAAAAGTATCACAGAGCTAGGATACTAATGACAATCCCGTTAGGCTCTTAAAAAGTTCTACATGTGTGCATTGTGACACATATTGCTAAATGGTCTCAGTGAGGTGCTTTATGGCACTCGGTTTTCCCTTTCTGCTTAAAATCTAACAGAAGCAATCTGCGTGTTATTACTTTCTATATTAATACTGGCGTAATTTTCTTTCCATACAATAGCGCACAGATAGAAGTAAGGAGTAGTTTCTTTCTGCTTGGTGGCTATCCCGAAAAGAGGTCTTTCAGAGGAAACATATCTTCTCTTCCAAATTAACTCTTTTTCAAGATAAAGTAGCTAAATGCTTCTTCTGTGCATGGTAGACCATCTGCTTTTATTCTTTTATCTACATTTTTGTTTTCTGTCAGAGACCTATTTGGAATTATAATTTTAGATCAGGCACAGGTAGTGGCAACTATGCGCAAAAGAAAGTTGACAATTCACTCGTTATGGAACAAAGAAAGAGTCTAAGTGTACTTATTTTTTGGATTAACCATCAGCGTTTATAATGTATTGGTGTCTGAAGGTAAGAGCTCCATTTACCTTGTACAAATTTATCACAATTTGTGTCACTGCAGGATACACTGGCTGAAAATACTTGAAAAACGCATTAAGCTTTGTAATGCTGGACATTTTTGCATAAGAGATATGCATTGTCTCCTAAAGCCGAAAAAACTGCCAATGCTAAAACAGTTAATCTCTTCTCTTGACTGTTTTTGAAATGATCGCAAGCAATTCTGAAGGTAGCAATGGGATGCCAAATATTGATGCTTAGAATTTAAAGCACACACAATTCACGAATAATACTTTTCTTCAAAACATTTGATAATAAGCGTTAAATGGTGCTCAAAATAACTCTCACTCTTATGTTATACGGTTTATCCCGGTAGAACTCAGTGTCAACCGTAATTTACAGTCATGGGCCTAGCCCCCCTCCCACATTATACATAACTCATCGTTTCATGACCCCTTTGTCCACAGACACAACATTGCACAACGGCACAGATCAACCACACTTTTAATTGTGTGAAGAACTAATTCCTGTTGCAGCATCCTGACATTACTCCAAATGTTGAAATTGTGACTATAAAACCTATAACACTTCGAAGTTGATCCATATATTTGACGTCAATAAAATCTGCAATTTAAAAATCTCATAATGTATGTATGCAAATTGCATGTAACAACTAATAAAATACCATATATATCCACATTTGACGTATTTTTGGGTATATATTAGTGCATGCTTGTTGTAAAATAGATAGGGTGACTACCAATATGATGTTCATAAAATGAGAAAAAACATAAGATTATCTCAGCATGCTCATTTTGGCGGTTAGATCACCCGTCTTTTGCTGTATAAAACATAAAATATATTTGTAAATTACACCCAACGTTTTTATAATGATATTTCAGTGCAAAATTACGAGACAGATATCAAGTCAACAGCTTTCCTTGGCTCTTTTTGGGCCTGACAAGCTGGGAAATGAGAGTGGTTGACCCGAAGCATGTTTGCCTTCTCCAGGGTTATAAGCAGGCGGTTTCCTGTATAAACAATGCTGTTACCTGAGCTAAAATTCTTTAACCCTCTCATTGCCAGCCGTGACTAAAGTCGAACTACATAAATTGAACCGCTCTGAATTATGATGAGGCTGCCTGTGGTTACACAGAGTACAATGGTCCAGGTCAACAGCTTTTTTCTCGGCAAGCTTTGGTCTCATTGCACCCAGAACGTGCCGATGAAAGCTGATGACTCTGTCTAAAATGTGGCATGGAACCAGTTGATCAGTTTTAAAAATATTCATTCTGTGATCACTATAGTCTGGATGAACATAACTATAGCGCCACAATGTTTGTGATCCTGACCAGATGGTTTTCCATGCTATATTTACTGTTGTAAGTTTTAAGTGTTTTACTCTACTGATGGATTTAAGATGTACCTTGAATACGAAATAAATAAATAAATAAATAAATAAATATATATATATATACATATATATATATATATATATATATATATATATATATATATATATATATATATATATATATATATATATATATATATATATATATATATATATATATATATATATATATACATATATGCATAACCGTTCAGTAATTACTTTATTCCAAGTTTTACAGTTAAACTATGTTCATCTCCTAATTAAAGTTACAGGATGACAACAAAATGACAGCAAATTTGTTAGTAATTTATTGGACGGCTTGCAAGCATATTTGCCGTGAAGGAAAAAATTACCTAAGCGATTTTATAAGAATCTGTATTAATTTTTAATGATCTCAAGATGCAAGTATCCAATAAAACGTACCGACTGTAATTATAATTACTTGCCATTGCAGATAACTGCCAAACTACAAGAAGAAATGGCAAACCAAAATTGGATTTATCTTGGCTGGTTAATTTAAGAGGAGACAGCAGTTTATTGTTGACAGACTCATCCCCTGTTTACTATTGTGTTTAAATGTGTACAGTAATGTTCTTCTGGGGAGACTCCTGTCCTGAGAGACCGCTCTGTCGGGGCACAGACCGCATTGTTACGACTGCAAGCTTGACATTTACTTAGGTCCTGTACTTTCCCTGTTTACGCTTTCATGAGGAACCACCTTAACAGCGTAGGGTCTGTTTCTTGTGACACCAATGCACCTCATTAAGCCAATGTCTTCCTCGAGGTCCTTACATGGAAATTAAATGTATGCAGTTTAGGAGGGCCCGCCGTATGGCATATGTGAATATGCTTAACATTACGCAATTAAATGCGTGGCAGATATGCAAATTGTATAGCAGACAATTTACTTTCTTCAATATCCTGACATTTTAAATTTTGCTAAATATGAATTTTTTTGTTGTAAAGGTTGTAGCACCCCTGGGCCCGTATGCATAAAGGAGGTGTAACTTACCCCTGGTATAACTTAGAACAGTTTTAGTTACCCCTCAGTTCATGGTGTAAGAGAATCGGTATGCATAAAAGCTAGTGTAGATATACCCGGGGTAACTAATCCATGGGGCAGTTGCACCACTGTGTAACTGAAGACCTTGGTACAAGTTTTAACCCCCTTTCCTGACTCTATTCAACTGACCTGTCCCAGGGAAGCACAGTGAAGACAGTCGTGTGACTGCTGTCCCCTTTAATTGACAGATTGCATTACGTTACGAGGGGGGCAAGGGGCTTCAGATTTATGTTTTTCAAAATGAAAATGAGTGTATGAACAGTGGTCAATAATGGAATTTTTACTGATTTTATATCTGTGCATGATACACAATAAACTTATATGTGTGTATCTAATCCTCAAAATGTTTCTGTGTTATGAAAAACATGATGATGTAAGTGATCTTTGGAATTCAATGAACATTACAATTTCTATCTACCCCATATAACCCCTTTTTCCAGGTCCAGCTACCACAAAAACCATGGCTGTACAAGGCGTGGACAGCAAAGCCAAAAAGGAGGAGGGGAATTGGCAACATGAGGAAAAAGAACACTTATTTGATCGTTCTTTAGCTATGCCCCAGTGTTATAAGTGCGATATCCCTTTGCTATCTGCAGATTGTAAGAAGAATTCAAATAGACACATGCAATGTGTACATTTTTAAACAAGTGATGGTCAGTAGCTTATGGAAAAGGCAAACATTTTGATCCTTTCACGAATTGTCACATAAATAACAGTTTGTTTGATCAGAAAGTACACTTCTACAGCAAAGACTCTAATATTATTGCAAAATATCTGAGGAAATGCCACACATTTCGCAATAATATCAGAAGCACTGTTAAAGAAGGAAAAGTATGCTAACACTTATATTATGTCGACGTTGGCAAGGCCATTTGATGGTTCACGCATTTGAAATTCATTTTGCCAAACAGTTTGCTATGATCATTTACATGAGTGAAAGCATAATCTGTGTTTTATATTTCGCATGAACTGCATGCTTTACTCAGGGAAACACATGGTTGGCACAAGTGGTACTATTAATGTTGTATTGTACCACAGAATACAGGGTTGGTGGATATATATATCCTTTAATACAAAGGGTTTAGCAAGATAATTCAATTTGCATTTAACGTTTGTAAATATTGTTTAATGGTGTTCCTCTTGAACTCTCATGTCATATTATGATAGGCGATAAGTAGTCCCCCACAAGGAAATGGAAGGGGTTTTTTAAGTTTGCGACTCGTCTGCTCATCTGTCCGTCCTTGCGCAGGGGCTATTCGGAAAATTATAACAAAACAAAAATGAATATTCGAATAAATTTATTTGTTAACAAAATCTTGCCATAAAACCTTCATCTTGCACATCAAAAATAACTTCTATTTTTTGGCGCATGCAATATACAAAAAGCATTTAACTTATCTGAATAATAATAAACCTGACCTCTTCGAGCACAACTTTTAATGCATGTATGTATATATATATATATATATATATATATATATATATATATATATATATATATATATATATATATATATATATATATATATATATATATATATATATATATATATATATATATATATATATATATATATATATATATATTTGTTTAAAACCATGTGTATGTCTTAATCGAATGCATAGAAAAACAAACGTCAATAAATGTAACCCTTCATCGGTCAATGTAGCCGCCCAGGAAAAAGCAGAGATAAAACCATTAGAATTACAATACTTGGCCTAGAAACTCTGGAAACCTGTGTTCGGCGCATGGAAGATTTACCTCAGGAATAAGACGCTGAACTCCACTTCATTTTTTTTAAATTTAATAAAAAATAATAAAAGTAAACAAACCTCGTTACAGAAACTTCATTTAAAATGGAAATCGTTAATCAATTTTGAGTGTACAAATTGAAGGTCTGACCTAGAGTGACTGAATACCTGCATTGCAACCGTATAAAAAAACCTAAACCACGTGACCATGCTTCGCATCTCCTGTACTTACTTCACCCCTTTTCCGTCACGTAGGCTACTTTATTGCGTAACACATTCAGAAAAAATAAATCCCGCATTTCGAAGTCACATTCAGAAAAAATAAATCCCGCATTTCGAAGTCACATTCAGAAAAAATAAATCCCGCTTTACTTCGAAATGCGGGAATATTTCAATCGTGTTCCATAAGACCTAATCCAAGGATATTGCGCTGCTGTATATTTCACGGGAAAGACGTGTGTCATGCACCAAAATTGTTTCACCATGACCTGTACCTTCGACCCCTCATATGATTTTACCTTCACCACGCCTAATATCATATATAGTATAGCCGACACCAACCAAATTTTGTTTGTAAACACTTCATAGAAAAGCTGAGTGTCATGCGCCAAAATTGGGTCACTCCGAATTATTTCTTGCCTTCACCCCACATAACGTTTCACCTTGTCCTATTCTAACCATGTTCCCTGTTTCATAAGAATTGATTCTACCACATTTGGTGGCTGGACACTTCATGGCATAGGGGTGGGCCGCACGCTGAATTGGGTCAGAGTGACCTTGATCTTTGACCCCTTATATTGTTTTAGTTTGTCCAGGCCATACTTCATATACGGTGATGGATTATGTATTGCCATGCAATACTTGATCGTGTTGAAAGTGACCTTTACTGCGGCATTATTCGGTCACTTGTGACATTAATTTACTGATATTGTTTCAAAGAATATTGCATATTATATAAATATTCATACTTTTAGTTGAATTTGTTATTCTAAGCAAAATATGGAGCAGAAAAGTTTAAAAGATCGGTAAGCAAAATATGGAGCAGAAAAGTTTAAAAGATCGGTGTTGTTCTTTGAAGTGAATTGAACTGTTGGTAAAACATGTGACTGGTCAGGTAATTTTACAGTTATACGAAATTTATATTGACTTTCATTTGTGAAACCAGGCTAAGTTAAAATCTTAGTTTGATTTTATTTCAATTCAAAGCATTTTCTTTCAATGAGTAAAAGAATAGTGCCTTCATGTATGACTTGATGAGCGCAAGAACAGTTTTGCAATAAAATATTTAGCTTCAAGGAAACGGTCATTGTTTTTCATACTAGTGATATATACAGTGTGGATTTCTGTAATTACAGTATTTTCGTGTGTAGATTTGCTGTAGAGAAAACACATTTAATATTCAGATAGTGCGTCCATTTTAGCATGTTTGAATAATGTACACACAGTACAATTTTGTTAATTGCTGGTAACAGCACAAGGTATGCGAATGGCTGATCTTGCCTACTGGTGGTATCACTATTTGGCATTTCACCATATCTGAACCTTCACTAAACGTACAGCGGTATGATTATTTACTTTACATATCATAACAGATCCATCGTATACAAGGGAATTGACTTCCACTGGGTCTTACACTTCCGTTAAACTATCCTCCTTGCAGGTTGAGAAATCTGGGGCAGTTTAAGCCCATTTACACCTTGGATTAAGCTATACTGCCTTCTTGCATACGGATTCTTAAACCAGGTGTGACTTTACACCAGGGGTAACTTTGCCACGCCTTTTTGCATACGGATTAGACTTTACACCATGGTTGTTCCCTGGAATAAGCTAAACCACAGATAAACTACCTTTATGCATACGGACCCTGGTCTGTAATCAGTTGGTTCACTATTTTTTTGCTTTAGGTTTGATAAAGTAAAAGATCAACTTTTTCAAGTAACATCTAAATATTGATAAGTAGAGCAAGCAGTGGAACATGTTTAGAGTATGCTATACATATTGTGAGCTCTTCCTAGCCACGTTTCTTAAGTTTATACTTCATTTTCACAGTTAGTGGCAGGCAAAATCATTTGAAAGGTTTTAGACAACAAGGGTAAAAAATACCAATTGGTAGCTGCAAAAACAATTGTTGTAACCATGGAATTGCGGGATCTTGAAACAGTAATCGTTTGCACTATAAGCAAAACCTTATGCTATATGATATAATGTGCTATTATTTTACGTTGTTATATTCTTTATATTCACATGGGCTGTCTTTACCAAATAAAAGCACGAAACAAACAGCCGCTATCATAAAACAGCGTGTCTGCAAATCCAATGCTACACAACATGCCCAATGGTTTCACGTTGATGACGCGTTTATCAATTCATTTGGCTTTGAAGCCTTCAGTTATCCATTGCTGTGCATGAGACAAATGATAATAAAGATTCAATAATGTATAGGTTCAGAATACATGAACAGTGACAAGTTTGCATATGGTGCTTAGAGCGATTCGATCGTGTGTGTGTGTGTGTGTGTGTGTGTGTGTGTGTGTTGTTGTTGTTGTTTTTTTCCATTTGTTTTATTCTTCGTTCTTTAACCTATCTCTTTTTTGTTTGTTCAGACCCATATGGAGGATGTGGCAGCAAAGTATCCATTTTGTAGAAGTGTGAAAAACATTAGACTGCAGATTTTATCTCATTTATTTTGGCTTTGACCTGGTGCAAAATTATTCTGCTTATTATTTTTTTTTTTCATTATCATGTGCCGCATAACAAACGCAAATTTTATATAAATTTTGATGGAAAATTTTCTTCCTCAACTATTAGGGTTCCGTTTGATGTTTTTCCTTAGTTTTATTGTGGTAACTCTCTCGTAAGTGTAATTTATTGCTTCCAAATCTAAAAGAAAAGTAATATGTTAGGTTTGGACGTACATCAAACCATCAGTGTTTGGAATATAATTGTCGCACCTTACTTGCGTATTTCCTCAGTTCCCAACAGCTCGTTTGTGGATTCAGTATTTGGAAATGGTGGAGCTTCTGCACCAATTTATTAAGGCAGAGCGGACTGGAAATTGGACCCTCCATCTTCATACTCTCCATGACATGTTGCCATATTTTTGTGCTGCTGGCCACAATTTGTTTGCAAAGTCAGCATACATTTTTCTGCAACAAATGCTCCAGCTGAAGTCATAGCATCTAGATATATTTGCTTTCTTCACTGCAGGACATCATGTTATACGTCGGAGTGACCGCTATTGGGCTGGACTTTCTTCAGGCTTGGTCATTGAGCAAGCATTGATGAGAAGCATGAAGAGCACAGGTGGACTCACACGGGGCCGTGGGATGGCACAGACCCAACGCACAGTGTGGTTGCTTTCCATGCCAGCATGCTCTGACATAAATGGATCAATGCAGCAGCTTACAGGCAAAAGCTATGGTACAAGTGAACAGCACAAAGATGTAACCGAGGCCAGACGAGCACGTAATAAAAAGGATACTCTGGCTATCCTTGGCTTTCTTCAGGTAAGAAATCCTTTCCAGTCAAATCAGGCTCTCATAAACATTGTAACAGGTGTTGCTGCTAGTGATGCTGTGAATGCTGACAAAGCCAAAGACATTGGACATAAAATACTGGAAAGTATGGCTGGACAAAATGTTCTTGACTACACATTCAAAAGAAATGAACAAGCAGTAACATTAGGTCACAAGATTTCTACCAAAGTGGATGGTGAGTCCATTGAAGTGGATCCTCAGCTTCTTTTTCAGCGTTTAGTAGCGGCTGCGAATACTCTTACAGAGAATGTGGCTGAAATATTTCAGTATGAACTAGCCAATTTACCAACTTCTTTGTTTGACAAAACTGTACTTCTCCGAGAGGCAAACAAAGCGTCACTTGCTGATGCACTTTGGAACATTGTACAAGAGACTCAGATGCCAGGACCACAAGATGAACAAGAAGAACATATGTGCTATATACTGGATGGGGGTTCTCTTATCCATCGACTGCCCTGGCAACGAGATGCCACTTTTGATTCTGTGTGCCAGAGTTATGTTGACTATGTTGTAAAAAGATACAACAACCCAACTGATGTCTTCGATGGATATGGACCAGGTCCATCCACCTAGGACACAGCACATCTTCGAAGATCCCATGGTGTTATTGCTAGAGATGTTCACTTCGTTCCAGGCATGCCAATTAAGTCTAAAAAAGAGACCTTCTTGGCCAATAACGCAAACAAGCAAAGATTTATTTTCTTGCTGAGTGAGAAAATGCAAAGAAATGGCATCATGACTATTCAGGCAGAGAGCAACACTGATCTTGTCATTACTCAGACAGCAGTAGAGGCTGCTACACAATGCCCAACAATGGTCATAGGTGACGATACAGATCTTCTGCTACTTCTGTGTTTCCATGCTGATGATTCTTCCTGTGACCTTTTCTTTAGGTCCGACAAAAGCCAGTCCACAAGAAAAGGGTGTGGAACATCAATTGGTTGCGTGATACTTTGGGTCCAACCACATGTCATCTGTTGCCTTTTGTACATGCTATCACAGGCTGTGATGCAACCTCACGTCTTTTCGGAATTGGCAAAAGCCTGGCTCTTAAACAGGCCAGAAGTGATTCTACTTTCATAGAACAAGCAAAAGTGTTAGTAAATGGAGCATCAAAACAGCAAGTTATTTCAGCTGGTGAAATTGCCCTGAAGTGTTTGTATGGTGCCCGTAGGGATGAAGGTTTGAATCAGCTCCGACATCGACGATTCTGTGAAAAAGTTTCCACAAATGTCTCATCTGTCGACGTTCATACTCTACCCCCCACTGCAGCTGCGGCTGTATATCACAGTGCTCGCGTGTATTTCCAAGTGCAAGAGTGGATAGGAAAAAGTACAGGTTTGCACCCAGAAGAATGGGGATGGCTTAGGGTGCATGATCAATATGTACCACGAACAACAGACGTGCGTCCAGCTCCTGATGTTCTTCTGAGGGTGGTCAGATGCAGTTGTAAAACAGACTGCAGTACACGTAGATGCACATGCAAAAAGCATGGTATGGACTGTTCACCAGCATGTAGGGAGTGCAGGGGTGTAAGTTGTACGAACTCACCCTTGCTTTCAAGGGCCGCTATGGATGATGAACTTCCAGACATTGACGAATGAGAAAACTTGTGTGAAGCAAACGTGATTATATATATATATATATATATATATATATATATATATATATATATATATATATATATATATATATATATATATATATATACATGTGTGTGTGTGTGTGTGTACACATATTTAACAAATACACTGAGACTCTCAGACTCAGACTCAGATGACATTTATTTGACACATCATAACAATACATACATGAGGAATACAGTTTTCAAAATTATATCACAGCAGTTCCATTATTTAGTAAAATTACGACAAGTTATGTGTCAGGATGACTCCGGCTAAGGAAATAAGTTTCCACTATCACAGGAGCCACATTTGAGAGATAATAACTGATTAAGTAAACTCACTCAAAATTTAGTGAACACAGTCAACACATACATTAAACATAATCGATTTAAGAGTTACAAACATAGCAGTTGGGTATGGTACATACATTTGAGTATAGATTTACATAGTAATTTTTTATATATCCTGAAAGCCCTGAGCGTGAATGAGTATGTAATTTATCAATGATACAAGGGGGATGATTTTGGAGTAAAGTTGGTATGTAATACCTGATAGGCTGTTTGGATCTAGCTCTCGTAGGTACTGGAAAATGTGCATTATTACGACCACGGGTGAAGTAAGTTTGATACGGTGGAGGGACTGAAAACATGTTTTGAAAATATTTTGGTAAGTCATCTCTTGTGTATCTGAAGTAAAATCTTAATGCCTTTAACTGTAACAAATCTTCAAGTTTAAGAATACAGAGTTTTTTTAATAGAGGATCAGTGTAGGATATGTACCTGGCATGATATATGAGACGAATGGCCATTTTTTGAAGTTGAAAAATTCGTTTACATGAATAACCCCAGGCAAGGAGAGAATAATTTAGGTGTGGCAGAAAAAGAGAGTTGTACAGTACTATCATAGTTTCAGTGGGTATAAAACTGTTTGTTCTTTTGAAGATTCCAACAAGTTTGGAAAGTTTATTACCAATCTTATATATATGGGCATCATATACATAATTCACATGTTATCACTGTAGGTTATATTTAGGTTTAGTAAGGCGTTAGGTGCTCATTTTCAGCAAAAGCATGGAGATGGACATCATGCCATCAAACTCAAGTATTCTTGCCAAGGATGGCAATTACAAAATTTACTCGTTGAAACTATAGAGTAAAGACATCTTCAATATACATTACATAATACTCTAGGTGGCGCCACCAATATCAAACCTCAACCTAGATTTGTGATCATCCGATAACTCCTGAAGTTTAAATAGGACTATAAAAAAATGCAGACTGTGTGGTGCTCAGACGTACAAGCTCAGAAATGATTGCACAAACACAATTAATTGTATTAGGTGTGTGTCCTGTATCAGTAGAGCAAAATTATTTATTTTCTAGGAACTGTTATTTGTGTTTTGTGGTTGGTGCTGTCTGCTGAGACTGCTGTGGCTCAGAAAATTACAAAAATGTTGATTTCTTAAAATGATAATCACATAATCGATTTTTCTACTATGATGTATTTGATTAATAACTCCAGAAAACAGTTACTGCATTTTAGTCTGTACTTTAATTTTAAAAATGCAGTACACATTTTTAAAATGAATAGTTTCAAGGAAAAAGTGTCAAAGTATGTTATCCGATACTCTCTTAAAAAGCGGCTTTAAAAATCCTTAAAGACTGTTATTCCTGTGAGACTTTTTTCCGAAACAATTAAGATGTACACATATATTTAAACAATTACCAAAACTGTGGTTTGTGGGTGAAATTTAAAAAACAGTTCATCTATACAACGTCAAAGTTGCTGCTCAGACACTGTCGCTACCTTCATTTGAACAATGCAGACTGCAAATACCCAGAATCAAACACTTCAATTTATACTCTGCTGTTTCTTGTATTACTACCTCACCAGAGTATAAACATGCAAATACTTCTAATTTCCTTCATTTTTGTACTCATGGGCACAAATACTGCTTTAATATTCTAGAATGTGTGATAGCGCAAATATATAACAATGCATTTCATGGCAAATCAGCATTATATATATATATATATGTGTGTGTGTG
>OZ026618.1:15506317-15928817 GCA_964020975.1 Hermodice carunculata | reverse complement strand
TGGTATATGGTTAATTTGACTGAAAACAATAACAGATATACTAAATATTTTCTATATTAATCCAGCATGGAGGCACAAAGACATGTCCTGCAAAGACACAACTTCTTTTTCAGAGTACCATACACATTGGTTTTCATTTAGAAACAGTTGGCACTACGTGTGCTTTCCAACAACAAGGGAGGTAGACTGGTCAGAAGCTGACTCTGACTGCTTGAACATGGGAGGCTACCTCGCTTCTATTGGAGACACTCAAGAACGAAACTTTATGAGTATTCGTGCAGTACATAATCGTATGTTCATGGGTATTATACTTGCGTCTTATTGTCTGGCACCACATCCTAGTCCCTGTTACCATGCTTCGTATGTCAAACTCTTAACTCGCCATAACCTAACTTTGCACTGGCCTACCTATTATATTTGAGTTGTGTGGTCCAGAAACACTTCCAAGTTATTATTATGTTACCCCGTAGTTCAAACTCTATCCTAACATGTCACTGTCCGATATATATATATATTGGACAGGACTCTGCTGTACGTATTGCTCATGATCTTCTGTAGGATTCGGACATAGACATATAGTAAAGAGTCCTTAGCAGGTAGCTTCTCACAACATGTTTCGGAGTCTGTACCAGTATGTATCTCTCTGAGTAGCAGCTCCTGCTCTGGCGAAATATTGAGCAAAGGCAACCCACATAATAATGAATAAATATGAACGAGATAGATGATAAAATACCTAAATAAGCGAAGCTTGCTTATAAATGAAAAGCTTCAATGGACAAGAAGAATTAATAAATTTGTAGAGTGCAAGTTCATATACAATAAGTTGGCTTGCCTCTGAGTGAGTCTGCACCATTTCTCGCTGGATTGTTCACTTTAGTCCAACGACCAGGCTGAATATAACTGGAGTAGAAACAAACTGGGGCATTATATTCAGTCCCAGCGATTATATAAAATACACAGTTATAGCTAGCCCCCCTGTACAAACTTAATTCCTAATTTATACGGTAACAATGCGCCTAACATGATAAGTATGATAAAAATGTCAACATCAAAATGTTTAATTACATCAATTAACATCCATCCCGATTACGGACATCAAAAAGGTTAACATTCAACATATCATCTGATCAGTGCAAAGAATTGACCTTTTTTGACTGGAAACAAACTGGAATGTGCGAATGAGCATGCCAAGATGATAATGATGATAATCCTCCTCCTCCTCCTCCTCCTCCTCCTCCTCCTCCTCCTCCTCCTCCTCCTCCTCCTCCTCCTCATCATCATCATCATCATCATCATCATCATCATCATCATCATTTTTTTTTCACCAGCAGGACTGTCTACCTGCCAAAAACATACTATGCTCCGATGGTCCGATGGTAAACCTTATATTTTCTCTGACTGGGCCAACTCCGAAATTAGGGCAAAAAAGGGAAACTGAGAACCAAGTGCTCTGCCAAGTAGTAGGTGTGTGCAAATGGACGTCAATGGGTGGCACTTAGTACCATGCAGAAAACCATTAAAGGCCATTTAATTTTGTGAATTTGACAAGGATTTAGGTAAAGCAACCTCTTTTGAGTTTGGGTAGCCACAATTAAACCTACAACTGGTAGGTAAACTGTCTTAATGTATTGCAAGGTGCATCATAAGCACACTAAAATTCCCACGAGACTGAGGAGGTACCAGTTCCTTTAATGAGCACCGCGATTCTCTTCAATGGCTTACTAGTTAGTTTTATAGGGGGTAGTAATTGAAGACATTTTGTGTCTGATAAATCGTAGTTCAAATATGTCATGATTGAAGACTGGACTATTTGTGTGACAGGTGCACCACTGTAGACCTTGGCTACTTGTATTCTGGTCAAAGTTGTTGATATGCTGTTTTTTTTTTTTTTTTTTTTTTTTTTTTTTTTTTTTTAAATTTTATATTTTCTTTCTTTTCTTCCTGAGCTACTTATGTTAGTTTTTAAGCGAGGAGTGAACCTGGTAACAAAGACAGACTTTAACACGTAAATTAAATTACTGAAAACATATTCATAAATACCTGCCTGCGTAGATGCACATTTGTATGACGATTTACGTGTCTGTCTCTCATCGTATCAAAGTTTCATTTTGGTGTTCAACTTTTTCTTTTTCTCTGAAACTATTTCAAATACACTTTCTTTTATGATTATTTTCTTTGTACTACATCAATCTATCTTTCAGTCTCTTACTCCATCTTACAGTCTCTGTAGATGTTTAATGCATTTCTGCCCGTTTTAATTAGTACAGAAAAAAAAAACATGATGTTCATAAATTCCAAAACCGACAATGACAGCAGAGAGATTCCAGATTTGCCAAGGCATCAACATTTATCTTCCAATACCAATGTGATGAAACAAATTTCTCTCCTGACTACAGAAAGGCAGCCACCCGTAAAAGACAACTTGTGGTTTTGAAGCGGTCCTCTCAATCTTTGAAATATTCTTCATTAACTACAGACACTAGTTTTTCCAAATTGTATAGGCCTAACCACCAAAAAAAAAAAAAAAAAAAAAAAAAAAAAAAATTCATTCCTTCTGACAAAAATGAAAAAGACCTGGTAGGCCTATGAGGCTCTCACTTTTTCGTAAACAAAGTACTAAAAATATTGTTTGAATCCATATCTAAATGTTAAACGCATAAGAAGCAATATCCCCAATGGATCCCAATGTCATACAGACCAAAAGGTTGTTCCTAGGGTTGCTTTTTATTATACCGGCTGTAACACAAATATACATAATCTATCATCATAATCATTATTCCAAGATTTCAAATATGAGTTGTCAAGTAACAGGGTAGGAAGGGCCTGTGGCAAATAGTTTATAGTTTATAGTCAATCGTGGTAAATATCCAGGATCTGTAAAATATTTCTCTTGTCAATCCTTCAATAATATTTATATTCTAATGGTTACAATGGAGTTTAGCGAATCCACTGTTTACGTTTTTTGGACATAACCCAATTGATGATTATGTCCAGCTAGCACCATACCAATATTTAACGCAAGGGTAATATTTCCCTGCATTATTTTGCTGCACAGCTCCGGTCATCTTGTGATCACCCTTACAGTTTTTGGCCCAGTCATCAAGATATTTGTGACAACTGTGGTGAACTTTTCCCGCCTTTCCGATGCTGGTCTAACTCATAAAATGACAGCAAATTCTGCAGGGCAGGCTGAAAAGAATGAAAGTCATTAGTATTTAAGTCAACAGAATGCGATCAAAATATAATTGTTCTTAACCAGAAAATAAGTATAATTAGGCAAGCGTGTATCTGACGTAGGTCGCTACTATTCACCTACAAGCACTGGGTGTTATCTAACACTTAACAAGCTAGCCTGAAATGTCTGTAAGGGGAATATTAAAACGAATGATGCCAATATGTAAAATTAACTATTAAAAACAGGCAAGTCAAAAATCTCAAAAAGTGTTGAAGAAAAACATTCTAACCATCTTTTGGATATTTACAGCACAATTTGTAGAAATATTTGATCAAAAGTACCCTTTTGAATCCTCTAGAGTCCGGTTTATTGTAAATAAATTAGGTTCTAGTGGCGAAGTCCTGAAACAAATACGACCAAATCTCAAAATATGTGACAAAAATGTATTATATCCAATAGGTATTTTAATATTTGATCAATCATGAAAAAAATGGGTATGTGATTCAGTTGTTTATATCGACAATTTACGCCTGCTATCCACAGGGCAACGTTACGATCCCATTATAGTGTCTACAGAAGAGAAAGACTGCTTGGGTTTTAAGTACAAGTGTGGGTCAAACGAGTGTGTATGGGATTCCTATGTGTGTAATAATCAGATGGATTGCCATGAAGCATCAGATGAACAAGGTTGCCAAGGAATAGGTATCTGCAAGTTACTTTCCGAATTTGTCGAATATATCAATAATAATCTGATGAAAGGATAACTCAAAGTTTTTGTGGGCATAAAAATTTGTTTCTATTTCTAAAAAACCAGCAACATGTATGGTTCGATCCATATCTGTCCTCTTGTATCATTCTACTGAGGAAAAATAATTAGAATGACACAATATGTTCGCTTTTATTCCTTCTTTTTAAAGATGTTTGATGCAGGTTTCTGTCATGGTTGTAAACTTTAAAATCACTCAAGGCTCACATCTTGATATTTAAACGAAAGGGTTGAAAAAATAAATGAATGGACAAACGGTGTATCTTTGGATCGACGGAATGGTTATGAAAGCAAAGCGTCTGATGTAAGAAACTGTCAAAAAATATAATATTTTTTTTATAAGATAAAAAATAATTGAGAGTGCTCAGCGAAAACGTAAAGCTTAATAACAATTTTATAGAATCAGTTGGCTTTTCGTGCGGAGATGGAAATTACATTCATATGTCTCCATACTGTAATTTCAACCGGGACTGTGGAAACAATGCTGACGAAACTGCCTGTGGTAACTTGTTTGAGAAATAAATAGTAATTTTGGTGTTCTGCCACAAAAATGCCTCAATGGTACAGAAAACAGTCACATTGTCACGTTGAAGCTTCGGCATACATATATATCACAGATACTGTGATTTTTTTTTTCATCCGGCCACGTGATCCCAGTATAGACAATAAACATTATTTTACCTCTAAATGAGTGGGAAGCCTTACCTATCGCATTAACTGCATTTTAGACGCAGTTAAAGATCGACAAGCACTGTCTAACGTGATGATGATGATATGCATACATGCCTGCATAGTTTTTATTTGCAGTTTTTTTATGTTCAAAATAAATATTGTCAATGGCAGCTGATAAAAGTATAACACATTGAAACAAATTGCATTAGGACAAGTGCAAGGGAAATCAAGAAAAAATACTCAGCCTTTAAATTTTGAAGAAAGCATTTGAAAATAAGTGGACTCCTTGGTCAATGCAAAAACCAATGTCATTCTTGTGCCGAGCATGAGGCGGACAAGTGACCTGAAGTGGTAATAAGCTCTGAGAAATTTGAAGCGTTGCACAGGTTTTATGGCTTTGATGGCCCAAAATTGTTACAATGGACATAAAAGCTGTCCTCATGTCCCCAAACTGCAACTGCTTTCTATTACCACCCACGATTAGCAGTGCACAACTTAACAATGTACACTGTAGCAAGTCATGGTGTTGTCTGCTATAATTGGCGCAGAGCAGATGGTGCATTAAATGCCAACCAATGTGCCTCCTGTATGTGCTATTACCTTGCTTACAATTTACCTTGCCGCACCTAAGCATAGCATTCTTATGGCTGTACATAACACAGCAGAAACATAAAGAATCAAATGCACTTCGACAACTTGCCAAAGAAAATAAAATGACTCTGTAACCGTGAATTCCTGAATTGTGCCACACCAAAATGGACGTGGATGGTGTGAATTCTGTTATTGACAGGAGGCGTCACCAAACAAACATATACTGTCCTGTATTAACAGTCATGATACAGTACCGAACTGCACCCAATACATACACAGCTGAACATGCTGAGCATGGGTCTCCCACGACCTGATCAATGTAAAGACTCTGTAGCTAATTCAGCCCGGAAGTAGACAAGGTGATCTTAAAGCCATCTATCTCAGTGCTACGAGGTCCATCTTTTATATATTCTGGGTCGCAGCAGAACTCGGCAAAGAATGACAACAATGATATAACTTGAACAATAACAATGTATTAACCGTCAAAAATTAGTTAAAGGTAGATAAATGACATTTTACAATTATCTAAGCAGAAACTCTAATTGCAAAACAGTCTGTGGATAAACCCTTATCCCTGGTACGAGATTATCCAGAGAGCGCATCCCACAGATCCAAATTGTATGGCAGGTCCAAAAAAATCTGGTACAAATTCCACAGAGGTTTGGTGTGGTTTCAATTTGGTACTCAAAGGCCGGCTGTTAATCCGAATCCCATAGAGGTGCAGTTTGGTTTCAACGTGATACAATTAACACCGACTATACCAGTCCACTCAAAGGCACTTTCCACACTCCACAGGTACAATGTATAAATGGGTATCTCCTGAGCAGTAAAATATTCCCGTGTTGCGCTAGTTTAACAGGAATTATTTTTTCTGTGCGGGACGAAAAAGAACCAATCCGTGAAGTTGTAAGAGTCACGTTGCATTAGAGTATATGGTGCTTTGTCTTAAAAAAGGGGCCATTCTAGGACAGTACGCCAAACAGCAAACTTTTTTGTCCTATATAAATTTGTCCACAAGTATTTCTCTTGGTATAGACATCTATTCTTGGCAGCTGCTTTACCGACTTATTTAGTCTGGACTTTTGGCATCGTGATCCGTATATACAACTTGTGACTGTGTATCGTTCGAACGGAGACGTGTAGCCAAAAATGTTGCGTTCAAGTGAGCCGGGTTCAGTAACACAATGGTCACGTGCAACATAGGACTTTGGCAATTTTCAATGATTGAAGGGCTCTTGGGTTGGCCTGATCGGATCTTAGAGGCTTATCATAGTTTTTGCACACTCTGAACAGTTAAACAAGAGCAGAGCGAAACCACACCAAAACATAACACGCCTAGTTCAGACACTCTTCCAAAAAACTTTCTGTAAATGTGCTTCATAAATTTTCATCACTGTATGTGAAAGTAAAAAGAATTTGTTGAACCATATGAGAAAATTGTAAAATCGTACCTCTGAAAAGTATTGTTCTGTATGCTAAGCAGACGTATATCCTTATATCGCCCATTTTAGTTAAGGGAGAGGATGCATGCCGATCTATAAAAGTCAACATGTGTATGACAACTTCCTGTTGAAAAAAACGGCATATAAATGCTGCTAAAAATATATGTAAAAGATGTAACCACTTGCATCCCCCAATGCTGCTGTAATTACCTTGTCATTTTTGAACATGAGCTCGAAATATGAAAAACCTTTTACGCCCTTAGTAATCAAAGTGACATCAACATATGGCAAACCAGTGTAACCCGGCTGTATATCACGCATACTCAATTTCATAAAGACATTAAACTTCTTTTTGCTCAAGGACCACCTGTCATTGATGGCACTTTCGATCAGATTAAATTCATTATGCCTAAGCCAGGTCTCGTTCAAAGAAAGTTCATCACACAGCTCAAATCTGTCTGAACTATATTCCAAATTATCACTCTTAAAACCATACCAGTTACATTGTTCACATTTAATATTAATGGTATTACTGTGATCAGAAGAATAGTTATGTTTGCTTTGTAGAGATAAAGTGATTACGTCTGTACTAGGATCACATATTCGTACAACATCAGACTGATGTTTTCCATTAAATTAGGGGATTAATACCACCAATGAGGGCTGTGTGCCTGTACCCTGACCCAGCCACCAGCACAACATCCCCGCCGAAGGCAGGGTGTTATGCTGGCGGCCAGGTCAGGGTACTGACACAAATCCCCAACTAAAGCTTTTTGTATTTTATTATCTCAATTTTAATATAATGATGTACCGTTTAAATGGCTGAAAAAAATCCCACCCACACAAAAAAATATCAACATCACATTCAGGCCTATTAGTTTGTAGATGAAGAATTATGCCATCTAGAGGTTATGTTCAAAAGAACTGCCTCGAAAAACAAAACGACCTGCATGGCACCGGCACTTTTCATTGCTCCAGATCTTGGCGATGTGTCAACGTAAAGGAAGAGCTTCGCCCCTATCACAGTTTATTATGAACTGAGAACAAGGGTATATCTACAAGGGGCAGTGAAATGTTTTGTTGTAAACAAAATAAAATGGTGGTTGTGATCAAATTGTATCTTTGAACACGATTGAAAAGCTCAAGGGTATGGAATTCCTGACGTATTTTAATAAAGATGGGGCTACAGGCATATAAACAATGAAGTGCAAATGCTTTACTCCACAAGCAGTTTGCCTCTCCTTCGACTTTTCTGTACATTGCCTAGCAATATCATTCAATTCTTCGTCGCTTACATGAGCGAATCGTTCAGTCTGCGTGGCTAGAAGCTTGCTATGCTTCATGGTATTATATTTTTCAAAACAAGTAAGGGCAACATGCTTCACATATGTGAACCAATATAACACAAGTTTGAATGTCAAGCTGATCAAAACTTGCCAAGTATATATCTCAATTGATGACCATGCTAGCAGCCATCTTGCCTGTGGATATGAATGCCAAAATTGCCCCAAACTGTCCAAATGAGACATTAAATGAATTTTATATCATCCTATTAGCTCCTTCATAATTTATGCTAATAACAAGAATTTAACAGTATTTTAGAATAAGAAAGATTTATGATAAGGTGATATTACAGGTATCAGTTTAGGTTCTGACATCACTGAACAAAAAGAACACCCATGATAGTATTTAAAAGCCATCAGCTTTATTGCGTCTAAAGCAATTTAGTTTTACTTTCACCCTGAACCAAAGCGTGACCTTTTATGGGAAATGCAATGCAGGAAAGAAGTTCCCAACCCCAAAATAATGGAGATTTTGCATTACTTAGAGTTCTCTCTCAAACGATTCAAAGTTCATCAATCATTTTCACTGCATGTCCCGAAATTGAATCATACTCAATCAGTCAAGAATGTGTCAGCTCTATACACATTCATAAAATTAAATACAATTCAAAAAGGTATAGAATTACCCGATACATAACAAATATTACCACATATATCACAAATGTTATTACAAGCACCTGTCATAATCAATTTTCTAGATGTACTAGAGAATCTCAGCAATAATTTTGGAGTGAAAGCATTACAGAAAGCCTGAGGATTTCAAAGGTTTTAAAGCATGGTATCAAGCATTTATGGCACAATACATGTCAACTGTTTCTGCCATGACAACATTTTACTGAGGCAAATGGCAGCATCATTTCATTGCAAGGTGTGTACTTCATTTTCCTTGAAGCTATTTCTCTGTAAGTCATAAGAAACATAAAACCCAATGGCTAAATAAGCAAAAGTTATGAAATAAGTTAATTGGTGAATGCACTGGCAATTTAGATGCTATTTTAATGGCCTTGTGTTACATATACAGATGTAACAGCGCGCGTTGCAGGATTCATTTCACATGTCCTACAGCATAACTCTGAGAAGAGAACTAAATGTTACGGTAATTTCTCGTTTTTATCCTTTCCGTATGTACCTACACTAGTTGTGTTTGAAGTCAGATATTCCCTATATTGAATACCATAAAATCAATTTATGCCAAAAATCAAAATTAATATCGAAAATTTTCAGGGATTAAAACACTGTAAACGTTTGAGAACGTGGACTCCTGTGGGTCCACCAGTGTGTAAAATAAAAAATGGACTCTCAACATCGGTGGTGCGTTCTTTAACACAACTGTATTTCAACATAATTCACAAGACAGTTATTCAAATTCTCAAACAGTTATACACTGCATACTCTGATTTTTCATTTGTTTTTCTTCAATCACTATATTCTAACTTATATTTTGCTGCACTGAATGTCTAAGAACATCATAGTTAACTAAAAGTAAATATATTTTCCTGCATGCATAGTGACACTAAATTAATACTATTTCCACACTAACATTTTAGGTTGAAAGACGTTTTATTGTTACTAAACTAATAAATACAGCATAGTTTACTGAAATCAAATATTTTTTTTCCACATGCACAATGACACTAAGTTAATGTACATTATACAATTACATATCACGAACTGGGAAGTTGCTAGTGATATCTTGTTATACAACTGCAACAAACATGCATCCAGGACATAAGGAAGTGCGGAAAAATGCACATTGCACTTTTCCTTGAAGTGCAGAACTTCTATCGAGTGCAGGTTGTATGCTGCATGTTTTGTAGGGAAGTGCACTGGAAGTGGAGGTGAAAATATGTATATGAGACTGGAAATGCACTGAAGTGCAGTCCACTTACTGTATAAAGTTGGAATCGAATTGAAGGGTACTTAACTTTCTGCCAATTCTTTGAAACCAGTGTACATGCAAAAACAGATAAACAACTACTCCATGCATGATATGGAACACAAGAAAAACAGCCATCACCGCATGTGATTAAATTTATTGCTCTCTACCGTGTTTCATGGTATAAACACGGAAGAGTTATTACAATTTTATTTTATACAGAGGAATAATGTTTACCGTGATACTAGCGTATTGTGTAAAAGAACCGAAATTCACATAATTATAATGTCTTCATCATATTATAATACAGACACGAGATTAAGATTTCATACAAGAATGTGACATGTTGAAATAAACTTTTACTTCTTATATAATCTTTAACCATTATTTACACATTTTGAGCTGAAATATAATGCCCTCCCAACAGCTGTATGTTGTGTTTGAAACAGGTTCATGTCCTAGAAGTGCACAAACGTGCAAATGCGCTGGGAACAAACAAATGAAGTGTTTTTAATGTGTGCACTTCTTGCCCTTCCTAATGGGCTGCTCATTATGTTATCCCATATGTTACTATCTGAGGCTTCAAAGTTGACTTTTGATAATAAAAAAACTCGTTATTACGAGATAAATCCGTGATACTGATTTTTACGACTATGAAAAGTCATATTCAAAACCCTTCTGGTGGGATAATGATATCAGTGTCGCGTCAGCAGGATCACACATGCGAAATAGCTACTCTGTTGATGAAGAAATCTTCAGAATTAACTGATAACATTTTTTTTCACAATGATGAAAATTTATCTCATATATGTACATGTTTCAAGAATATGTATTTTATGGGTTCACTTGTTGGAACAATGTTTTTCCCAATGACCTCCAATTGTCGAAAATTTCCGGGACATGTTTGGTTCGCAAATTCATGAAACCTCTTAAATTAACAAAAAATAGAAATTAGTGCATTGAAATAATTTGTGTAGATAGCAAAAAATAAATAAATAAATAAATAAAAAATAGATAAATAAAAACGCCCAATGTGTGCCAAAGATATCAAATTTGTTCCGAATATAGTGCACGGTATGCCTTTGCAATTGAAGATGGAACATATCACCAGACGCTTTCAAAACATTCTTTTTTTCCTAAATGTTTTTTTTCCTTCTTCTTCTTCTTCTTCTTCTTCTTCTTCTTCTTCTTCTTCTTCTTCTTCTTCTTCTTCTTCTTCTTCTTCTTCTTCTTCTTCTTCTTCTTCTTCTTCTTCTTCTTCTTCTTCTTCTTCTTCTTCTTCTTCTTCTTCTTCTTCTTAATATGAACCATTTCACCAAAATTATTACATTTAGAAATATTTACAAGTGCCTTCACTGAAATTAATTAAATGTGTGGTGATTCTAGAAATTTTTCCTTTTTAATTAATTTCATTAATATGTAAACACCTGGCATTCTCTTGCGGACAAGGGAGGCCTATCATTCAGTCAGGGGCATTGGAAATATTTGATGAATTTTATAATTGTTTGAGCATAAAGAATGTGTCATACACAAATTTCTACTGTTTTGCGGGTTGGGAAATCCTTTCTGTCCTTGCATTTGTCATAGAAGGTCACTCTTAAGTTAAGGGTAAAAGTAAAACTAAAGCACTTACACTGTGAAGTCAGTTGGGTTTTTTGAAACTACTATTATACGTCATCTTCATGGTCTTTGGTGTCAGAACGTTGACTAATACCTGTAATGTCACATTATCATTAACTGTTCATGGGTTAGAATGCAGATTTATTCTACTTATTAGCATAAATTATGCTTATTAGCTACTAATACGTGGTTAAGTTGAAGGGGCCAATATGAGGGTCTGTAATTTATTCCATGGTTTATTTGGTCAGTTTGGGATAATTGTGACATTTATATCGACAGGCAAGATGGTTGCTGGTACGATCATCAATCCAGATATATACTTCGCAAGTTTAGATCAGCTTGACTTGCAACCTTGTGTTATACATGGACTCACAAATGTGAAGAATGTTTACCCTACCTGTAATGTAAAATAAATACCATGAAGCATGACAATGAAACGTTTAACAATATCATTAAATTGGTTTTCATTACATCTAAAAATAAAATGCATAAAAAACTTCATGGGTTCTCTCTCTCTATCTCTCTCTCTCTCTCTTTCTCTGTGTGTGTGTCTCTCTCTCTTTCTCTCTGTGTGTGTCTCTCTCTCTCTGTCTCTCTCTGTCTATACATAAAGATTTTGTCCATGTTCGCATTGAGTATTACTGCAAAATCGTGCTATGTGAAACTCGAATTGTATATATTTGATATCCTTTAGGTTTTCAGTATAGACTTTGTCACTGTCACTGGCTTTGGATTCTGTCACGGCAGTGGTTTGACCAACATTGTCTTGCTTGCTTTCAGGTCTATGCTTTTTCACTACGTTTGCAGTCTGTCTCTGGGGATTTTTTTTATATAAGATACTACATATTGAAGACATATTCAATTTTCTTGATGACACAAAAACTTAAAGGTTTTGTGCACCAATATGACTATTGAGTATCAAGAAATGAATATTGAAACCTTTTTTTTTTAAGTACTGATGTGAAACAGTGAATTTTAATATGAAAATGAGTTAACATACAAACTGACTTTTTGTGGGAATTTCTTCAAATTACGTAATAATTATAATATGTTCCAACTTAAGTGCAGTTAACTGTGTAAAATATGCCCGATGTTAAATTCTTGGAACATACTATTGCCTGTTTGTAGCTTACAGTTGTCTGCAATAGCTTTCTCAACTTGCAATCGTTATAAAACGGAAACTTTCTCGTTGTCATGGTAACAAGGAAGAAAAAAATCTGCCACTAGGGGAGATTTTTTTTTTTTTTTGGTTCAAATAAGCGGAACATTTTCTTGGGTGTTTATTTGCTCGTGAAAGGTGAGGCTCCAATGTTTTCGCTAAGCCTACACATTATTATTGTTTTATAGTCCGACATCAATTTTGTTCAAGCACAGATCTTCCCGTGTGTTTTTGGTACGTTTCTAGGCCATTTTCAACCAGGTATTTAATGTGGCATTTTGTGGATGCTGATTCTCTGCTTACCACTTCATGTATTTCAATCTATATCTAATTATCAGTGAAATTGACCTTTTTTATATTGATATTTACATTCAATCTAACATTTAGCATTACAGTTATAGGAAAAAGCCTGGTGTGTTATCAGACTACAGTAAAACTTGTTATAATTACACCATCTGTTAGATACCTGAATATGTGAAATAAATATATTGCATAACAAGGAAAATAAACTTTTCCCATGAAAAGTTATGTCAGTATGTCGGATTGCCGAGTGTCGTTTTAATGAGGTCCCGCTGTATAAGATAAATATGTACCACCCACATCGCAATAACCAATAACCAATACGTTCCATTAACGAATCACCAAAATGTTTTTTTTTCTCTTGTTCCTAGGGAGAGAGTGAAGCCAAGCCTATGTTTCTCTTTTTTTTCTTCTTTTTTTTTTAGCGCAGCTCATAATTCAGCGTAGTTTTTAGGAGGGTGAGGCATCCGTCGTCCGTCTGTCGTCCGTCCGTCGTCCTCTGTTCACAATTCACATTTTCGACTTCTTCTCAAAAACCGTCAGTCAGATCCACTTCAAACCTGATGGAAATGTGCCTTGGGTAAGTCTCTACCAAGTTTCTTCAAATGGTGACGGTCCAGTGATTTTTGGATTTTTTTTTTTTTATTTATTTATTTTTTTAAATATTTTTTGGGGAAATCCTAAAAAATCTTCTTCTCTGAAACCGCTCACCCAATTGCTTTGCTACCACACAGAAACACTCCCTGGGACTCTTAGTCTTTAATTTGTTCACTAGGTGGCGCTGCAATTTGTTTCCTATTCTTTATGAATTTTTGTGTGTTCTAGCTATTTTCGACTTCTTCTCCAGAACCGTCATTCAGATTAAGCTGAAACATAAATAAAATTATTCATTATGTGGGAATGCTGCAGATTCCTAACTTTTAACGATTTTTTTTTTCAATTTGAGTACTTATCGTCAATGCAGCTTCCCTATTGATTACTATGGAAGTCAATTGGCATTCTAATGCTAATTCACATTTTCGACTTCTACTCCAAAACCGTCATCCAAATTAACTTCAACCTTGGTGGCAATGTACCTTGGCCGGGTTTCTACCAGTTTTGTTCCAATGGTCATGCTCCAGTGATTTTTCTGATTTTCAATGAATTTTTGGTTCTTTTTTTGGACAAATCTTAAATATCTTCTTCTCCAAAACCGCCAACCCAATTGCTTTGATATCACACTGGAAGACGCCTAGGGACACCTTGTTGTTAATTTGTTCACCAGGAGGCGCTGCATTTATTTAAATATTTTTTTATGAATTTTTGTGTGTAATAGCTATTTTCGACTTCTTCTCCAGAATCGCCACCCAGCTTAAGCTGAAACGTGTTGGATATGTTTCTTATGGAAGGGCCAAACAAAGTTATTCACTATGTGGGAATGCTGCGGATTCCTGATTTTTCACGATTTATTCAATTCGGCTCCTTTGCGGTAAATGCACCTTTCCTATTGATTACCATGTAAGTCAATGGACATTTTAATACTAATTTACATTTTCTACTTCTTCTCCAAAACCGTCATCCATATTTACTTCAAACTTGGTGAGGATGTACCTTGGGTGGGTGTCTGCCAGGTTTGTTCCAATGGTTGTGTTCTAATGATTTTTTTTTATTTTTTTATGATTTTTCTTTTTCAAAACCAGACATCATTCTTACCCTTCAAAGGTAAAAAGGAATTAAAGTTTTTAATTTCAAAGGCACAAGTCGTTTAATGTGTAAAAATTATTGTTTGCATTAAATTGTAAAAAAGGACCAAGGGCTGTCCATTATAGCAATGCATCAGCGTACACATGGTCGATAACAAAGGCTTTTTTTTTTTTTTTTTTTTTTTTGCAAGAACCCATATTAAAATTTATAGTTAAATAAAGGTGATTTGTTATTTAAAAATTTGTTACCAATCCAGAAATGCCAACACCGACACCTATTGGACAAGGTGTAAAAGGATGTAGCAAAGGTCCCTACAAGTGAGAAGAAAATGCAGAATACGCTTTGGGAGACGAAATAAAGAAAATACAGAAAATGACACAACCTTTCCACTCAACTAAATGTCACTGTTTGTTACTCAAGTTTGTGATCAGGGAACTTTTTGTGTAGGTAATTATTAGTATATATATATATATATATATATATATATATATATATATATATATATATATATATATATATATATATATATATATATGACATATAAGTCAAAGCTAACACTCGAACACAGCGCATTTTCCTTAAATGACACCCCAAAGAAAGCTTAACAGATCCGTTTCTCATCACAATTTCAAATTAGCCCACTCACAGCTTCTCCCACATATTTAGGAAAGCACCCTACCGAACAGTCACACTTGATAGCCAATTTTTATAGATCATTTTGCTGTGGTTTGGCGCCTGTAAAATAGTTACCGAGATGCCGAAGTGTTTCCTACCAACAACTAAGTTATGAAATGCATAGTTTATATGATGGTTTGGCATGGACATCCATCAAATTATAGAAAAAAAAGGGAAGAACCACTAGGCGTACAACAACAACAACAACAAAAATACTTTATTGCAGGAACACAAAATGATCATATGCATTCAGCAGCTTATGTGCATTCATGTAGTACATATCCGCTTTTTAGACCCAGTCATCAGTCAGTGTCTATGCATGTAGTCTATTTGCTGGTTGCACACCCTTGGATGCCTTTTGTGCGGCTGGCTGAACTGTCGGCACTTAGGTAAGCCACGCTTACCCACGATTGCTGGCTGGTGCTGCACTGGAACTGTCCAGATGCACACATGGGTCTTTCGTGTTTACCAAAGGCTTCTGGTAGGCGTGAATGAATCTCTTTTCTTTCTTTACTCTTCTTGTTGGCTTCAATAGTTCCTTATGTGCACAGTCTGCAAGTCTCTTAGAATCTATCCACTGTAAGGTATGAGCAGACACAGGCTTCAGTTAAATACAATTCTCCCCAAACAGGAAGGATGTAGTGGCTAGCCGTCCTTTGTTGTATCACATTATGCCCATGTCAATTCCAAGCTGCACTTGCTCTGGTGAGTGAAACTGACCTTTTGGTGTGATAGTCCACACAATATCGCGCGCGCGCGCGCGCGCGCGCGAGCGTGTGTGTGTGTGTGTGTGTGTGTGTGTGTGTGTGTGTGTTTAATTTTATAATTTTAATATCTCACTGATGTATAATCAGTCAGAGATTAAAAAAAAAAAACTATTAGCCTTAGATATATGTTCACTATGACTGTAGTCATTTTATCATCTTTGGGTCCACGCATAACCACAGCATACAACTAAAATTGAAATTATAATTTGTTTTCTGTATCAGGATCCCCTAAATCTCTCTCTCTCTCTCTCTCTCTCTCTCTCTCTCTCTCTCTCTCTCTCTCTCTCTCTCTCTCTCTCTCTCTCTCTCTCTCTCTCTCTCTCTCTCTCTCTCTCTCTCTCTCTCTCTCTCTCTCTCTCTCTCTCTCTCTCTCCAACAATGGAAATCAGTATATTTTTTATCAGACATCACAAATGACTAATGACTTTGCACTTCCGGTTTGTGAATTTCCTACTGTGTTGATCAATTGTGCAATCCCATTATTTGATACAGTGTACCAAGCGTACTTTGTCCAAGATAGAATTTTTTTTTTTTTCAAAATTGCGTATTCTAAATCATTTGTTTACAAGTAGGTCAATCATGATCACGATGTTGAAATTTTGTTTCAGAATTAGATTTTATAATTTTTTATTTCTTGTTAATGCCAGACTACCATAATCACTCTTCTCTCATCTGAAATGAACGCAATTTATCCTCTTTAAGTATAAATTAGGCCTATTACGTTTTGGAAAAAATAGGGGATGTAAATTATTGTTATATACTAGGGCTACATATATTTCTTAGGGGTTATTTTGGGGGTTGGCGGTGGTGGTGGCGGTGGGAGTGGAGGGTCTTTTGACATAAATTTTACAGGACACACTCTAAACGGTCCCACCTGTGTAAATCCTGTTGAAGGCCCTTGTGCACAGCGGTGCCCCAGGTAATGGTGTGAGCCCTCCATGTATCCCTGTGCACTGGTGCTGGCAAATTGAAGCAACTCGTAAAAGTTGCAGCTCCTCATCTTTCCTTTTGCAATGTTCTTTATGACCAACACGCTCAGTTAATTCACTTCCCTAGCTCCAGACTCACTTCCTTGACTAACTCATGTCCATTTCTCTCTACTCTCACAATCTATATTAGAACAGTTCAGTGTCAACAGAAAACCCATCCCGGGCGTGGTGATGGGTCCTCTGGCACAGTCATCCGACACAACACTGTCTGCACATTGCGGCACAGTCTAAGATAGGCTACAAGACACATATGTCTAAACTCCTGTTAGCACCAAGAGATCCTGTCTATCTATCCGCCGTTTGTGTGTCTTGCTCATCTTCTGTGTCGCTGGATGGCCAGACCATGTCTATGGACATGTCGTCCTCATCATCGCCTGCGTGGTCCATGCTGCATAGGTCTCAATCGGTATCTGGAAAAATTTCCGTCACGTCACACAATCCTTGGTCATGTCCTGTGTGCAAAAGCTGCCTTACAAGTCAGTGGTAGGTGTAGGCCTCTGTCCATCCCGTTTACGTTTTCCAAGTCTGCCCGTACATAGTCTCCAAGACACTTCACCTTGAGTCTGGATCTTGGCATGTTGTCCACAGCACAGATATCCCACGATTTCACAAATCACCAATGTCAAGTCTATCCAATATCTCCCAAAAATCACTGCATCTTGTACTCTCAAAAATGTTCCAGAGAAACGCATGGCAACATACCCAACCATCTTGCTAATATAGGTACACTGCCCCTTGATTGTATCTCATGAAAAGAGATTGAACAGATGCCAGTCCACAAGTAGCAAGCATTGCAAAGCAAACAGCCCACACACGCGCCCGCTGCCATTTTAAAACACAGGTTGCGAAGTTCAAGTTTGACCACAGGTTGAGCTAATTACATATTCGGCTTATCGCCTGCCTTTTATGGGCATCAGCATGGCGAGACCACACACACACACACACACACACACACACACATACACACACACACAAAACCCGAGACGAGTGGCTGCATTTGATAAGTACGATTTCAAAATCTCACCTTTAAAGCCACCAAATCAGACAAATGATTTGAAAACTCCACAGCGGCAAAGCGACATGTTAATTTTACATGTAGTAAAAGCTGGAGATGAGCGGAATGCGCACGTTTCGTGTAATAGCCAATTATGCTTGGGAGTAGGACACTTGCTGAAAGGATCTTCATTTGTTCGTCATTTTTACACGAATACAGGTTCTATATGAGGTCATATTCACACTAATATCCCAATCATCTTGAAGTCAACGCATCTTGACTGGAAAGCACTAAATTTATGGGCGACTCTCTTTGTTTTTGATTTTTTGTTTTTTGTTTTTCTTTTGTTTGTCTGTTTGTTTGTTTGTTTTTTTTTTTTGTTGTTGTTGTTGTTTTTTTTTGTTTTTGTTTTTTGTTTTTTTGTTTTTGTTTTTGAATGTGTAACTTTTTGTGTCTCTTGGAGCTCATTAAATGAAGAAAATGTACAACATGAAGCACGCAGCTTTACAATTTAACATCTTTCAAGCAATAACATTATTTCTTAAAACAAGAAGGTCGTTCCTGAATATTTTTATATATTATTTAGTTAGGCACTTTTCAAAGTTTAAAAATACATATTTTTCCAACTTTTTAAAAAATATGTTGACAATTTGGTTTGTAACTTTTCCCTCTTGAAAATTTTGCTTTTTTTGCATACAAAAACACGATAAAGAAAGTTTCAATGAGTTTATGATGCATGTAAGATCACCAACATGTTGTCTAAGGTTTATTGATTTAAACTGGGTTCATTCTCTGACGGTATATTGTGTATCATGCTGCCAACATATTTTAGATTCACATAAAATCAGAACTCGGGATCGATGGAAGTTGAAGAAGAGAACATTCTGTATGAGTAAGACAAATGCTTTGTCGAGAATAAAATGTCTAGTTATGGTGTATTTGCCATGTATATTGTAAGTCTAAAAGCTCAAAATAATGTCAATTTCAGATAGATTGTCCCAATTATAGCGAATTTACAAATCAGCAAAGGCAGTGTCTTCTATATCTGCAGTGATCATGTAGATTTTCTGTTTTTATACTGCATTACGAAGATGAGCCAGATTGAATTGAATTCAAAAATGTTGATCAATAGGGGATGTATTCCATTGAAAGGAATATGTTTTCTGTCTGTCTGTCTCTGCATACATACACACATACATATATATATATATATATTTATTTATATATATAAATTTATATATGTATATATATATGTATATGTATATATATGTATATATACACACATATATGTATATATATATATAAATATATATATATATATATATATATATATATATATATATATATATATATATATATATATATATATATATATATATGTGTGTGTGTGTGTGTGTGTGTGTGTGTGTGTGTGTGTGTGTGTGCGTGGCGTGTGGTGTGTTCGGATGTCAGGCATTGGGGCTGAAGAAAGATCTCACAATGAAGTAGGCTGTGTAGTCCATCTCTCTTGTTTCCTTGAAATAGGCTGGTGTATTTGTCTACAGAGAATGTCTCTATGACATACGTAACGGTCAGCTGCATATTTATAGCTGTCAACAATCTCGAAAATTCTTTCAGCATTATTGTATTGTAAACTGGCACATAAATTAAAAAAATGCGGGCATCGGTATCAGACACTGGTCGTGTGACTGATAAACTCCTTTCAGCATTTTTGTTTTGTAAAATGGCATATCAATCAGTTCACATTGCCAGCTTCTGTATCAGATACTGGTTGTGTGTCAGCTAAATGCCTTTCAGCGTTACTGTACTAAAAAGCGTATCAATCGGTTAACATTCCAGGCTCCAGTATTAGATACTCGCCATGTCGCTCATATAAAAATGCCACGTAAAAAAACATTACCCGCGTTCAAAAATTCAGTCCAACAACGAGACCCGATGTGCAACATCAGATCTTACTAATAGACAATTCTGTAGCCCACTTAGTGCTGGTCACCTGATCACATTTTGTGACATAAACCCTGGTTATCACACGCAAATTTTCAAATTCTGACTTTTTTTTTTTTTTACTTTTACTTTTACTTACGAAATTCACCTTTACAGCTAATGATATTTGTCCCAAGGCGTACATCAAGTGCCCAGGGAGTTACTTATACCTGTCAATAAAGTATGTGATGGCACATGGGATTGTCCAGTGAATGAAGATGAATTTGGGTGCGGTGAATCTTTAAGCATACACAGCATCTTCAATACATTAGGAGATGGGTGGTAGATGTGTGTCAGTGTAACATATATTGATAGTATCATTGTCCAAACATATCTG
The DNA here is from genome assembly GCA_964020975.1 of Hermodice carunculata. Lineage (NCBI taxonomy): Eukaryota > Metazoa > Annelida > Polychaeta > Eunicida > Amphinomidae > Hermodice > Hermodice carunculata. The sequence goes on along the minus strand of OZ026618.1, from coordinate 15,908,445 downwards.
CGGTATTCAGTATTCGTGTTTTCAAAACATATCTGTCTTGTTCATTCTCTTCATTTTAAGTTTGCCCACTTGTTTGTGTTTCCTTTATTCTTTCAGAGAGCAGTTGGTTCAAAAATATTTATAATGATAGTTTATAACTGTAACAGCATTGTTGAATTTGCCACTTAAACTGCAAGGTTTCTTTCATTTTGATATATCGTATCCTCTAGATACATACAGATGTGAGGGCATGTACAGATGTAATAGACACAGAAACTGCCTAATCTTGGAGCAAGTCTGTGATGGAGTTTTAGACTGCGCACATGGAGACGACGAACAGCTCTGCAGTATCACCTGCCCGAAGGAATGTTCCGGTGAAAGATCTGATTTCAACTGCAGTCATATATCTTCACACAATATATCGTCAATGCTAGTGAGATTAGGTGCTGATGCCAGGAGAATCGTGTCTATTCACAATGATATCACAGAGCTGAAGCACATCTGGAAATATCCTCACCTGTCTCATTTAAACCTGTCCCAAAACAAAATAGCAAACGTGCAACCTGGAATTTTCTCATATGCAATGAATCTGCGCGAACTTGACCTCAGTTGTAATTATCTTCTGAAATTGCAGAGAGGGACATTTGTTGGTCTGGGCCGGTTTGATACCTTAAAGACTAAAGGCAACCCATCCCTGGTAGTGGTCGAAAATGGGGCTTTCACCGGTTTGAAATCATTGCACAATTTACATCTTATCCATCACGTCTCAGGAACATCGATAAACGACCAGTTTCTTAGTTTATCATCCTTAAAGAAACTACGTTTACGATCGGACAAAATACATACCATAGAGGCTGGGGCATTTCATGACTTATTGCTGTTGGAGGGGTTGGATATATCTAGCAATGGCATTGTTCGTTTTGACAAATTTATGTTCGCTTAGCTCATGAACATTAAGACATTGATCAGTTCTGATTATAAGTTCTGGTGTATAGCACCACATTCACTGAGAAAATGCCTGCCAGAGGCTGATGTATTTCTCAAGTTGTTCTGACCATATGGCTAGTCAAGTCTAGCGTATTTTACTTTTGGTCATGGGAATGTTGTCACTCATTGGGAATTGTCTCGTTATTGTTTTCCGAGCTAGGTCTGAAGAACAGGATCAAGTTCATTCATTATTGATTTCTAACTTAGGCGCAGCAGTTATGCTTATGAGTGTTTATCTGTTGACTATAGCCATCGCTGATCTTGCATACAGAGGGCGCTATAGAGAACAAGACAAGACATGGCGCTCGTCATCAATTTGCAGGCTAGCGGGGATAGCAGCATCAACCTCATCACTAGGATCGCTTCTTATGCTTCTGGCCATTACATTGAATGTATTTAATGTTACAGTATTTCCCTTTAGCAGCGTCAGATTGCAAAAGAAAGGGGCTGCTGTTATGGCAGTTGTGGTATGGCTGCTAGCACTGCTGGTAGCTATATCCCCTGTAATATATCACCCATACTTTATGGGTAAATACTATGGGCATTCTGCGGTCTGCCTACCTCCGCATATTAGTATAGAAAAATACACAACTGGATATGTTCCTTTTTGTCTTTATCTGTAATTCCACTATTTGCCACCCTGACGTTACTGATATCTTATGCCTAGATGTATATATATATATAAATATATATATATATATATATATATATATATATATATATATATATATATATATATATATATATATATATATATATATATATATATATATATATATAAATAAATAAATATATAAATATGTATTTTGTCAAATGGTTTTGGTTATTCTGACAGATCTTTGTTGTTGGATGCCAATCTGTATTCCCTGTAAGTATAAATTTAAAAGATGATTTTGGAGTCCGCATGGATGTCCTGCCAGTTACGATGAGGGTAAAATAGTGTAATATATATCAATGTCTCATGCATGAAAATAAGGAGTGTCAAAATAATTCTTTGACACTTTTGTCCTTCAGGCTTCATATCTTTTTTTTTTTTTTCTTGGCAACTGGTGTAAATACATGTCAGGCAATTTGCAATCATGAGTCTTCACGATGTTATTCTACAATGGTTTTGGCTGTTCCTTTTTTTGGGCCTGCAGTATGCCTTGGTATTATTTTAACTGTTTGGCGTATGGTTAATGGTCATATAGCCATCTTGATATTACGTGTGTGTGTGTGTGTGTGTGAGAGATAGAGAGAGAGAGAGAGTTAGAGAGAGAGAGAGAGAGAGAGAGATAGAGAGAGAGAGAGAGACAAACAGAGAGACAGACAGAGAGTTTTATTCAGAGTGTATTATTAACGACGCCAGACACATTATGTTTAAGCAAACGGATTTAATCAGCATAACAAATGCTGCTGGTATTACAAGCAGCATGGAAAGTTATCTGGTTCATGGTCTCTAGTGTTCATCTATAAATACATGTGTTTAAAAAATCAAAAACAGGTATAGCATATGAATAACATTAGTCAATGATTTTACTGATTGCAGTGCACATTATTCTTTCATATTTTACACAATAGTATCACTAAAAGCCAATCTCTTACCCATTTTAACATTAACAGATGCAAACCTCTACACCTTATGGTATGCTCCTGGTTATTTCTTATAAAAATTTTGGCGAAAACAAAACTTTACGTTACCATACCATACTGACAAATAAATGCAACTATTCATTATATACATTTACTGCAGACAGGTAAAATGTATCGGTACCATTTGCGCATACACAAGGCTGTTAATTTTCAAATATACAATATCTGCATTCAAATTTGAACATGTTACGTATATTGCGTTTAGAAGAGTGAATGAAGACCCCTTTCTTGAAAGCTGGAATCTGTATATTATGAAGATTAATGTGGGTATGTATAGTTGGACAAACACACACACACACACACACACACACACACACACACACACAATTATTGGGCCTAATGGAATGAAACACCAGAAATAACTGATGCATCGCCAGTTGAAGGATTTTAATAATGATCTAAAATACACACGAAGACACACAGCCATCAAGACAGACAGCGCTAGGCCAATGTCTGGAAAATGTAAACTGGAAGAACGCAGTCACACTATCAGTGTTTTTTAAACAGGTGAAAAATGTTTAAGTGTGATCCATCTTCACATCTACTTTGCTGATATTGCCACTTTGCGATTCCAAAATTTAGAGAATCTGTTTTTTGGCAATTGTCTGACTTTTTCTGTAACGATTTTCAGGATTTGCCTCACTTGCAGGAAACGTTTGGCTTTCTTGAGAAATCTATGCCTGATTTGTGGTATTTGTTGTACCCATCAACTCGTACTGAACCCCTTTATCTACACAATATAACCAATTCTTCAGAAGGAAAGGTTGATAGTCGACAAGCTAATTTGTTCATTTATTGGTCAATTAACCATTGTGATTGGCTATGTTTGGCATATTTGGCCAAACTGGACGTTGCAAAAAGTAACATTTGATCGTCATGGTAAACGTATTATTGATGAACACTTTCATCAAATCACAAAAACTCAATGGTTCATGGCTATAGTCAACATGACAACAGCATGACTTTTTACCAATTCCATTCTGTGTAACGTGTCACCATGGCTACCTTATAGTAGTTCAGAAACAAACATGACCTACATTCACACATTTCAATTCAACATTGGAAGAAAAATTATAAATAGCAACAAGCAGAGTTCACAACAAATCAAATTTCCAATAGCAACATGAGGAACTAAATTTCCTTCTGACGTAAGAAAGGCAGTCACCCCTAAAGGGAAATTGGTTGTCTTAAGCTGGTCCACTCAAACTTTGGAAACAGATTCTTCATTTGGACTTTTTCTTGTTTTTTTTTTATGTCCAAAGCACAAGCAAGCCCAATATTTATCACTTTCACCAAAGATGAACAGTGACATGACTAGCCAGTTACTGGTTCTCCTGACCTTTTACCCTGTTGAGTCAACAGCTAAAAAACAAAGTAGGCAAACAGTTGTCACGTGACCATGGGTGGAGATGATCAAGATTAGGCTTGATTCGGGATAGTTTGGTCTATTCCTATAATTTACAGAAACATACTCACACTGAGACAAGGTTTATTCGACAGGAATATATGAACATGGTTAATATACAGAGTTGGTAGTACAACTACAATATAATGAATGTATCATGTGCTAACCAAGTGGGTACTTTCAGTGTAAGACGAATCTGGGAGACCCCTGCATATAGAAATAGTTGTTGAATATGCTTAGAAATTTGCAAAGCACAAGGAAACGATCTGAAAGTAAAAATCACAGCAAATAGCATCTAAACCACAATTGCGTGCACAGAAACGTTACATGCTATAAACAGCAAGTTTGAAAAACATTCTTCATTAGGAGGATATTTACGACAGGAATGACATAATCGATAGAAAAATACAGTTAAGCTGAGCAAGTGGACATTCTCGAACAAAAATGTATTGAAACCAAAGCTTCTTTGCAGTAAATGGACAGAGATGTTTAAAATGTGAGATCGGCTGAAAAAGTTTTGAGATCTCACCATGCCGATAACGGGAGATCTGTCTCTGTTGAATTGGAGTCCCTGGCTATTGAGGGGAGGGGGGGTAGCGGCAAAGTATGTATTTTGCATAACATCTAAATCACACAAAGGCAACAATTATAAATGCAAGATGGCGTACATTGTGTACAATGTTTGTAAACAAACACAATGGAAAAAGGAAACAGCTTGAGCCCGATATGCAGTGCCTCAGAGCAGATGGCAAAACAGCATACATAACTTGGAACAGTGACATTTTTCATTAAATAGAGAGGAGTAAATGGCAAGTGACTTGTTCAGCGAGTCTTATAGCTAGCTAGGCCATTTTCTGCTTCTTCTTGAAGCAGATTATGGAAATAATTCAATAAGAAAACATAGAACATTTTTGTCATTTCACTTTAGATAAACAGTGATACTGACTTAGTGAAAGACTGTGCCTGGAACTATATGCTTCTATGGCCAGCGGACCAAACAACATCAGTCTAGAATGCTGCATCAATTGCAAAGTCACTGAGTATTATGTCTCATAAATCTTTACAGTTATCTAATTATCCTGACCTTCGGCAAAGTACAAATGTAAACCCTTTCATAAGAAAGGGTCAAAACAAGTTGTAACGAATGTCCGACCCATTTCGTTCCTAGATATTGAGGGAAGTTACTTAAAAATGTATATTTAGTTATTTTCGCACTTGGTAAATGATAATATCCTGACAAGATTTTGGTCGGCGTGCCAACCAGGCTACTTATCTCTTAAACAATTATTAGAAATTTACGACATTATTCAAGAAGGCATGGGTGAGGGTAAAAACACAAACTTTGTTTTCCTTGATGTAGCAAAACCTTTTGATAGAGTGTGGCATAATGGCCTCTTGCGCAAAGTCCATGTTTTTGGTGTAAGGGGTCCTAAACTGAAGCGGTTCAAAAGTTATTTGTGTAAGAGACGACATAAGGTAATCATAAATGGCTAATCACTAACTTAAAGATATGTAAATGCTGGTGTTACACAAGGCTTGATCCGTGGCCCTCAGTTGCTTTTGATATATACTGTTTTCAAAATCTAATATTTTTCTTCTTCTTTCTTTTTTTTTTTTTTTTTTTTGCTGAAGGCACATCCCTATTTTTCATCTCAGGGAAAATTTTCCAGGAATAAGCCAGGTACCCCTGAATGCAATATTTATGTGGGCGAAGCAAGGTTCGTTGACTTGAATGCGTCAAAAAAAACCCCCACCTCAATGCCATTTTCTCGCTCTCGTGTAACCATATCTTATCAACTTTATCATAATGGTCACCAAATGTTAGAAGTAGAAAATCACAAACATCTTGGTATTACCTAATCCAGGGACGGTTTATAGAGTAACCATGTGGGCAATGTACATATTCAAGCCATCAAAAAAGGATACTGTCTCAGGAGTATGAAATATATTTGTGATAGAAAACAATTGGAATAAGTGTATTTTACTTTGATGAGACCCATTCTTGAATATAGCGACATCTTGTAGGACATCTGCACGATAGACTGCTGCAATAAGCTGCAACGTGTGCAGCACGCGGCAGCCCGCATTGTTGTTGCTGTGTCCCAAATATTATCCTCTGGTCACTTTACAATTAAATCATATGACAACCTTTACATATTAGATGTGAGTGCCACAAACTTATTCACATGTAGAAAATTCTAAATGGTTTTGTGCCAAATTGTTTGCTAGAGAGAGTCTCCGTAGGTCTGGAACAAACTTATGCTACAAGACATTCAAATGATATACCACAGATACTTGTATCTTCTGAATTAGGGCAAAATTCATTCCATCCAAGTGTTATTCGTATGTGGAATAGTCTAGATCCTGTAGCTCAAAATCCACATATATTGTCCTCTTTCAAGGATACGCTCCAGAGAGAAGATTCATGTGTCCCAGCTTATTACTATGGCGGAACAAGAAAAGCCAAGCTTCATCGTGCCAGACTTAAAAAGAAATGCAGTTTATTCAGTTGTGATATGTATAAATTTATTTTAGTGGCAAGTGACTTGGGCTCTTACAGAAAATCCCCACAAAGTGTCTCTTATTATTTCCTGCATTGTAAATTGTATTCTACACAGAGGGCAGAATTGTTTGGGTCACTAAGTACTTTTGTAAACAGAAAATTTACAGTAAAACTCTTATAACATGGGGACCACAGTAATGATTTCTACTTGAACAAGTCGTTTTTTTACCAACGTCGAAAGATTTATTCTTAGTTCCAAATGTTTCTGAATATTTTGATTCTTTAAGGCTATTTTTGGGTGGAGGCATTGCGTTTGGTTAACATCTAATTTTACTTTGACCTTCCTGTATTGTACTTTTTTATGTTCTCATGGAACAAAATGTGTTATTTTGTCGTATATATGAATGAAAGTGTTATCTCATGCAGTTGGTGTCACCAACTTGTCATTTAGAGTAGAAGTGACCACATAGTCATAGCATTGCTGTATTTTTCAGATTTCCTTTCCTGTGTTGTCAAGCATTACTGTGATCATCGACTGTAACACTGTGTATGGGAGCAGAATTGACATAAGCTGTGGATTTATTTCCCATCCCACTCATTGTGATGACCAAACAAGTTAAAAAAATAACGAATGAGTTCACGGATTAAATGTAAACAAAACCATGCATTATAGAAACGTAAAATTGTTATGGGTATACTTTTGACCTATCAGAATATCCAAACTGACCAAATGTTACGTATTTACGTCAATTCAGTCTAGAAACAACCTAAATCTGTCAAGATGTTTAAAATTCTTTTAATTCATGGGCTTTTTCTTTCATTTAAGGAATGTGTATACGTATACACAATTCATCCATGTAAAAATTTGAAACATATTCACATGAATCTATTTATTTAGACCTGTGCCTAAGGGAAGTAACAAAAGGAAAAAGCTTCCATGCATATATTATGGCAAATGTTCTACACTGTTACATGCCTACTTCTATGAGTGCAGATGATGTTTTTATGCTCTTTAATAATAACTCAAATATGACTTAAGTAAAAATAACATCAAGTAAAGTGCTTGAAAAATCTTATTTAACATTGTACTAGATGACGCCAGAAGATAACATACCTTATCAACTAGGAGGCATAAAAGAAAACTCCTTCATAACTGTTTTATATGTTGTCAAGGTCATCCAAACCATTTATTGTTAAGCATTCACCTTATAAATATATATAAATAAGGTGAATGCTTAACAAGAAGTGGTTTGGATGAGCTTGACTATATCTAAAACAGTTATGATGGAGTTTGCTTTTATGCCTCCTAGTTGATAAGGTATGTTATCTTCTGGCGTCATCTAGTACGATGTTAAATGAGATATTTCAAGCACTATAGTGATGAGTGGATGAGATTTTCATATTCAAACGTTATCAATATACACTCATCAGCATGAATTGTGAATTTTTAGAAGGCCATAACAGATAAGCTGAAAATTCTTCATAATTTAATTGCACTACGGTGCCCTCCATGTACAGTTTGTTTCCACGGGACCTAGTTAAATGATGATGTGGATTTGTCACCATTTGAACATAAACGTACACCTTAGTATCACAAGGTAAAAGTTATTCAGCACGAGTCGAACTGGCAATTTATGTTAAATAACTGTATGAAACCAACAAAATTGGACATGTACAAAAACAAGATATTAGCGTAATAATAATAATAATAATAATAATAATAATAATAATAATAATAATAATAATAATAATAATAATAATAATAATAATAATAATAATAATAATAATAATAATAATAATGGAAACATATAAAAGCAATACCAGTCAAATTGAATTAAATGTTAAAAACAGGATATTTCCAGATTGATTTAAAATACCTTACATGCACTGGTTTATAAAAAGAGTGACCCCAGTGCCTTTCAAAATCATAAACCTACTTCTATACTTCCTGCGATATCAAAAGTGCTCCAATGAGTTTTTGTTCAATCAGACATATCGATATTTCAAAGGACAATATCTCTACTACGCAAATCAATGGAAACAAAGCTTTAAACATGTATATGGATATATCAGAGGCTTTATATTATACAAGCTTATTACAAACATTAGGACATTTTAGAGTAAAAGACATAAATCTTAATATGTTTAAAGGTTATGCAAATAATATGAAGCAATATTCACCATTCATGATGTAAAATCTCACATATTATAACAGTAATTACTGGCTAACCACAAGGATCAATTTAAGGTCAGCTGCTGTTGTTGATATACGTCATTGACAAAATAATGTTTTTACATGTTTTTAAATTCATCACATATGCAAAACATACCGCCTCATATACTACTATAAACTTTTTAATGAGCAAAATGAGAACATATATACTTCCCCAATTACATACGTAGAGATTGCAAACGTTTGCACGTTTTGAAGGTAAACAAGTTGTCTTTGCATATCATCAAAACCAAATTAATGACATTCTTTAAGCCATTAAAGAAATTATATATTCCATTCGTCAAAATTGATAAAACAAAAGTTGACTGTGTGGATTAATTTAATTTCTTGGGTTTTAATTTCAGATAAAGTCTGAACTGGAAAAAACATATACATAAGAAGATTTGTGCAAGTCTGTCTCCAAGAAAGTAGGGATATCAAATAAACTAAACAGTTTCATTTCAATTAAAATTCGGTTGAGCTTAAATAAGTCATTAATATTTCCACATTTGAACCATTGCCTTCTGGCATGAGTACATAAACTAAAGAAATTTTCCTCTATTCAAACAAGCTGTACATACCAACCTAATTTTCCATTTTTATTACTACACCAAATATAATCATGTTGACACGACGGGTATTACAGTGCAGTCTATAACGTCATTGGTTTCTATTTGTCTCCATGGGTAAAACACACATAATACTGTCTCATATTGAATTGCTATGTCACACCAGTAGCTCAGGATACAATAAGTCCTGCTGCAAATTATGTCAGTATGTGAGTGTTACATTTTAGCATTCCCAGTGACTATTTTTCCTATTTCAACTACTAAAGCTCTACAGCTTTACTAAACCAAAGCAGGCATGCAATAGACCCTTGTGTACGTAGAGTTACCAACAGAATCAACGGTCCTCTTCCAATACCAATATGAAGATACAATTTTCACTGCTGACATGAGACAGGCAGTCACCCATAAGAGGCAACTGGCAGTTTTAACCCAGTCCTCTGAACAGCATGAAAACTTTATATTTCTACAAACATACATGCAAGCGTATCAAAATTGTATAACTTTCCTAAAGTGTAGGAATAGAACCTAATTTTGCATATATATTATCACTGAACCAAAGACAATGTGTTGACCCGACGAATTATACAATAAAATGTGTCACTTCATTGGTGTCCTTTTGTTTGCATGTCTGAAACAAACATAATACTTGAGCAAACTGTATAGTGTCTCCCGCCTCACCCAATAACTCCTGCATTAAATTAAGTCACTATACCAGTGTAACATTGTTGTATTCCCAGTGACAATTTTTTTCCTATTATTTATACTAGGGTTTTACGTTATTTAGTAAACCCAAGCTAGCTTGAGAATAGGCCTTTGGGTCGACGTAGACTGGAAAGGTTAATTCATAGGCGCTAGGTATTTTCGATGTTGTGGACCCTTATTGTTATAATGATGTGAAATGCTATTCTGTTTCAAACATGCATGAAAGGCTGCAGGAGCACGTGGTTATGATGTAATTTGGTAATTTGCACATGTTTCACAATAGGACTTTGATTGTGTTAAATTTCCATTTGTTTTAGTTGTTTCAGTTACCTATACATAAACGCCCATCTCAGATAAGGCACTGAGAATAAATATATCTGTGTGTGTGTGTGTGTGTGTGTGTGTGTGTGTGTGTGTGTGTGTGTGTGTGTAAATATACATTTATATGGGCTATAATAATTGTGATATTCAATTTAAATTAGGTCACTGAGGTTATACAGGCAGTACCTCAATAAACTCACTGGTGCGGACACTAGAAGAAATGTTGATACCTGTATAGTATCACAAAAATCCATAACAAACCGTTATAATTTTATTTGATAAATATGTCTAAAACATTTAAATGGACGAAACGTAAATTACAAAAAGAAAAAAGTATCTTTATTGGCTTATTAGCAGGTAAGATGAAGAGCAGAAATGTGATCACATACACATAGCGCTGATATGTAGATACAAAGGTAAAACAATATTGTATTTCAATGTATATTAGAACCATACTGTGCCAGAAGAAGATTATAACAGCCGCATTCCTCTCATAAGTCTGCTGCTAAATTTACTGTATATGCGTTTTATTTCTTGAATATGTTTCATCGACAGAGTAGCGTTATTACACTTTTTTTTCATTTATTTTTATAAGTAGTTCCACATCCACATTAAAGTATTATCCCATGCTGTGTACACCTCAGCTAAAGAAACATGGGTAATAGTCAGGCAGCCAAAGCTGTTTTTTTTGGTCTAACCCTGCACCGACTGATAAAGTTTTTTTCTCAACATCTGACAATGATAGGATGCAGGTGAGCCAGAGTGAAGGAGACAGATTGCAAAATATTATAGAAGCCAGTAAAATTCAAGGTGATAACGTACAAGTAGAACTTCTAGAACTACTGAAACAAAATCCCACATGCCAAGTAAAATATCATAAAATTCCACTTCCAATCTTTACACATGTCCACCGTTTTTTAGTTTTGATACATGAAGACAGCCTGAATCAAAACTCTGTTCTGTTGGTTATTCCACTAATACCAAACGGGGTCAGAGGTTACTAGCACATGGCCTACCAGATGAAGAAGTCATTCAGCACTCATCCATAACCACAGTAAGTGACATGTACCTCCTTTTTAAACCACCTGTACCCGACCATTTGGCCGGGTAATACAACAAGATATATTGTTCAGGTATATGCTCCTTATTTCATGTTACTGACAAAAATAAAGTATTATAAGAACTGTTGTTTGCACAAGGGGATGCCACATAAGCATTAGCAGTTGTATAGTTATTCGGAAGAACTCCCTCCTAGACAGATTGCCAGTCAAGGCTAAGAGACTCTATCTAGCCGGACTTGTACACAAACTCGACATTATATTTTTAACACTACAAATCGGCATTGCGTGCGTGACCTGTTATGTCATCATAATTATGGAGTCTACTCATTAAGATACCCGCAAACCTGACAAACAGTAGACGTAAATCTTTAACTGGTCCTTGAAATAACAAAATGACCACCGCATCCTTCAGAAGGCACGAATGAGTTTAAGTAATCAAGGTGGCCGCTAACAGGAACAAATACAGAATAACATGAGGATTTAATTAATACTCACTGGCTTCACATTGCATATATATTTATAGCACAAGAACTCCCTATTAACCCTAGGATTATATGTTCCTTGAACTCCATCTATCAATAACCAAGATGTGCTACCTCGTCAGGCCAAGAAGGTAAAAGTGTAAACAAAGCATTCATCTCTACATTACCTACACATGTAGTCTCGAGTATGTAAAATACCAACATGATCCGTGCGGTAGGACCATCAGCTATTAGCCCTATTGGGAGTGTCATTCAGTCTCCCATCTAGGTTTAATCGCGGTCATATGAGTCCCAACAAGCGTGCATATCTGTAAGGCACACTGATACTCAACTCCTATCTATAAATATATATATGATAATCAATAATGTATACAAGTATAAATCAAACGTTTTACTAAAATGCAAATGTACTTTGTATCATAAAATCACAATATTGTCCTTTTCGAGAAGTCCCCAGAGCGAACATATAAGAAGTGTTTGAGCCCTCGCAACTCGCAACTGTACAACTGTTTCTGACTTTTAAAACTTTTCCCTCATGAGACTCCATGGGTATGTATAATAAGACAGTTCTCTAAACCCCTCAGGCAGGTGCTGGAAGGCACTTTACACCACTGTCTGAGTCTCTGCATTGGACTACAGTAGTTGAGCTGCATTGTCTAAGACTTAAGACCAACTCAATGCTACGCAGACGAAGAATGGGGTGTACTCTGTTAACAGCTACACAGTTACTCATTAATTGAACATATCAGTTATGTGTTGTTGACACTTTAATGTATAAACCGTGAATAATCACCAATAAATGAAATTTCTGTTATTCAACGTTTTTGGGAAGGTACCTCCAAGGAGATCACCATCATTACGTGCCAGCTAGACGATGTATGCGCATCTGTCGTCACTCACAAAAGGGGACCCCCAACTCCATGTGGTGACTACCTCAAGTGAGGTATGGCTATGTCCAAAAGGTTGTTTCCATGAAACCCATAAGAGAAGAGCTTATTCAAGAGTGGAAAGGAGAGAAGTGGGCTGTGTAGCAAAGGTTCATATATGTTGATATTCGCCTGATATCCATTATGGAGGTCACAGAGCTGTAGAATACAATAAGAAAAAAACTTTATCAGTCGGTGCAGGGTATAGCTATCTGGCTGCCAGACCAATAATGTCTACATCCACATTACCCTCGCAGAGATGGGTGAAAGACGGGTAAACCTTAGTGCGATAATGTGTTATAGCTCGTTTTGGTGGGGGGGGGGGAGGGAGGCTCATTCTTTGTAGCTGGTTTCTTTGGCAACTGTGGGGGACTAGGCAAGTGATAAGGTAATCCCATTTCTTCCAAATAATTATGCCAAAAACTACTGCTATTATAAGTAACCAGAGCCATACCCTGGGGCAGGAATGTCTCGCCAGCGTAATTCAAGCCACTCCCAAGTTTTTTGTTGACGCACTGACGGATGGACGGACGGATGGACGGACGGACGTCCGAACATCCGGAAAGGGACTGCTTAGTCTCGCCAACAGCTTATGCTGGCGAGACAAAAACAGCAACATGAATAGTATTCCAAATGAGATTCTACTACCGTGGTGAATCAAGTTAAACAAAGGGGATGGAGTGAGCAATGGCTATTGACCTTGATTCTGACCTTGGCATTATGCATGACCTCATATGACTCAAATAACCCTAGAAATGGATTTATCATGGCACATTTAGTTGAAAAGGACGTATTACTTGCTATTCTAGGCCAATTGGTTGGGAATTAACATTTCTTGGATGTCTCAGCAGCCATTTTGGCAGCCATATTGGATTTCTCAAAATGCTCAAGGATATCCTGTTGATATCCGCCTGATATCCATTATGGAGGTCACAGAGATGTAGAATACAATAAGAAAAAAACTTTATCAGTCGGTGCAGGGTATAGCTATCTGGCTGCCAGACCAATAATGTCTACATCCACATTACCCTCGCAGAGATGGGTGAAAGACGGGTAAACCTTAGTGCGATAATGTGTTATAGCTCGTTTTGGTGGGGGGGGGGGAGGGAGGCTCATTCTTTGTAGCTGGTTTCTTTTGCAACTGTGGGGGACTAGGCAAGTGATAAGGTAATCCCATTTCTTCCAAATAATTATGCCAAAAACTACTGCTATTATAAGTAACCAGAGCCATACCCTGGGGCAGGAATGTCTCACCAGCGTAATTCAAGCCACTCCCAAGTTTTTTGTTGACGCACTGACGGATGGACGGACGGATGGACGGACGGACGTCCGAACATCCGGAAAGGGACTGCTTAGTCTCGCCAACAGCTTATGCTGGCGAGACAAAAACAGCAACATGAATAGTATTCCAAATGAGATTCTACTACCGTGGTGAATCAAGTTAAACAAAGGGGATGGAGTGAGCAATGGCTATTGACCTTGATTCTGACCTTGGCATTATGCATGACCTCATATGACTCAAATAACCCTAGAAATGGATTTATCATGGCACATTTAGTTGAAAAGGACGTATTACTTGCTATTCTAGGCCAATTGGTTGGGAATTAACATTTCTTGGATGTCTCAGCAGCCATTTTGGCAGCCATATTGGATTTCTCAAAATGCTCAAGGATATCCTGTTGATATCCGCCTGATATCCATTATGGAGGTCACAGAGATGTAGAATACAATAAGAAAAAAACTTTACCAGTCGGTGCAGGGTATAGCTATCTGGCTGCCTGACTATAAAGGCTATTTCTCAGCTTGGCTTTCACCTCCATGTCTACTTGCATGCCTTGGCTGCAGAGGTCATGCTTGACCTTGACTTCAAACAGAACCAAAGCAAAGCATACCGGACACAGGGAGCTGCTCTAGTAATTAAGATAATAAGAGAAAATGACATAGAAGCTTGCTGAGAGTGTGTATGTCTGGCTTCAAAAAGCATTGATCTTGGATAGGGAAAAGAGAAATGGGGGTACAAAATTTATTTCCCTGGTATCTGAGGGGAGCACGTCCTGCAAAAATACCGTCAAAATATCATACAAAATGGTATTTATAATTTCTAATTAAATGGTCTATTGACATGATGGTTGTGATCTTTTATTGTCTGGTCCCCAACCATATGTGTACTAGAAAATAAGTACAGACATTCAGCTGTTAAAGGCATTTTCATCTGTTTCAAAATAAAAAAGTATATGGCCATGCTGATTGAGACCTTACTTAGATTGCCTTGCAGAATCCAGTACTATGTCATTTATTGTTTTAAGGTTAAGTCAAAGTATGTGCCCATGTACAAGAGAAGTTGATTCCTTTAACCAATCCACAAAGACGAGTACAAGAAGAGGCATCCAGTTACTGATTACCTATCCACGCCAATTATTTAAAAAGAAATACAAAATTGATAGATTCTGCAAAATGATAACTGCTGGTGTTATTCATTTGTATGTGTTATGTCGTATAGATGTCGTGCATACAACCCAAAAAGGCAACATGGCTTAATGAGCATATGAGCATGAAACAATTTTCAAGCACTGAAGTTGCTTTCGTTATTAAAAACATATGTGCATCCTTGTTTAGACTCGAATAGCTAGAGGTCTATCCACTGATTTATGATGACAAGATTGCTGTTGTATGATATAAAGGTATGTATTGTGGTTACAATATGATTTAAAGTTGCCAATATCACCCACTAGTTTGTAATAAAAACATGTACCATACATGTTAATGAAATATAGCTATACTTCAAAATACTAGCTACAGTAGGTAGGTCTATGTCTCTGCTGACAAGCCCATGAGAGAAGCTGTGAACATGATTCTCGTTACAAAATGCAAGGTGCTTCCACCAGCATGAATTTTAATCGAGAATTGATGTAATTCATTGAAACCCAAAACCTATCAGTTTCCTCCTTTAAAATATAACAAAACAAGTGGGATAAAGTATTTTGTTCTTTTGTTCTCTCTATTGTGTGCAGGTATGTTCTGTAAATATATTTGTCACTCAAGCATTGGAAGTTTGTTACATATTATTGTGGAGCGTAAGACATTTGCTTTGACTCTTTAAAACTGTAAAGCAGATAATTGAGGTGGTCAGCTGAGAACAAGTGTCATTACATGTGACACAAGTATGGAAACTACACTTGATTGGTTTTTTCTTCTTTAGGCCACTATTTCCAGGCATGATCTTTTTCTGAGCCATGCAATATGGAAATATTTCCACATCGCTGTGAACGACGCTTCATGAACACACCATTGCAGTTTACATTCAGTGGCACACAAATTCAGCTTAGAATACAATGTTCTAGCTACTACAGTGGTACCTGCTATTTAAGACCACCCCTACAGCCAACAAAAAGTGGTCTCATACTGCAGGTGGTCTTAAATTGAAGGTATATTTAACATGTAAATACAGCAGAGGGTCTTGAAAGAGTGGTCTTAAAAAGACATGTGGTCTTAAATTGGAGGTGGTCTTTAGAGCAGGTACCACTGTACTCTCTAAGCGAATTCTGGTCATGTTGCTAGCTTTCGGCCACTGGTGTAACAGGTAATATTTCTTTCTGTTGAGAAACCTTATTCTTATTTTACAGGGTGTAGTGCCGGCACTGTGCTATGCTTCAGTATTTAATTCATCCACCGATGACTCTAGTGAAAATATAATGTCCTGTAGAAGACTTCTGGCCATGATGCTGTATCCTGTGCAGCGCCAAAGAGATCAAAGTGCGTCACAAAAAGCATGCTCGCTGCTTCGGAACTCAGTTTGAAGTCGATCCTTACAAGATTTTGTATGCATACAATTATGCATTGATGTATATTTTGTTCTTAATGAACACGTCAACAGTCTACGTCCTGTTTCTTAAAGACCTTTCTTATAAGCATGTGACATGACGATGTCCCATTTTACCCAAGAACACTCACCAATCCTCTGGGGTCTGTTTCTGAACATGCATATGGACAAAATTTGTTTGTGTGTTTCTTTATCAATATCAATAAAAAAAATACAGGCTTCATACCCAAGGGCGCTCGATTTATGTTGTCTTTCATGCATAGGATGCGTGTTTATAGCTAAAATAATTTTCCCCTGAACACTACGTGATTAGTTCATGAGGCTGGGCCTTGTAACGGTCCTTAAGAACAAAATGATATACCTACTCCATGTCTCGTAAAAAAGCAGCGGTTTCAATCCTGGCAAACAGACATGTGGGAAGCCCTTGTTACAAACGTGGGAGCATTGCACATATGTTGGGTATGCCGTGAATCTGATATGTTCATTGATAAGAACTTTTCCATGTAAGGTTGTGAACATCCAAGCAGAACTTGAGTAATTAAAATACCAAATGTACAATGGCTTGGATACTCAAACTGTGTTATAATTAATTGGACAATGCCATTCCCATCATTGCTGCCATTATATGTTCTTTGTCTCATTCCATTCGGTTTAAATATTTTTCTACCAATATCGTATATCTGGGTTATATAATAAATTACTGAGCACTGGCGTAATCTTTAAAATTAAATGAAGAACTCAAGTCCTAGCTAGTACAAATTTTAGCGATTGGTATCTAAAGAATTTAACATATTTAGACATAAAAATGAAGAGGAAATACGCAAGTAAGGCGCGAAAATTATATTTCACACACTGATGGTTTGATGTACATCCTATCCCAACATATTACCTTCTTTTTTCTTTTTAGATTTGGAAACAATAAATTACATTTACAAGAGAGTTACCATAATAGAACTAAGGAACAAAATTAAACGGATGCCTAATAGCTGAGGAAGAAAATGTCCCATCAAAATTTACATAAATTTGTGTTTGTTTTGCGGCAGGGGAAAGTTAAAAAAGGAAAATCAAAAAAAAAAAAAAAAAAAAATTGGCACCAGGTCAAAGCAAAAATAAATGAAATAAAATATGCAGATTAATGTTTTCCACACTTCTACAAAATGGATAAGTTGCTGCTGCATCATCCGTGTGGGTCTGAACAAACAAAAGAAAGATAGGTTAAAGAACGAAGTATAACACAAAAGAAAAGAAAAAAAAAAACAACAAGAAAACACACACACACACACACACACACACACACACACACACCCGATCGAATCGCTCTAAGCACCATACCGAATCTTGTCACTGTTCATGTATTTTAAACCTATACATTAATCACTACTATCATATGCTTCATGCACAAAAATGGGTAACTAAAGGCTTCAAAGCCAAATGAACTGATAGACGGGTCTTCAACGTGAAACCATGGGGCATGCTGTGCAGCATCGGATTTGCAGACAGGCTGTTATATGATAGCGGCTGTTTGTTTCGTCCTTTTATTTGGTAAAAACAGCCCATGTGAATTTAAAAGACATAAGAACGTGAAAATTATATGATATAGCAGAAGTTTTTGTTTATAAAGCAAAAGGCTACTGTTTCAAGGCCCCGCAATTCCATGTTTACAACAATTGTTGTGCAGCTACCAATTGGTATTTTTACTCTTGTTGCCTAAAACCTTTCAAATGATTCTGTTTGCCACTTACTGTGAAAATGAAGTATAAACTTTAGAAACGTGGCTAGGAAGAGCTTACAATATGTACACCATACTCTAAACATGTTCCACTGCTTGCTCTACTTATCAATATTTATATGTTACTTGAGCAAGTTGATCGTTTACTTTATCAAACCTAAAGCATAAAACTAGAAATGATCGTGAACCAAATGATTGCAGGACAGGGGTGATTACAACCTTTCCAACAAAAAATTCATATTAAGCAAAATTGAATGTCAGGATATTGAAAAAAGTAAATTGTCTGCTACACAACTTGCATATCTGCTAAGCATATAATTGCATAACATTAAGCTCATTCACATATGCCATACGCCAGGCCCTCCTAAACTGCATACATGTAATTTCCATGTAAGGACCTCGTGGAAGATAGTGGCTTAATGAGGTGCAGTGGTGTCACCAGAGACAAACGCTATGCTGTTCAGGTGGTTCCTCATGAAAGGGTAAACAAGGAAAGTACTGGACTTAGGTAAATATAAAGCGGGTTGTCGTAGCAGAGTGATCTGTGCCCCGACAGAGTAGTCTCTCAGGACTGGAGTCTCTCCAGATGAACACTACTGTACACATTTAAGCACAATAGTAAACAGGGGATGAGTCTCTCAACAATAAACTGCGGTCTCTTCTTAAATTAACCATCCGAAATAAATCTGATTTTGGTTTGCGATATCTTCTTGTAATTTGGTACTTATCTGCAATGGCATAATTATTACAATTACAGTCTGTATGTTTTATTGGATACATGAATCTTCAGATCATTGAAAATCAATACAGATTCTTATATAATCGCTTTGGTAATTATATCCTTTACGGCAAATATGCTTCTCATTCTGTAACTCTAATTAGGAGTATGAGCATAGTTTTACTGTAAAACTGGGAATAAAGTAATTACCAAAAAGTTATGCATATATATATATATATATATGTGTGTGTGTGTGTGTGTGTGTGTGTGTGTGTGTGTGTGTGTGTGTTAAGTATTCAAGGTACATCTTAAATCCATCAGTAAAGTAAAACACTTCAAACTTACAACAGTTTATATAGGATGGAAAACCATCTGGTCAGGATCACAAACATTGTAGCGCCTTAGTTATGTCCATCCAGACTTTACTGATCACACAATAAACATTTTAAAAACAGATCAACTGTTTCCATGCGACATTTTAGACAGAGTCATCAGCTTTCATCGGCACGTTCTGGCTGCAATGAGGCTAAAGTTTGCCGAGAAAAAGCTGTTGACCTTGACCATTGTACTCTGTGTAACCACATGCACCCTCATTACAATTCAGAGCAGGTCGATTTATTTAGTTTGACTTTACTCGCGGCTGGCACAAAAAGGAGTAAAGAACTTTGACTCAGGCAACAGCATGGTTTATACAGGAAACTGCCTGGTTATAACTCTGGAGAAGGAAAACATGCTTCGAGTCACCCACTATCCTTGCCCAGCTTCACGTACCCAAAAAGAGACTAGGAAAGCTGTTGACTCGATTTCTGTCTCGTAATTTTGCACTGAAACATCTTTATAAAAACTTTGGGTGTCATTTACAGTAACAAAAATATATTTCATGTTTTCTACAGCAGAAGACGGGAGATCTGACCGCCAAAATGACCAATGGCCCTGTATTAACCGTTTGGAGTATTTTGTGATGAAGCCCCCTAGCTCCGTGCATATGTTCACTATACAAATCAATAAATTAAATCAGCATCTCCATCCAAAAGGTGATCTAACATTAATGTGTTATGTATAACAATAGAAATAGGCCTTAGACACCGAAGTCCACTAAATACAGTCTTGGACCAATCCACCCATTTTGCCAGCTATGTATTCCCTGGTTTAAAATTAAATGAACAAAAAACTACAGGAGAAAAATAGATATATGAGTCTAAATATTTTCAGAATTAAGGATAAATCTGTACATGTCACCTTTTGCTTGAAAAGGCGTTCACTTGGCCAATGCTGATTTTGTTTTCCTTTTTATCACTACACGTGACTTCAAATACAACACACAAGTTCCTCCTGTTTTTTTTAAACACTGCCGTTTTCAAAACAACATCTGTGTCAATATGTGTTATTTTCCCAAATGCTCTATCATATGGGGCTTAGGTGCACAGACTTAACAAAGAAGTGGAGAGGAGAGTGTCTCTTTTTCTTCAAATCTATCCATAGACCTGAAAGTGAAACCGATACATTTTAGTTCCTGGGTGAGTGCTTTGAGAAGTTGACTGACTGCCCACTCCGAGGCAAAATTATATATATGTATGAAAAAAAAATGTGCCTACCTATCAATACTGTCAGGTTAACATGAGACAATTTTTCACAACCCAACAAGCGTTCATGGCCAGCGAAACATTTTCATTTTTTGCCTACGGTTTTGTGTTTGAAAAATTGAAACTGTAGAAACCTGGACTTGACGTATATCCTTGGCATAAGCAAGTAAGGCTAACAAAGTTTTTTACATCATGCTTTGGGGTCATGCTAACTTTACCATGATGAGATGCCCTTATATATATATATATATATATATATATATATATATATATATATATATATATATATATATATATATATATATATATTAATTGAGCATATGCAGCAAATTGAGAGCATTAAATAGGGTTGTGATTGGAGATGCTCGAACATAAGGGCCGAGACGAGAGAAGGTGTTTACAACCGCAGAACTCCCTCACATTTTTTGCCATGGTGGTAGCCGATTTGACCATTGGAAAGAGTTGAATGCGTTTGCAAGTTGTCTCGAGCATTCCAGACTCCTCATGCTCATTGTTTGCTGTACTTTAAAATTGTTTTTGATTACGGATTTATGAAATTGTCACCATCAGTTATGAGACATTCATAGTGACCCACATTTTACTTTTAAAGACACTAAACCGTCTTTCTAAAATTACTTTATGTATGGATCTATAACCATGCCAAGTTTCGGGTTTCTTAGTGCAATGGTGTTGGAAAAAAATGTCGGACAAAAGTGCTAGTAAAAAAGGAGGAGGAAGAGAAGGAAAAGGCTAAGGAAGAACGAAAAAGAAGGACCACAGAAAGAAAAAGACAGAAAAGAGACAGCTAAACAGAGAAAGAGATAATGTGTGTGTTGCCACACGGACATATCAAGATTGTACCTAGCCTATTAGTGTAGCCAGATTGGAAGTCATTATCTTGGTATTTTCATATAAGATGGTAGAATTGTATTGCGTTTGAGGTATTGGTCTCGAGAGCCTGGTGGATGTATACAAACTGTTGAAGTCGAACATTTGGTTAAATTAAATACAAACGTTATGTGTACGCCTACATATCATATTTTTGAAGTGGCCAAAGTCAAATCCATAAATTGTTCACAGGTTCATCAGGGGGGAAGTAGAATAACTAAATAAAGGAAACGAACGTGAAGCATCAAGAGGACAGAATTTTGCTTATTCTGTGTCTAATAGTGGCGTTTCGTTATTTCAAAACCAAACTTAACATCCTTCAAGTGCGTTTTTTGCCTAGTCTTTGAAACAAAGCTCGAGAAGAAATAGGCTTGATTGCGCCACACACCAGTGATATTAGAAAAAGGATCAGCAGTCGTTTTTCCTCGATTTCACAAACACATGATAAAATCAAAAGATTTAGAAAATATGTTGCCTCCCACCAGATCACTCTTGTTTATGATGTGCTCTCATTCGGCTTATGTCAAAAATCATAGGTGTACTTTCCTCCCCGGACTTGCATCCTTATTGCAAAGGCGGAGGCGTTAAACGAGAGTAGCATAACTCATACTTTTTGCCAAAAAAGAAACAGATGTGCACCCAGGGAATGGACCAAAGTTGAAACAAGTCAGTGGTAAAGCCAGCTGATTGTTCACTCAACAGGTGAAAATGAATAGTGGCTAACCGTCAATGCTATGGGGTTAACACCACCAACATCTCTTATGAGAACCCCACAGGGTTGATGGCCAACAACGAATCTTCACTTTGGCCTCCGGTTTGACGTTTACAAAACCTGGAATCCTGAGGGTAATGCATAAGTGAATAAATGGTTGAGAAGTTGCTTCATCCCTGCCATCATGCTAAAACGCACCTCCCTTTATCAACTTAGCACTAGGAATCTAATGGTTGCATAGTTTAGTGAGTATATACTACATCCTGGACATGACAAAATGTGGACAGAAATAGCCATAAATTTAGGCCTAGCAACTGTTGATTTTCTCTAGGCCGGAATGAATTCAATTATATCAACTCAGGATACCTAAAGTGATTATATGTTGAAAACGTTTCGAAAGTTGAGACACACTTGTGTTGCATGGCGAGCACATAGTGAAAGTGTGACTTTCATGGGCCTTTGTTTTTCAGGTTAAGGCATGCCAGAATTATATTCCTTAATGCTCGAAGATATCCATCTAAAAAACTGTTCAAGGGTATAGGCATCTTATTTAGAGATATCGATTGCGTGAATTCCACAATAGTAAGAAAGAAGATCTGCATAAAATTTCCGGCGATTTAGCTGTAGGCTACACAGGGATATCCAAATAATTGGGCCTACTTACTAGGAATTATTGAAATTAAAAAAGTCAAGTTTAGAGAAATGTATCACATCAACTATAAAGGCTGTTGGTATTCATAGATTGATACAAATTATATATCATATGTAATACTGGCATTTGAAACAAACCTGCACGTTGCCACGTAAAATTCTCCACTCTGCACTGCATACGTGAAAAGTGCTCAATTTAGTAATGATTTGTGTAAAGTGTTTTGGAAGTAGAGGCATAACGTAAGTGCGACATTTTAAATCACTTAATTTCCACTTTAAGGCCCCGTAGATTTGCTTGTGTCGGAAAAATATTATAATATGAATATCTTTACTTAGCCTAACATCAGCATAAGATTGTGAACAGCTCACAAAATTTGTCGAGCTTGAAATAACTGGATTTGCATTGCAACTTGCTGTGCAAGTTAAACTGATGCTTGTCAAAGCTTTGTTTATAAAGGATAGCCAATCAAGATACACTTTTTTAAATGCTTATCATAAAATACCTTCTGCAGCAAAATTTGAAACTAAGTGTACATGCTTGTGAATATATGCAATCATTATCGAGTACATGAAAATAAACTTTTTTAAAGTCACAGTGGCTAATTGATCCGACAACTGAAGATTTACAATGGTTGTGGAGATTATTAGTACACGAATATTCCTGATGGTGCCCTTTAATTATGTCTGCTCAACATTTTAACATGTTCAAAGATGAATGTATTTGATGCACGTGCACCGGAATAAATGTGTATGCACACATTGTTGTTTTGTAGTCAACTTTGAAGTGCCACGCGAACTGTCACTGTAAGCACATGTGCTAAAAGCACTGAATCCTATTTACAGCTATTGCCAAAAGAAAATTCCAAACCATTGCAGAGGCATAGAAAACTGTCAAATCCAGGCAACTGCTATTTGCTAATGAGACTTCGTCTTTGCATCTTGTCATATTTATCTTAGGTGTTCCAGTTCATTCTAAAAATGGGTTTAAAGCCCTTTTTATAAGTAAAACACACACACACACACACACACACACACACACACACACACACACAGAGCAGATGTCATTATATTTCACCTCTAAATAATGCCTCCTTCACCTACATCTACAGCTCCCCCCCCCCCCCCCCCCGAATATTTCTCCTTCGGAACAGCAAGTATAATGTTGGGCTATATAATGTTTTATTGTTTAATTTGGAGAAAGGCCACCCTTATCTAAAAATATTGTCCCTGGTAAACTTAAAAACGCTTAATAATGCTAATGTATATCTCTGCAAAATTGAAATGGGCATGTTTACCAAGTATGCATTAAGCAATTCCAAGGAAATGTGTATTTATCTATTCAACCATATATTTGTATTTTTAAGCTATTTAGGCCATTTAATATACATATTCTTGCCATGATGTTAATAATGCGTGTGTGGACATAAATAAGTCCCCCAGGTCTCACATCAAAGACCAGGCTCTAAGATTTCCAAAGGAAACTATTTCACAGGCTAGCAATCACAATATCAGACATATTTTTGCTTTCAGTTCTGCATGTACAAATGTTCTCTCTCTCTCTCTCTCTCTCTCTCTCTCTCTCTCTCTCTCTCTCTCTCTCTCTCTCTCTCTCTCTCTCTCTCTCTCTCTCTCTCTCTCTCTCTCTCTCTCTCTCTCTCTCTCTCTCTCTCTCTCTCTCTCTCTCTCTCTCTCTCTCTCTCTCTCTCTCTCTCTCTCTCTCTCTCTCTCTCTCTCTCTCTCTCTCTCTCTCTCTCTCTCTCTGGCCACCCAAGTTGCCCACTCCTCATTACCCTCCATGGGCTCTTTGTTCATAAAGAAGAGTTTTAAATGTCACGTTTTAGCCTTTGTCTTTCGGCAACATGGTAAACATGATATCACGGAATATTTTTATTGCCTCCTTAGCAGGCCGTTGTCTAAGGAATATTTACTCTTAATTACGGGTAGAAATAGAGGAAAGCATGGTCTGAGTTTGCTATGTAAATGTTTCAAGCTTCCATCCAGTGTCCAAAGGAGTGAAAATTATAAAGCTAAAAGCATTTTTTTAACCTTTTGAATGGTGGATCATGGGTCCATCTTTGCATTTTAGTGGCTCTTGCCTCGTTAAACATTGGGTCAAAGTCGCAAAAGTGAACAAGAGCACACCAAGTGTCAATACTCAAATGATGTAAATTTTCAGTTTCAAACGGCCATAAGGTCTTGAGATATTGTCTTCACAAACAAATGGTGGGCATGAGGATAAAGCATGAACAAGCCATGTCTCCCTTAGGGTGCCCTTATAAACAATGTGGTGCCACTTTTGACAAATTGCCATGTCTCCCTTAGGGTGCTCTTTTAAACAATGTACTGCCACTTTTGACAAATTGCCAGTACAGCTAAGGTTTTAGAAGAGCCCGTCATTTCTTGGTAATTTGTTAACTTTGAGCACCTGGCTGAAGGTAAACAAATCATTAACAGATACTTTAAAAAAAATCACGTTTTTTTGTGTGTTTCATATATATATATATATATATATATTTTGCCCAGAACCACTTCCTAGTAGTCATTACCCTGTTCCGCAGTCCAAACTCTTTACTCTCCATAAGCTAACCCGTCCCTGTCTAATCTACATACATATGGAATTACTATTGTCCATATTGCACACGTTCCTCTGTAAAATTTTGATATAGGCTGTATCAGCCCATATAAATTAAAGGGTCTTCAGCGAGTAACTTCTGAACATGTTTCGGATCCTTTTTCCCATACATGTCTCTCTGAGTAGTGGCTCCTTGCCTAAGCAAAATATTCAGCAAAGAAAACCCACACGATAAAGTATAAATATGAAAGCGGCAAATGATGAATTAGCTAAATACGTGAAGTTTTGCTTATCAATGCAGAGCTTCATTATGAAAAAAGAATACCTGTCAAACAAACCTTATATATATATATATATATATATATATATATATATATATATATATTGGCAAATTATCAGTCCCAACACACTTCATAAACGTCCCCATACTACGAACCTCAGACATATGGTACATAACTGTAATACCAGCACAAAAAGCTTAATGTTTTACTGGGAAATTATCACAGTTTTGCCAAAAAAATGATGATTCCTAAAATGATTCCTTATTCCGTCCCCTGTCCGTTACCATTTGTTCTCATTTTATATTTTCGACTTCCCAAAAAACATTGGCCAGATTCCTTTCAAATATAAGATGTGCATTGAGTGACGTTTTACCAAGATTATTTAAATGACCAAGCTCTAGTGATTTTTTTTTTTTACTTTTAATGAACTTTTTGCTGATTTGCGTGCCAAATCTTATCCCAAACAGTCAGGCTGATTCGTTAGGAACACTTTCGAGGATCTTTGAACTTTGTTTAGTAGGTGTTGTTGCCCTTTTCTGCTATTTTCTTTAACGAAATTCTGTGGTTTTTTGTTTTCCCTTTTTTTTCTCTTTAAAATGGTCAGATCATACTACGTGAAGGTTACAGTAGGGTTAAATAAAAGAGCTCACTGAGTCGTGATGCTTTGGATCTTTGATTTTTGAAGATTTTTTAGCAATTCCGCTATCGGGCGTTTAATGCATACATTCCCGTTGATTACTGTGTAACTAAAGTGTAGCTGTAGAACAGCAATGAAAATATCGTTGTCTTGTTCACAACTGTAAAAACATTCTTTTCAAGCTTGGTGGGTATTGCTGTTAGTCCTCCCCAAGTTTGTGTTCGAATGTTCACACACAATTGATTTTTTTTAACTTTTTAGGATAGTTTTGGTACCATTTCGAGGGCACTGGAAATTATCACAAACCACCAGACAGATTTCTTTAAATTTTATGTCTGAAAGGCCACAGACCCTAATATGTTCAACAGGGTGAGCTATAATTTTTTTCTTCTTTTACACGTTTCTGTTGTTTTTGCTCTGCTTGACTTATTCCCCCGAACCAGTGAGTTGACGTCTTTTCAAAGTTATTAAAAGTGGATAGGGGCTTAATTATCACCAAAGGTGGTCACTACGTGTTGGTTCTGTCCTCTAATGATTTTTAACAAGTTAGAAAATAATCAGTCAGAGAATATGTACATGTTTGCAATGGCGATGATTATTTTCAACAAAGGTGGCCCTGATGTCATTCTAAAGTAACAAAGACCACTTCAGTGGGTGCATGTAAGGTCTGCGAGCAAGGATATTTTGTAG
Organism: Hermodice carunculata; assembly: GCA_964020975.1. Taxonomy (NCBI): domain Eukaryota; kingdom Metazoa; phylum Annelida; class Polychaeta; order Eunicida; family Amphinomidae; genus Hermodice; species Hermodice carunculata. The sequence goes on along the minus strand of OZ026618.1, from coordinate 15,881,385 downwards.
ACTGCTTGTTGGATATTGTCACTGATAAACTGGGTCAAATTGTGCCTACACTTATAAAATGCACGGATATATTGTGAAACAGAAGCCACCAGTAGGCCTTTTACTTTACTCTCCATGTGGTGCAGTTTCCTGTGTGATACACACTAATTCAGGAGCGGTTTTGCTTCCTTTGATAGATCACTGCAGAGACAAGACATCTGACTTTTTTCGACCTTATTTATTAGGTCCATAGTTTTACCTTTTTCATGGTATATGACTTCGATGGAAATACCCCTTGATTTATGTATCCACCCTTTGTCCCTGGAGTGGTCTCACATGGGAGAGAATATCTGAAAAAAAAAACAGAAACAAAAACCAAAAAAACCCCACACATAATCATCCTGCATGATTGTGACGAAACTAACGACAGTAAGAAGCGATATAAACAGTATCACTGATTTTGGTAAACAAATTTGCTATCTTTTCCAGCAAAACTAAGAATTTCATCCATTGCAATTGTGAAGCCTTTTTTGCCGTGATCGCATCGGGGATACGACGCCGTGACGTCAAGAGAGTCTAAAAGGCGTAATGGTAACAAGGTAAACGAGATTTCTTTTCTTTCCTTTTTCTTTCTTTCTTTCTTTCTTTCTTTCTTTCTTTCTTTCTTTCTTTCTTTCTTTCTTTCTTTCTTTCTTTCTTTCTTTCTTTCTTTCTTTCTTTATGCATGTATGTGCGTGTGTATGTATGTATGTATGTATGTATGTATGTATGTATGTATGTATATGTGCATGGCATGAGTGTCTATATGTGTGTATGTATGTGTGTACGTATGTATCTATGTGTGTATGTATGTATGTATGTATGTATGTATGTATGATTAAACTAATTGCCTTTACAATATCATGACTCTAGACCTTATTTGACACACTTCAGTGAAATAAATGAATACTAGTACAGAAAAACATGATCTATATTCATTAATTCCAAACTCAACAATGACATTAAAGAGATTCAAGACTTGCCAAAGCATCAACATTTCTTTTCCAATACCAATGTGAAGAAACAAATTTCACTCCTGACTTGAGACAGGCTGTTACCCATAAAAGACAACTGGTGGTTTTTTAACCGCTCCTCTTTACCTTAGAAATATTCATCATTAACTGCAAATACTAGTTTTTTTCCAAAATGTATAGGCCTAACCACCCATAACACAAACTTCATTACTTCTGCCAAAAAAAATAAAAAGGGACCTGATATGCCTATCACCTTTTAGTTCTCCCGACTTATCATTCACTTACGTTTACAGTAAAACAATAAAGTAGGCCTACATCGTTTTTGTGATATTTATGAATCTGGAACATTATAAACACACTATACCTCCACTATAACTATGAGTCGGAGAACAAATCCCACAGCACAACATAGCCAATGAAGTAATTTTCAAATAGTACAGAAAACATGACCCATTTTCATTTATTCCAAACCAAACAATGACAGCAAAGAGATTCAAGACTTGCCACAGAATTAACATTTCTCTTCCATTACCAATGTGAGGAAACAAATTTTACTCCTGCCTTGAGACAGGTAGTCACCCTTAAAAGGCAACTAGTGATTTTAAGCCGCTCCTCTCAACCTTAGAAATATTCATCATTAACTGTAAATACTAGTTCAACATAGCCAATAAAGTAATTTTCAAAAAGTACAGAAAAACATGATCCATATTCATTGATTCAAAACCCAACAATGACAGCAAAGAGATCCAAGACTTGCCAAACCATCAACATTTCTCTTCCAGGATTGTTCTGCATTCAACAGCACACAAAGATCTGAGGATAAAAGATATTCATTAAATTGTTAAGCAAACCAAAACAACAAAGAATAAGGCATATGTCCATTGACCATGCATGGATGAATGCCTTACTCCGTGTGGGGTTTGCAGAACCGTTTCACCCACACATGTGTTATGTATAATGTATGCTGCCTCCTACCCCCCCCCCCCTTTTTTTTTTTTTTTTTTTTTTTTTTTTTGGTCAACCTAGGTTCCTCCACCTGAATTTGCATCCAGTGTGATCGTGAATACGTTCACCATTGTAAATATGAGTTAATTGTCAAGGAATTGTAACAATAGATCATGATATACGTGCCTGCATGTTGTTCGTGATGCATGAATTGATCCATTTCTGTAGAATAGACAAATAACACAGACTTTATTTGGTAGAATTATAGAAGAACAGGATACGACAGTGTCCCTCCTGGCTGACGATACTGTCATTGAATGGAAAAACACGGCATGTAGGCCTGCTGGTATTGGTGGTAGATTAATCATGCAATAATCATTATAATAGCATGACTGGATACAAAGGTACCAAAGACTCCCAACATAATTTATCTGGCAAACTATTCAACCATGTAGGGACTGGTCTTCATATCTGGCATATCCAACATTTTCTGGTTTACCAAAAAATGAGGCCTCAATGATTTTTCACGAAAGCCACCCATTCTTTAAAGCAAATTGGCAGAAATATTGTCAATCATTCATGGTGTGCCTCACCCTCAGGGGAGAATTCTGCCTCGGCATCCTTATCATGGTACCCATGCAGGACTAGCATCGCATATAGTCATATGTTGAGCAGAAGGCTGTTTATGTACGAAAAATAGATTAATTGCCACTTTACATTTATTGGTCTCTTCCACCTCTTCCTAGATGGAGCTTATAGCCTGAGTACTTCTGCGTGCGATTCCTCTAGCGGGAAAGTCTGAACTGTATAGCGTTTGGGATGCTATGGTCATTTTCAATTCTTATCGGGAAATATTTCGGCAACCTTTGCGATATTAATATAAAATATAAAATCCTTCAAAAATAGAATGGCTAGAATTAGACTTCTTATTTACAATCAAGTGCTATCATGAGATAAGAGGATAATCATACGTGGTTGACAGTTAGTTACGGTACTATTTCATCACACAGGGATGGGTTATAGGTGGGCAAATCATAGGAGGGACTGTCCCGGCAAAAAATTAATAATAATATGAATAAATAAATTGCAAGTGAGAGAAAAATAACTCAATCTTCAGCCATATATGATTTTGTTTAGTCTATGTAGGACCTTTAATGCAATAGTAAATGCAAATTGCATTCCTCATTCAGGAGCTTAGCCGACTTTGTGAAATATTTGACTCATTAAACCTACTTTAAAATTGAGATTTACGTCTGTCTTCCTGCATCATAACATGTAAACAGGATATTTTTTGTGCACTTTGTCGAGATGTTTGGTGAAATATCTATTAATACTGGCCATAAAGTACAATTAAAGACAAAAGGTTCTTGAGACATGGGGGAAGACGCGTTTTTTTTTTTTTTTTTTTTTCTGGCACAATATGCACCGGACAGTACAAACTACATTATCTCAAATTATGCCACCAGTTGCAAAAATAGAGTTCGCTCTGTAACATTGAAGAACATCACAACAAGACTGGCACATAAAATGAGGACAAATGACATCGACTGAGGCAAGAAGTGAAATTAAATACAAAGCTGCACAGAATATATGTCTTAAAAAAGGACGTATAGTGGCAATACTTCTGAGAAAAGGTAGAGTAAAAAACGAAAATGAAAATACAATTGATTATCAATCGACGTGGATAATACGGTAAAGTTAACATAATACAGATGCAGAAAACAGAGCTCCAATTGTATCAGCGATTTTGGCCAGTACACTGAGTTTGTTGATGCGCATGCACACATGGAATAAAAACGTGTTGAGGAGAAAACATTATTTTTTGCTGGATAGGCTGGGCATGACGTCTTTTTTGTACTTACTATTTTCGAATTTCACCTCGGGAATTGGAGACTCACTGCAAAACGTCGAATTAAATGCATGTAGCTTGTGCTCTGTTCATATACTGAAGGAAATCAGTAATGCCATCATAAGCCTTCTTGCTTGCTTTGGGTTTACTGCAGTGCCAATATCAGACGAGACAAGTTATTAACCACCCTCTGTATCAGCATGCCAGGGTTGATCTTCCCTTTAGAAATCAATTCAGAGAGTAAATATAAATTAAGATGGAGAAGTAGGTACTTCAATATCAAAATATATAGACGACCTGAATGGCTTTCATATTTATTGAGCCCCAAACATTTTTATACGACGCCCAAGCAGCGATTCCACATTCTTAATCTCACTAGGTTTTCTATTGAAGCACATAAGAGAACCTTGACTGATGGGAGTAGTTGGCACATTCCACAAGTAGCCTCTGAGAGCCAGTTACCAACGCACACCACAAAATAAGGTCGTACACATATGCAAATGTGCGAACATGCCAGGATTGTAGGATGAATAACCATTGGGGCGAAAAAATCACCAAAAGAAAAATTGTTGTTTGTCTGAAGAATAAACGCCTAATGCACGTTGTCACCATTCTACTAAAGAATCGAGAAAAAAGGGCTCAGCGGGCCATTGCACGTAAATTTACTGCCTATTTAGTTATGGTTATGTTCCACAATGTTTGAACACCGATCGGTGGTGGCTACCCATCCTAACAATGATAACACCACATGGCCACGAGAAAACAAAATTGCTGCATGCTTGAATGGATGTATATATCGTTCAATGATGGACTGATTTATAATACCTATATTTTGAGGGTATTTGTGCAAGGCATCTATCTAGTCCCTGTCTGTCTCTCTTAGGGTCCATAACTCACTGTTGTTCAGAAATATACTTGTTACATATGTGTTGACTAGTATTAGTCTTCTTTTCAGATTTGGTTTCTTTGCTGGTAAGACGCTTGATATGTTTTCGGAACGATGTTATGGCAAGTTGTTTTCTTTTACATCTTCTGTATCGAGCATATATCCTAGGTATTTGCATTTTTCGCATTCTGCTGATACTCCTCTTGTTATATGTCTTACTCTTCTGTTTTCGTTTTGTTGACTTGTAGATTTAGTTCTTTCATCTTTTCTGGGATTTTCTGTTTTATTCGTGCAATGTTGTGGTATGCCATCTGCATACTATTTATCTGGTGTATTGTCATGATCCTTTTTGTGGCTGTAGTTGTGTACTGGTGGGTGTGATGATAGTAGCTCTTCTGCAGCTACTTTTTTGCGTATGTATGACCTGTTTCTGTTTTCTGTCTTTCATCAAGGGTCTGGGTTAGGTACAGTGTGAACAACACAGGGCTGAGGCAGTTCGACGGTTGTTTAAGATTGTTCGCCTCCTGTTTTGGCCCATATAACTTGTAAAGTTACATCTTTTTGAGGGATTGTCATCATGTGCTTTTCTTTTCCTAGTATTTTTTTTTTACGAATCCCGAACTAATGTTCCGGATTTTAATGTGTCAAAACTTTGCTCATGTAAAACATTAGTATTTTCTGTTAATATCTTTGCTGCAAAAACAAGTTCTGTTAACCTTACTGTGTTTTAACAGTGCTATCATAAAATTTCTTATAAAATCATCTGATAAGACATATTGTCAGGTTTTTTCTGATTATGTTTAATAGTACGATAGGTCTGATGTTTGCCAGGGATCCCTTTTTCTTGTTTGGCTTGGGTTGAGGTACAGCTACTTGTAGTTTGCCTGTCTTTATTTTGCGTGGGTATTTTAGGATGTTTGCAATTCTGTTTTATATCTCTGCGATGCCTTATGGCTGGTTGTCCATATTTTTAACCATTCTGCACCTAAATTTGACCTGTTCTGTGAAGGGTTCTTCGACTCTGCACAGTCTACTTCTTCCAATGTCTTTTGGTTATCGGCATTGGAGTAGTTATTGACTACTCAAATGATCCTACATCATCAAAAAAAAAAAAGAATGAGGGAATATATAATAGGACAAGAAAAGAAAATGAAACTTCACAATACATTTTTAAGACTACCTGAAAACTCTCCAGCAAGCACTCATAAGACAAAGAAAACCAAAGAAAACAGGTAACCTACAGGAAAATAATCAACAAGGACATAGAAGAATATAACCTAACAATAGGACATCCTCAACTCGAAGCCAAGAGACCTATGGAACAGCCTGTGCAATAGAATCTTATTCGCAAAAGCAGTGCCACACGGCGACGAAAGTGCACCAGATAATGATTAAAATAAAAAGGCACTAATGCAGCTTAAACAGCCATGTTTGCTTGCTATTACAGTAGGCAATTGATAATATATGGGACCTAGGGGTATTCTCCAAAATGTGATAGGTCCAAATGGAACATTCAATTACACGGCAGCAGTGGACCAACTTGATCGATAAGGCTGCATCATCCTGGCCTCAAATACTGTCACAACCTTAACAGGAACGAACACCTTGCATCACCAAACAATGGGCTTTATTACGGTGTTTGCTTATAAATTTGATGTTTTCCAAACCATTGTGAGGCATCTATTTGAAAATGTTCACTGACGGATATATGTTATTTCAGCCGTTTGGCTATCATTACGTCGTATTCACATACTGCCTGGCGCAGATCAAACAATCTCAGTATCCAGTGTGTATTCATGCAGAGAACGTACTGCACGCCCATGACACAAGACAGAAATAGTCGGTTCTTTGTCGCAGGAATCCTTTTCAGGCTAAAACCCCCAGTCAGAGGGAATACACTTTGCGAGTATGCCTGTGCCCTCCTTGTCGCTCTTAAAAGAGTCCCGGGTCTCGCCTTTGGGCTCCCTATACAAGGGCTCAAAAACGTCTTTGCTGTCAAACACACAGGCATAGGCTTGGCCGCCACCTCTTCACTCTCGCCATCAGTTGCCCATTTATCTGCATTTTTCCAGGCCAACACACTCTCCTTGTTATATCATTTACATCAGCTTTTCCTACGCTGTTCTTCTTTAATTACAGATTGGCCTACAATTTCTCCACTGAATCTTGTCCACAGGTTGTACTTGTAGTTTGGTATTATCTTCTGTTGTGACCCTATTTGATGAGAACTGAGACGACGAATAAATGAGATGAGCCTGCTATGCAGGTAAGCATTGCAAAAAACAAACTGTCAAAATGAACGCTGGCCCACTTGGCGGCAGCCATTTTAACAGAAGGTGTTGTTAGGGTGAAAGTTAGGTGACCGAGTCATTGCTCTATTTCATCCCTTGTATCCTGAACAGCTGCATGTGAAACCATAAGCGTACAACCAACGATGTGACCGGTTTGACAAAATCGGAGATGGAAAATCGTTTTTTTTATACCACGACACAACAATGTATCTTAACAAGAAAACACCAAAGTTCAAGGTTCTGATGTAGATTAGAGGGAATGAGCAATTCATCGGACCTTTCATTCTCTTCTGATATTGAAAATTTTGTGAACTTGTTGATTCAGACTTGTGAATCTATATCAATTCACAAACGAGCATGACCTTCTTTAAAAAAAGGCCTAAATCGATTCAAGATATGTGCCAACAAATGTAACATACATATACGTAAGAAAATATATAGTTTATAGGGTTGGGCAATCAATTTAGATCAGGTGGACAACATTGAAGCTAACAGAGTCACCTCTAGCCATCTTGGCACCTTAAACTCATATTAACCTGCCTGACTACAGCCTCTGTGGTGTTAAGTTCTTATAAAATGCCATACAAGGATATATTTAATGAATCAAGAGATAAACAAGTATCCCATGCCTTGAGCCTGTCCTTTTATTGAATGATGGTTTGCACTGTCCATTCCATTTGATCATAGCAGACCGAGATGCATACCACCTGATAAAAAGCTGCCATTTTGCAGCAGGCAGTATACTCCACAGTTTTTCAGCAGAGCTAACAGTCAAATTTTATCTATACATTTTACAGCATCCAGGCTACAAATATAGCATCCTCCTCGCGGTGGTAATATGAGCTTATTTCACTCAACAAAATATTACAAAGGCAGTGCCACGGCCAGGACAATTGCCAAACTAAGTATTGGATATATTGCCATCTGGCAAGCAATCAGTTAAACAAGTTTTAAAACAGACGAAGGTAATGTAATAAGCCTGTTACTACTCTCACTATTGGGATCTAATGCTGGCTTTTTAAGCATAGACACAGTAATACCAATGCTGAACATCAGGGAGATAAGAGAACAGGACAAAACAGCAGAGAATAATAAAGCAAATGTGGAACATTACACATTTGACTTCATGGATACGAGGTGTTCCCCAGTGGCCCCATCAAATAGGGGTGAACAGTTATTATTTATCGAGTCAAAGAGTTCACTGACTAAGATACCGGTAACAGTCCCTTTTCGGCCATTTTACGGATGACATTAAACAATATGTCCGCAGTTCCATTAAATATTTTATACAGGTGGAAAGGGTTTAGTTGACCCATTCTATCATTTGAAGTATGGTCAATTTAACACTATGGCAAAATGTGATGAGTAAATTCTCTGGTATATAAAGTAAAAATTGGAAAGTCGTGCTGTCGGTAGTCATACAGGCATGACCAGAATTAAGCATGACTATGGGACCTTGCATAAATGCAATACCAGTATTTACAAAGAACGGTCCTGAAATTTTACAATGACAAGGTTGGCAAAAAATGGTTTAAAACTATTTTCTTCCACTTTAGGCAAAAATCATATCAACATTGCACAAACTTTTCCATGTGCACTATCTTCTTACGCATGTCTATTACACCACACGAGATCTGCACACAGCTCGACATAAAGTGAAGACATGGAAAAATAATGTGCCTGGGGGGTTGCCCTATGGCAATATGGCTTAGCAGGATTCATTTTCTTCACGTGAGCCGACATAAAGAATGTCTCTTCAAAACTAAAACCTGCACATCATAATTTCAACACACTTTCTAAGCTTTTATTTGAACATTTTTAACAACAAAAAACCCACTGGCCAGTAACAATACTGACGTGAAAGCTTTCATCTGCAATTTAGACCCAAAAATACTGAGTAGGAAATAACAATCACCCTCCACGTTTCATAAAACAATACTAGAAATTTCAAATGCTGCATAAAGCAAAAAAAAAAAAGAAAAAAACAAAAAACAAATCAAAACAAAAAACAAAAAACAAACAAATAAAAAAATTGAAAAAAAAAATAACAAAAAAAAAAACAAAAACAAAAACAAAAACAAAAAAAAACAAAAAAACAAAAACCAAAAAAAAAAAAAAAAAAAAAACAAATGCGTTCTTGATATATCATCAAAGAGGAAATCATCAATATTCACTTAGGCTTGCCTAAAACAGAAACTGCATATCCGTTTCTCTAAAGATAAGTGGCCTCCTCACTTTTCAAATCTTGATCTAATGGAACCAATATACATATGTTAACAGTCTTTAACTGTAAAATTAGCAATAAGTTACAGTCTTTAATTCCCAGACTGAATGTACAATTTTCTCAAAACCACATTTCTTTGCCTTTAGATATGGAAAGGAAATCACCACCTAGGCTTGCGTGCAAAATAAGACCATGACTTGCAGCATTGAGAACATATGTGGTCCCATTGTAGAATTCTTAATTCACCATCACCATAGATATTTTTGTGGGGGCAAAAACTAAGCAAATTGATAGCCATTGAACCAAAATACATAAATGGTGTATCATGTCCATCAACCTACGGACCACCAGGTAGAAGTTTATATTGAGATAACATTTAACTCTGTCTCTCTGTCTGTCTGTCTCTGTCTCTCTCTCTTTCACTCTCTCTCTCTTTCTCTCTCTCTCTCTCTCTCTCTCTCTCTCTCTCTCTCTCTCTCTCCCCCCCCCCTTGGAAATAAGTTTTTTTTTAAATACTCCTGCATTGATCATACTTAATTTACTCCCTTGTGTACATTTTACGCTGGAAAAGGAAAAGGACTTAATTAGCCTACTCCATGTAAGGGATCAATTCCAACAACTAAAATTGAATCACCTTAAAAGAAACTCAACTAGTCACTAATGGCAACATTATTTTACAGAGTCTCAGAACACTGAAAAAACACCATAATTAGATACTTCCGAAATTGAAGTGACCCAAGCAACCTAGTCAGATAATAACTAATTATTACCTTAATGTTCTGTACATTAATGATCCTGATTAGCTAAAACTGTTATATTCATATTTAAGGGATCTTCCTTTGCTTTGTGGACGCCATAATGTGATACACATACGTGAACTTATTGTATTTTGTCAGTGCCAAATGAGAATGCTATGGATATGAGCAATCATCTTTTTGGGCAGGAACACCCTCTTGCTGTGCCTATTTCACTTTTATCTGAAGTTCATTGCTTTTTCAGTACCCTGTGTTTATGTAATTAATGTTTGTGCTACCTGACAATAAACAGAAAGATAAAGTAAATGTAGTGCTTACGAAAGAAAGTACTGCCCCCATTGGTATAATGCGGACCGCTCGAAATATTCCTTTATATGGAGAATACGGGTGTCGCATGTAATACCAACAAGATAGCTTGCCGAATGCCTGAGCAGTCACACACAAAAATGTCCCCAAAACAAGAAAACAGCCAGAGACGTGCGAAAAGTGTCGATGCTATTGGGTTCCTATGGGCTTTATCAGCATTTGTGGGGTTTCCTAGGCCTTCAAATAAGGGAAGTGTATGAAAAGCCTGCATACACCTTGGACCAACTGGTAGGTAGCTCAAATACCATTTGAATCAAATTCCCCAGGATGAAAACACCAACCTGAGTAGCAGCACGCCAAGGCAATTCCAAGCTTGCTTACCGGAGTGTGGTGGTCACACCCGTTATTGATGCATTTAGCCTCCCAAAACAACAACAGCAACAACAACAACAACAACAACAACAACAACAACAACAACCAAAAAAGTCTACCATATCCTCTTTAAAGAGACCAAGAATGCGATTATACAATAATGTAAAGAAACTCCCTGCACACATCCTCATCCCACATGAAAATAATGTTGAACGACAGGGAGGGGGCGGGGGCATCTTTTTTCCCCAGCAGTATAGATGAAGCTACAATGTCTCAGCGTAGATGCCTTACACTGGGTCAGTAGTGACGGTGCATCCATTTGAAATGCAAAGGCTGACATTTTTTGAAAGCATCATGGCTATTGAACAATATTATATTTGTGTCCTTTTGTCCAGATCCACTTCCTAGTCATCGTTACCCTGTTCCGCAGCCCACGCTCTTTACACTCCGTCGCCTACCCTATCACTATGTAACTTATATAGATATGGAAGTACTATTTTCCGTATTGCACATGGTCTTCAGTAGAATTTGAACTACACTGTATTGCCCCAAATGTATTAAAGGGTCTTCAGTGGATAACTACTCAGAACATGTTTTGCAGCCTGTACCCACCATATGTTTAATACAAAAAAATAATAATAATAATGATAAAAAAATAATAAAACGATAAAACAAAATTACAAAAAGAAAAAAAATAGTGGATAATCAGTCTGGGCTCAAATTGGGCAGAGCCCCAAAGATGGACCATATATTTTCAGGTTTTGTGTCGTAGGTGCAACTGAAAACATCTCTTAGCTAAGCGCACAAGGAACACTTCAAAAGCACTTCCCTGACACCTTGTCAAACTGTGCACCTTATATCTCCAGAATTACACAATGGAAAGCATGAAAAATATAAAACTCAACAATGATGAATGTCTTCTCTTTTTTGTGGTTTCTCTCGTGTCTATAATAAATACTTGCAAAATTAAGTATTTATTCAGATTTATGTGCTTCAAGAGCCCTATTTGATAACCCACCGTGAACACCACAATTTAAAGAGTATGAGGCCGACATGGATTTTTTTCAAACATAATTATCATGTTCCACAGGGTGATATCAATTTTATTTCTTCTTTCCAAACCCCCATCAAAACTAACCAGAACGGCTTTTTGGGTAATTTGTAACTGTCCTGTCTCTCCTCCTGTATCATGCTTACATTATTTGGGCCTGCACATTCCTACTCTAGTTTTGCATTTTGTGCAAAAAATAGTTTCCATAAACAAATATGAAAATGCATGCACTGTGGCAAATTGTTTTGTATGTGATGACTGAAATACTACGGATTTTCTTTTACATTTGTTAAATTATTATCTTCATATTCCCCTGCATTTTAAATGTATCACTGACTTCTCTTTAAGATGTCCCGTGTGGTAGGGAACCTGTATTCTTAGAAAGACACCTACGCGCTAATGTGCAAATGAACCTTGTTTCATGTTGAATGAATTTATGGTGTAGTATGTTTATTTTCAATTTGTATATTACTTGTCAAATGAACTATCCTCCGAGATTCATCTCGGAGAACACAGCATTGAAAACTCGGACACTGTGACTTTACTAGGTCTTACAATTGATCATGACCTGAAAATAGATGCACACATATCTAAACTATGCTTGAAAGCATCCAGACAGATCATTGCCCTGAAGAAATTCATCAGGATCCTTGACATCCCCAGCAAACTAGCAATATTCAAATCCTTTGTGCGGTCAAATTTCTTATACTGTCCCATCATTTAGCATTTTTGTTAGCAAGGGCAGCTCTGACAAATTGGAACAAATCCAAGAGCGGGCCCTCCGTTTTGTCTTCACCAACAAGCTGGACTCTTATCAAGACCTGCTCGAACGTGCATGTGTATGCACCATACGTGTACTATGCCCGCGCACAATGGCTATTGAAGTATACACAATTCTACATCATATTAACCCACCTGTATTGTGGGATTTATTCAATCCTAAGAAAACCAGCTACGATCTCAGGGATAATTATACATTAGAAGTACCTCACTTCAACACAGTCAAATTTGGGAAAACATCATTAAGATATAAGGGAGCCAGACTGTGGAATCATCTCCTAGTACATATCAAATACGCTTCCAACCTGAAAGATTTTAAAGCCAAGATAGGGCTGTGGTCAGAGTGCCAATGTACACTTTGCTTAGCCTGATACCTGCTATAATTACGCAGCATTGTACCTTCTTTAGCGCTTATGTATTTTACATATTTATCTTCCATCCTTAGATACTTTATTTAGCTTATATATGTTTTACCGGAATCTTTACTCCTTTACATACTTATCTTCCATCCTTGGATATTTTATTTAGCTTTTATATGTATTACTGACATTTTTACTCAGCCGCAACTGGCACTTATAATGTATAACCAAATTGTCGGCATAAGTAGCTTGTGGCTAGTGTTACTCAGTATTATCACACCGACTTGAAACAAAGATATGTCTACGTCTACGGTTACGCTTGCGTTCAAGTTAACAAACGCCAAACGCACCAAAGTTTCCCAGACACTTTCAGTGAAAGTCAAACGTTTTGCAAACACGTAGAAAAAACACTTTGCAAACACTTTTCAAACGCTTTACAAACACTTTGCCAAACGCTTTCAAACACTTTTCCAAACGCTTTCAAACACTTTGCCGAACGCGTTTGGTGAAAGCCGAACGTTTTCAATCACTTTCCCAAACGCTTTCAAACACTTTGCGCCAAACGTATGTGATACATGTACATGTACACTTGGTAATCTACTTCTAATGACAGGATAATTTTTTATCAAGTGTTTAAAAAGCTTATCAGCACCTAAAAATCCCAACAACATGTGCATGCCTTCATTTATGGAAAAGCCTAAAAGCTCTACCATGTGTATTTCTCAATAAAGTTGAAATTAACGATGTTGTTAATTATTTATTTTTAGTTATTGTCATTTATTGTAAAATTTCTGACATAACTTAGCGAGGACTTGACATATATGTATATCGTTTTTTCCGTCTTGCAAACAGAAGTGTGTTGCGAACTGAAGGACTGTGTGTCGTATAGACAAACATAGCATGGCTACATTATTTCTTTCATTGGATGTTAGTAGTAGTAAATTTTCATAGGATGTGACGAGGATTGGACAAATAGTCGCCAAAATGAATTATTAGTTCCTCTTCTCTCTTTCAAGCTGTTTTGATAAATATGAACAGGTAATGTTTTTATAGCCAAATAAAAAGATGAATTACAGAGTCGACTTCGATTTTCCCTATACAGAACATAGGTTTTTCTCTGCGAAGGATCTGTGCATCAAATTAAGCTAATTGGGATCAGTGTAAGCTACAGTAACTTATGGGCTGTTCATACCTTAGTGCTCGATAGGAATTGAATCAATACAATTCTAATTGGAAGAACAAAATATGTCTGTAGGTCACGGGAAAGTGGTAAATGGGTCGGCAAGAGATATTTTGGAAAATACCACATATAGTATCACCTAAAAATGTTGCTGGATAACCAGTTTGTGTTGTTTTTAAAAATGTCGCAATTTCAGTCATTCGATTTGAATTTAGGTATGAGCAGGCCCATAAGTTATTTGATTGTTTGATGGGGACATAAAATGAACACTTTGTAGTCTGAGTCCACATATATGCGGACTCGCACACATGAACTACTATTAATAGATTTCATATTTGAATTCCTCATCAAAAGACATTTCCAACGAATACCAACATGTCATATCTGCCATTAGCGACTAGTCAACAGCTTTTATCTGCGCGCTCTGGGCGCTGGCGCTCACAGCGGGCCGAGGAGAGCTGTTGACTCAGATTAGAAAGTGTTAAAGCCTCAGATATACTGGCTTCAAGGGCGAATCCAGAATTTTTCTGGGGGGGGGGGGTCAGCGACTTGAGGGCGAAGACCGAATGTGAGTGCTGACGGTGCGAAGCTTTCGGGGGGTCGGGGGGCCTCCCCTAGAAAATTATTAAAAATAGATGCTCTCATATGCGTTTTCCTGGCATTTGCCACTGCATTTTCATACAGACTATTTGGATTTTCAGGGATGCAAACTTCACTAATGTGGGCTCCACAAATCAAATTCCGCCTTATATCTGATTCAAATTAACATGAAATGAAGAAACGAAAAAATGAGTCAGTGACAAACAATTACTGGAAATATGTATATGTCACCTTTACCTGCTAATATTGATATTGTTTTTGGTAATCAACAATATTATGACATGGTCATACCTAATTAAGGAAGAAAATAAGTATAGGTAGAAGAAAACAAATAATATGCCTACATTAACAGGTTTAACAATTCATTGATTATAAGGTTACACATCTTTCAGTGGCAAGGAAATCCAATCGCTATCATACTTTTTCTGAAAGTGAAGTTCTTGAAAAAAAGGCTAACTTTTAAAATTTCGAATGGTAATACAGAAGCAGCTTATTTTAAGTATTGTTTGGCTTATTAAGCCAAGCAATAGAATTAGCTCCAGTGGAATAAAACAGGCGACACTCCATTGGTCCTTTGAGGAATTATATATATTTTAATTGAAAATTAGGAACTATTTTGGAGTAAATTTATAGGCAATATCATGATCAGATCATGAATCATGATCAGATCATCATCATATCATGAATCATGATCAGATCATGAATCATGATCTGATCATGATGTTGCCTATGGATTTACTCCAAAACAGTATTTGAAAGATGAAGTATTCATGACATCTTACATGAAGAATTAAGTCTTTAATTAATTTTAGTTGAATTAGACACTTGGGGAAACGTATTTGGATCGTGTTTTATATAATTATATACAACCTATAATGCTGGATAAGTGCACATTTACATGTAAGTACATGACATATTGCTGGACCTGTTGGAAATACGTTTGGAGATTCTTCATCATTTAAATGGAAGTGTTTGAAGTGCATAGTGTTTGAATGCGTTTGTGAAAGTGTTTGAAATCGTTCGGGTAATTGTTCAACGCGTTTGGAAAGTGTTTGAACGCGTTTGGAGAAGTGGTCGGTAGCTTTGTGAAAGTGTTTGAACGTTTTGTAAAAGTGTTTGAGATTTTTCCCAAACGCTTTCCAAACGCTTTCCAAACACATTCCAAACACTTTCCAAACACATTCCAAACGTTTTCAAACGTTTCCAAACACAAGCCAAACACCAGCAAAACGCGAAAAAAGCGTTTGGCTGTTAACTTTTAGCCGGGCGTAACTGTATGTCTATGTCTAACTAAACTATGACTCCAGTACACAGATGTTCTTTTAAATGCACAAAGAGAAGAAGTAAAAAAAATGATAAACATCCTCTTTCTCCAAACTACCAGAATGGGCATTGCATTACTGAGAACCCAGTGCCGCCAGTCGCATTTGAACCAACAATACTGGTGTTAGCTTTCAATTTAAAATTTAAAATCCTGATGGTTAGAATTTTTTTCTCAACTGAAGCGATTTCTGCAGCACAATGTGTATTATGTGATTAATTACAATCAATTTCGTGTGCAAAATCGCAGCTCCAAACAGCGTATTGATCAAATTGATCAATCTATGTTTGATGCCAATCGTCCAGTCCATGCAAATTAGACAGTGTCATTACCATATCCACACCGTAGTCCTAACAAAACAAATCCATGTCAATTCCGACCAAAGGCAATGTTCCTTGGTATGTATAGCTGAAAAATATAAATTTGTAGTTCGTATTTACCCAAAAGAGACCAAAACGTAAGTGCAAAGGTCCATAGGGGGAAAAAAACTTTATCTAGTTTTCACATGACAGAATGCAAAAAGTTTTGTTTGAAATTATAGGCCTATTTCAGTAAATTGGCTTGAACATTTGCATCATTCATGCATATACAGGACCAAACAATTTATGAAAAGGGACCAAAATTTGCAGCACATCAGAGAATTTGTAAGTGGAGGTTCTTAACTTGTTGAAAATGTCAATAAAATTCAGTATTTAAAAAGGTACTTCTTGCAACCACAATCTCAACAATGATCATCATCCATACAAGTCCACAAAGGGACATCGACACCAACATCAATCCATCAGAAAAGCCCTCTAGGCCTAAAATGACCATCAATAAGAATCTAAGCCACATGATTATATAATTCGATGTGTTTTAGGCATGTAGTTAAAGACATGATGTTGTTTTAAAGGAGATAAACTAAGAGTATTTCAAAAGGAAAAGTGTTTGAATTTCCAAATATAGTAAGTACATTGGTTCAAATGTTAAACATCAGCCAGAAGTGACATTAGGCCTCAAATCATTAAAACGTCGTCAAAAATGCATTACAATAGTCAAAATTTGTAAGGATAGCAGTCACATTTCAAGTTGGTTTCCAGAAGTATTTTTGAAAGGACATTTAAATGTTCCAGGAAGCATATAATCCCACAAATCATCTAATAAGTCAATTATTAGGGTAATAATTTAGAATTCCAAAAATGTAGTATGCCATTGTAAGTCATCGGTAAGTCAGCCAAAAAGCATAATGTACATCTAACTCGTGGTTCTATACAGTTCAAAAGGTCAAATTGTAAAACAGTCCTAATTATTGTAAAATTCTACTACATTTATCAGAGAAAGAATTCGGTTTTATGAAGAGACAGAGAGAGAGAGAGAGAGAGAGAGAGAGAGAGAGATCATTTGAAATTCCTAAAGGTAACTGTAAGTATAACTGTTTTCCTGTAACAGTTTTAATTTTTTTTCATTTTTAATCAGACGTAGTTCAACTTGTCAGTCAGTTGATTTATATGCTAATTATTTATACAAGAGAGAGACAGAGAAAGAGTACATTAAACACTTTGAGCCAGCCTGACATGACTGATTTCACAATAACAAACTATATTCATCGGACAATTATAAAAAAAAAACATCAGTTTCACTACACTTGGAACACTTACTGCACTGTAATATGTGCAGAAAATGCCTGATTGTTCAAATTGTTACCAAATATATAAAGGTTCCATGAAAAGAGAAGTGGATAACAGTTTTTAATGATGGTGATGAGACCAAACCGAATACCAGTTTAACCTTGTCAGATCCAGGATCATTTACGAAATAGTAAGACATGCTAGTGTTCGTCGTCAGAAGAATCCATGACCAACAGTAATGATATTTAAACGAATGAGAGTATCTTCTACCTGACTTGGAACAGGTTACCAACGTATTGGCAGTGGGTTAAACCAGTTTTACGGGATCCCAATCCTCCCACTTTGGAAAACACTCACATTCATTTAAAGTAGGCCTAAAACAAATTTAGCCCTTAATGTTAATGTACAGTTATAAAAGGTAATTACTTGACCATAGTTCACAGACATCATCCAAACAATGACAGGACAATTATGAATTTTAAGTCAGACTACTATTTTTACATTAGAATTGCGTAACATGACAAAATTTGAATTTAAACACCAACAAAAGTTTCCACGTGAACACAGGATAACTAAACTTGATGCTAATATTATATTTATTATGAAACATGGTTAAGTTCTTCCATGTTCCATTATCACTAGAAAAAACAGCACAGTAGGCCTAAAATTCGTTATAAAAATATTACTCACATCAGCTGAGTAAGTTTTCCTTAAATTTTTTCACAATATTCAAAAGGATGAGAAAATAGAAGGCCTGTATTGTTCAACATGATGCCTGAGAACTTAAATGGTCCTTATTTCATTTTATGTTTGTTGTAATTATACTAAATTTTATGTTCCAGTATTGAAAGTTTGATCAGGCTCATGGTAAAACAATCTCAGCTACAACATTTAAATACATAAACATATTTCTATGTGTTTTACTGACACTCAGAGAATATTGCAAGCTTCAACTGAACGCTGTATACTTAAATGTCGTTTGCATGTCTGTACGAATAGTTTCCAAGCTAAGGAAAACAGCATATAGACCCAGTCGTAGGTGTGCTCCCCTGAGAAAAGACTGGCTTTTCTAAAATGGATGCACTGCAAACTTTAAAAAAAATGTTTGATGCACCATTGAAAAATGTATGTTTGTGATCCAGCGTAATACATGGTGGCCGTTGTTGATTGTTATAAAATATATTTTTCTAAATATAAGTTTGAAGCAAGATAAATTTATTAGCACAGTGCTTATGGTGCATCTGCCCTCAAAAGTACAAGATGAGGCAATACCTGTTTTCAAAAGAATTATTAGATTATTCTGTATATTATCAGGTCAACCTGACTTGTGCGTAATTAAGTAATATTGAGGATAATTCACATGCAGGATGTGGCCTCTTTACTATGGTAGGCCTAAAACACTAGTGATCACTCATAGCCTTGAATAATTAAGTTGTTTGCTACATTCTGCCGACCTATTTCTAAAGCTGTCTTACCTGACAGGGCTGTATGTTGACCTAAGCCTTTATAATTCAGATAGTCCATATTCAAATTACTTGACAACTTTATTGTATGAAATATGTAACTGCTTTTTGTAAGTGATATGAAGAAAATTACTCTTTTTTACATTTTGCGTTAACCTAACATTATGAAGATGAACAACAATCCCAATTAAAGCTGCTGACTTCAATGGACGGAAACAAGGTAACGAATTACCGGGCAATTTTGTTTTTCACCGTTAAGGTAGAGCCTTGTGTCTCTGACACTGTTATTTACTTTGCCATTCGATTATTTCTCTTCCATGGCATGGTTCAAATGTTAAACACCAATATGTAATACTGGATTGACTGTATATCTCATATCAGATTGTGATAAAGGAGTGAAATACACATCTACTGTATATTCTCTGTCGGTTCCAGAAAACAGACGCAGCATTTTAAAGTACGGCAAGAAAAGCTGTTGACCTGGACGATGCAAAGGGTACATGCAAGTCCATGCATGCTAGTACTTGAAGAAAAATTTGGTTTACAAAGATACGAATCAGGTAGCATTATTTCTGGCCAGAGAAAATAAACTTTCACCAAAACTGGCAATCTTAGGGTTGACGCAGACTGCTCTGGCTACTGCACATTACACTTACACATCGTGGGCAAACAAGCTTTGTCTATATTGATCCTCACTGTTTATTAATAACTACTAAGATTGTAAATGTATCCAGGTAACAAAGGATTACTCATAAGATACTCATTTAGTGCATGATAGTAAAAGAATCATGTAGTATCGCATAACAGGAACTGACAGTTGCACCACGACAAAATAAAATTAGAAATCAGGATGCGTTCTATAGCGTAGCTGAGCCACAGATCCTATTTGGAAATAGTTGGTACTTTATGGCTCATGATAGGGTCTGAGTATTGTGAACGCGTGTATAAATATCTTATTATTTTATATGTCGTTTTGTTTTGAATGAAATAGGTTTGTAATGAAACACCCATGGGAAGATGGGTTAGTTAGAATTAATTTCTTGAAATAGTGAACTTATGTTTATGAGTAAAAGTCGACACTGTCATTGGATTCGATTCCAATAGAGCAAACGGAATTATAGACCAGCATGTACAGTTAAATCTGGATAGACAGCAGCCTGTCAAAATGTTAGAAATTATGATTACCGCGAACGTTAATGACATGGTAAAATCGGCATTATAATTTCTTATCACATAATAATAATAATAATAATAATAATAATAATAATAATAATAATAATAATAATAATAATAATAATAATAATAGTAATAATAATATACGTGGTCTCCAAGGAACGCTTCGTTGTATAGGAAAATCACAGTGTTGAAAATATTTTTCCCATCACAGCTAATTCATGTAATGCATTTTTAAACGGACAGCCACTACAGTACAAAACAATTCCTTCAGATAGGTCAGTGTACGTTTGTTTAACTTTTTGTTGGGAGGCACATAAAAAGACAAGATGTCCGGAATGCTGTACTCCCTGGGCAGACAGCAACCCATTCCCGTTTTCACATAAATCCAGGCCAGCTTAGTTCTACTAAAAGTGAAGACCTCATAGCAAACACGCATAATTTTATATAAAAAAGCGAGAATAAAATTTATTGCTTCAGAGAGGCAGATTCCTAAAATAGTTAGAGTGACAAAACAACCTGGATCCACCACAAAGCTTGTGAAGATCCCATAATAGAACCGAAAGTTGTATACATTCATTATTTTGTTTAAAAAAAAAAAAAAAACCTTTTCACACAATAAACGCCCTCACACAGGGTTTTCCAGGAGAGTTCTATTCATATATATATATATATATATATATATATGTATATATATATATATATATATATATATATATATATATATATATATATATATATATATATATATATATCAAAGTAGATTAACGATTCATTAATTAACGCTATTCATTACGCAAATGAAACTGGATCCTTGTCAATTCCGAAACGACAAGGTATCATTACTCTCTTCCCAAGAAAAGACAAAAAGACAGGCATCTCAAAACGTGCAGACTCGCATCATTATTGAAAACAGATTACAGAATTTTAACTAAATATTCGGCTAGTAGAATGAAGAAAGTTTTTGACTGAGATAATTAAAAATGATGAGGAATTTGTGCAAAATCGGTATGAAGGAAAATACCTCAGGCGTGTTTTTTGGTATTTTAGAATATTATGGTTATGAAGACATCGGAGCGTCAGCTTTCTTCATTAAAAAAAATCAATGCCCTAGAAAGGAAGTTTATGTGAACACACTAGAATTCTTTAATGGCGGCTCAAATTTCAAACGCTGGAAGGAGATAATCCACAATAAAACTAGTAGTCAGGTTCTAAATAATAGGTGGTCTTCTGCTCCTTTAAAGCTCCCTGAGGGGTGCGCCCAGGTTGTCCACTGTCCCCATACCTGTTTTTCATTAGAGCAGGAATCTTATACTGGAGCCTCTGTGTCCAGAACTATTAGTGATTGTAATTAAGCAAAGTGAGACGGTCAATGGTATTAAGAAAAAAGATAGATATTTTGAAATAAGTAGATATGCAGACGATACATGTCTTACAATTAAGGCAGACGTAGGTAGTTTACATGTGGTAATTAGAGTTATTAAAACTTAAAAACATATAGGGTGTAAAAGTTATTGTAAAGAATTATGTTAATTAGTAACTTTTACACTACATACTATTAAAGATAAATAAACAGATAGACCAGTTAAAATATTAAAGAGTGAACACCAATGAAACGACAAGATCTGTATTATAATGCCTCATCACAAAAAAGTTTAAAGCCATTTCAATGTGTGGCTTCCGAGGAACCTTTTATTGCGTGGCCATTCGCAGTGATTAAAACATTTGCCCTAGCAGAACTAATATATTTAATGTAGTTTTAGCCAGTCCAATCAATGCAATGGAAGACGATTTGTCCAAAAAGGTATAATTACTTTTGTATAACTTTTTGTTGTGAAGCTCATACAAAGACAAGATAAAACGTAATGCTACCATCGGTCCACATAAACAAGATGGTTAAAAATGATTCATGTGAATTTACTGTAAAATGGCAAAATCAGGCAAAATAATTAGGTTGGATAAAAAGCTTACAGAAATACAGTAAGAGTTTATAAATAATTGTTAAAGATCTAGCTACATTTAAAACGTAAAAGACCCCTTTTGGAAGAAAAGCTTGTAATATACGCTGATGATAAACTACTTTAAACCTGAAAGAAAATATAGGAGATCAGTTATCAATAGTTATGGTGCAATTATCATTAAGATTAATAATAGGATGGCTTTTTAGGTGAAATGGAGAAAAGTGGGCATAGATAGTCATGGATTCAATTTATATGATTGGAAATTTCCCACCTTGTCAAGAATTTGTACTTCATACCCAAATATAAGAACTTACTTGTGTGCTTATCAGGGACTGATTGCAGGTTATCCACGAAATTAGAGAAGGAAATTAATAATTTTGAGACTGAGAATATAGAACCGTGTGGATAATTTATTGATAAAATGTTGAAAGTTCGGAAAGTATCCAAACTTGTTTATCCTGTATTGATTGGAAAGGTCTTCATACCACAAAGAGCTGTTGTAAAAAAAGGCATGAAGACCTGGACACTGTAATAGATAGGACTTGTTGGGAAATCTACTTTGCACAAGTATAAAGACATACTGTATCATCAACATGCAGGTCTTTTCACTGTAAACTGCACCGATGTATATATATATATATATATATATATATATATATATATATATATATATATATATATATATATATATATATATATATACATATATACCGATGTAAAATTATCTATATCTATTCTTTATGCCATGATGTAGAAACTTTGTTACATTATTTTTATAAATTTGAAGCTTGTCAACAAATTCTGGAAGCAGTCTTAAACTCGATTAATGATAAAATGGGATGTAACATTATTCTCTTTAAAGCCGAAATTTTATCAGGTTCGAAAATTGAGGGAAAGCAGTTTTGATCTTATGAATTTCTGATGCCCATATATTACCTACATGTGTGTCACAAGTAATGACCAAATTTCGACGGTCTCATTAACAAAGCTAAGGAAATTGAGTTGATAGAATTTAATATGGTGGTGAAGAACGATAAACCGAGAAAATACAACACAGAATAGAATTGTTTCTAATACATAAAATCTGGCAATTTTTAGTCTCATAGACCTCAGTAAAGGTGTCTCGTCAAACATGACGTGTGAGCTATAACACATTTTTTTGTAACACGGCTACGGTGAAATCATATTTTCCTTTCTAAGAGCGATATGAAAAATTATTAGATGATCTTCAATATCAATATATCTTATTTTTATTTCATGTATCATTCTAGCTTATTCGTATGAAGGACGAAGTGTAAGCTAGAATTTACTGTCATGGTAAAGTTATTTATCATATATACTCTTGTACCTTGACATAAAAGATATTTCAAAACGTGCTGTCCTTAAGATTATATGAATAGCCTACATCTCCCAAATATTAATGCTATTTGTCAGCGCTCTATCCATTGATTCACCGTTGTGAAAAAGTATTTCTGGAAAATATTTGTAAAAGTTGGAATATTGTCTTCATGCTATACTACAATCGCATCTCTCCTGTTTCATGTGTTCTCTCATATTTGGAATATATATATATATATATATTCTGTCAAACACAAGGTGGTTTACATACATATTGATATGTATGTGTATATATATATATATATATATATATATATATATATATATATATATATATATATATATATACATATGTATACATATGTATACATGTATATATATATATATATATATATATATATATATATATATATATATATATATATATATATATATATATATATATATATATATATATATATATATATATATACATATACATATATATATATATATATACATATACATACATACAAGAGAAAGAGAGAGGAGGGACAACAAGCAGAAGTCGTGTCCTTGCCTCTTTGATAGCATGGATTAAAAATATGAGGTGCCATCTGTAGAAAGACTCCTTCAATAAGGTGACAGTTTTAAACCTCCCAATGAATGATGCTTTCCATTAATGTCATTTACGAATTTTTCATAAGGCCCTCTGTTTAAAATTAAAAGGTAATCCCATCCTTTAACCTATGTCTTTCATGAAATGTAAAATGTACGGTGAAAAAATGTAAATAATTTTGTGGTGCTAACTGCGCATTCGTGTATATGAAAATGAGTATATCGTACAAATCATTTAACTGTCACCATTCAGAGTGTTTGACAAATATAAAGAGTTTTAATTTACAGATATGCCCCCCCCCCAAAAAAAAAAAAATAAATAAAAATAAAAATAAAAAATGATAAAAAAAAAAAAAAAGGACAGAAGAAATCTAATAAGTATTACCCATTGCCACATACCTGTTTGTGTATCCTATAAGGAAAAGCTCTTCAAACACCATAATTACTACAGGAAAACCAGACACCCGAATAATAACTTTGTGGTTAGTCGCGGTAGCTTCCATTCGTGTGCTGTAATCCTTTTTTGGCATGTGGTCAAAAGGAAAAGGCGTCTTTCGTTGGCTTGATAATATCAGTTACTCAGCAAAAGAGCACAAACTTTTAGCATTACCTTACAGTGTCATTCATTATGCATATAGGTTAAAATGTTGATACAATTGACAATTTAACTCGACATTTTTGTGTATGTAGGCAGTAAGTCTGTTTTAACACTGTCCTTATTAGTTGCTCCAGCTATTCTTTTGTACGTTGGCAAAAACTTCTAACTGCATTTGAGTACTTTTTCCACAAACTGCACCTGAAATATTAGCGTTTCCTCTTTACAAGCTTAATTTAATTTTAGAATGTCCATGGGTTTTCGTTGTGTTACAAAAATACTATATATGGCAACCTTACATTATGTGTACTTTTCAATAACATGGACTGTTGAGACGTTTAAAAAAAAACCCACCAATTTAATAAACGATATAGCAAAACTCGTACCCACATAGGAAATTACGTTTATTTGAAATCAAAATGCAATTTTGCATGCAAAAATGCGCTTTAAGAGTTGCTATATGGTGTCCTCACAGGAGCTACAATGGGAACATTATATATAATGCAAACATTGGGCAGTGGGGTGTTTATCATATGACATGTGTTGATGGGATAAAACCGTATCCTAATCCTGATGATGGGACAAAAGCATACCTTCCTTAGTGTTCATGGCTGTATCAACCCTCACGCTTTTCTGGCATCAAACGCAGGAACCAAGTCTGCAGTTTCGAATTTTTGCCATGAATATTAAGAAAGGACCCTGAGTAAAGGTTTTTTTTTTTTTGGGGGGGGGGGGGTAAGCTTAAAATGAACAAATCGGGGCTTCGTTTTCCTTAAGAAAAGACATTATGATATTTCGTAGTGTTTTATGTGAACATTAAACGTTGATTTAGCAAATTCTTCTTTTCTTTTTTGCGCTCGAACGGCTGTCGAATGCCGCCTCTTGTCCCACCGACTGAAAGACCTTATTCTTTTGCAGGTGGATACTTGAAACAAGTATCACGTTTTCACACGAATAGAGTAAACCGTGCGATAAAGGATATCCACCAATATGTAGGGACTAGATATAAGATATACCATGGCATTGATAAAATTGAAGGGAAAAAGACTGCTTTACTGTCTAGTGCAGTTGATTTTTTGTAAGTGCATTTATGCTTATGTGTGTGCATGGATACAAACTAAAATTATGCAGAATTCAGTTCTCACATGGAAGGAAAAAACATTTATCTACAAGGTTCAGAACACGGCTATTTGAATTGTCCCAATTGTGTAGACCAAAGCACTGTCATGTAATGAAGCATGTGGCTAATATTCTGATAAAAAATGTACGATATTGGGCTTATTTTTGTGCTCTTTTTATTGTATGTACTGGCAGCATGTCATAAGATACAGAGGTTAGCCCTCTGCATTGCTAGCACCTGTGTCTTCTACCTACCAACATATCTGTTTGTATAATTTGTAGTCCACAGGGTTTAAAAGTAACATAAAAAAGTTGAATAATCGGTGGAGTCAACTGACCTATATTGCAATTCGTCTGAAACATTTTGGATTGTAACATATGTTCCCTTTCCAACTATAGCATATATACGTTTGTTATGTCATTTTTGCTTGGGAACGAAATGTTGACTGTGGTATATGCATTAGTTGAAAAGTGCATGTCCAATAAAAAGACCCAACAGTATTTCATATGTGCTTCATCTTATAATGCCCAGACACATTTCCCGACGGTGTATTTGCATTTCATGCTGTAATATAAAGGCCCATTACATTTAGAGTCTACCTGGTCTGGGAACTCATGGTGCCAACAATGCCAGAAACTGTTATATTATTTTTCAGAATATATCGTCTTAGACAGAGGAAGGCTACGCCCTTAAATTGCAATTCCTACGGACACAAATGACACTTAATGAATTGAAAAATACTCTTTTTAAACACTGAAAACTGTCTTAGAGTCTCAAAAGAAAAGCTGTTTTTAATGTCATGCTACTGGATGAATTATCGTGTGCTGTTACACGAAAGGAGCAAATTTTGTACAGAGCTCTTAGCATCTCCAACAGCTTTCCATTTTGTTATTTTCTTTTCTTTTTTTTTCATTGTTGTTTTCTTTTTAACATTAGTCATGGTGAAATGCAACGACGTTGTAAATGAAGCATTGCAAAAGTGAATTTGCCTGGAAATTGAAAATCATGTAACAACAAAAATGCCTCAACTTATTAATGGACTCAAAATTGAAATTATGATTTAGTTTGCTGCATTTTTTGTGTACTGTGTTTCTGTACATATAAATATTCTTACATTCTTCATTGTCCAATTACGTAACATTGAACTGCATCTCGAAAAAAAAACTTTACCTGCATTCTTATCTTTCATATACAAACATGTACTTGTACCAGACAATGTGCGAGCATTCGATAGTGCAAGCATTAAATGGCCTAAATGACCATTAGTTCATTCCATTCTGCAGTGTACACATCTAAATATTCATAAGAAGCACCTTAGTGCGCATTACAACTATTTATCTTTTAATATGAAAATACATAATATTCGAAATGGTTTCATGGGTTAGCTGATATATTTCCAATGAAAACATTTTGACATTGATGACAAAAAAAAATAAAAAATAGCAGTGGAGCCATTAAATGTTGAGTCGAGTAACCATTTGTTTGTATTTCTTTAGTAATATGATACTAATTCCCCGATAAACCTTGATTTTTTTATTTCATTTTATTTTTAATACAAACACACCCTACCTTTTGCATCAGGTGTCATACACAATTGGTCAGAATCAAAGATGACACAGCTAAGGAAAAGCATACATAGTTGCAGTAGCTGGGGATGGGAAAAGATGTACCTATTAAAACCAACAGTACCGGGTTCAAAACAAGTGTTTTTATAGGTCTTGCAAGCACCCGTTGAGCAGTGTTTTATCCTAGGATATATTGGAAATAAGTGTCACATGTACATTTGTTCAGCTTCGATCTGACTCTAGAATGTCATCGTTCAATAGTGACTTACCACATTCACTGAATCCATGGTTAAAAGTGCACATTTCTTGAACCATTACAGGTAAATAAGAAGAGCGTCTTTTAGTTGGGCTCCCTGTATTATCCAAACTGATGTCCTTTTCAAGGCACATAATTGGAGCTGTAATGTTCTTTTGGACAGAAACCATATCACGAGCAGTAGCCTTGCAATCATGGGAAGTGCTTAATTTAAATACATGATATTGGTTATCGTGCTTTCCATTGGAATGATATTTAAAATATGTCTCATTTATGCGACGTAAGCTAATAAAATATTTTTAGCTTTTCAGTGTCAGAATCAACACTAAAACTTCTTACTTCAAACTGGCAATACAATTATATACACGGAAGTAATGTTTTGGACAAAACAAACCTGTTTTCAATAGTTACATGATATAGGTAAAAAGGCAGGCATCATGTTTTTGTGTGTGTGGGGTTATTTATCTATTTTTTTAAATTTTGTTTTTGTGGACACAGGCAGTGCCATCAATGTACTTTAAATGGTAATTTATTCGAAAATAATATATTTAAGATATTTCGCATTAACTTCTGCTCCAGCAATGATGAAAAGTGGCTAACATAACTCTGTGTGTATATCATACCCTCTACCTTCATTCTTTAAACAGTGTTTTATTTCCTGGTATTAGACGTAAACTATTCTATTACAGATCTCATATCATAGTGAATCTCTATTTCTAATATTAAACCATATGCATAATATTCTAACAAATTATTGTTTTATTTTTGTTCTAAGGTTATGTTTTCCTTTTTTTTTTTTTTTTTTTTTTTTTTTTGTAATTTAGTGCAGTTCTGTTGGAAGATGGAATATAAGTCAGGCGGCCAGCTTGACGAAGTGCAATCTTCTGGGATTCCTCATTACTGTATTGTAATTTGACTTCATATTTCTT
The DNA here is from genome assembly GCA_964020975.1 of Hermodice carunculata. Taxonomy (NCBI): domain Eukaryota; kingdom Metazoa; phylum Annelida; class Polychaeta; order Eunicida; family Amphinomidae; genus Hermodice; species Hermodice carunculata. The sequence goes on along the minus strand of OZ026618.1, from coordinate 15,852,870 downwards.
TTATATGAAACCTCGATTCAATTTTATGCAAAGCAATGTATTAGCAGGTGAAGATGAACAGTGACTCCGCAGTAAGTGATCAAATTATTGTGGATATGTTTAAAGACAGACAATGAAACAGTTAAAGGGTGCTTATGATAAACCTGCTCATGATCATATTTGTTTGCCTTTGCTGCTTATGGTAAAGTTCAGAAAATCAAAACAGTCTGGGCATTGGTATCAGTTTGATGTTGAGATTCAAGTATACTCATCATGTTCCAGACAAGGTGATCTCCACGGAAAGGTGGTATTTGATTCGAGGGTACACCATTAGTATTTATGTTAATATGCCTGCATATTATGATTGCTCCATTTTGCAAATACCGAAAGGATCGTGCTTGCTAAAAAAAATCACTATCTTTTTTAAAGGCATCCACTCCTGGGCACGACTGCCTATGCATCAGCTCCAGTGCATCTTGCATGGGGCACCTGACATACATAACAAGTTTTATAAGAACTATTTATTCTATAATGTGTTACTAATACAAATATGCTGTACAAAAAGCTGGACAACTGTTGTTTATTCCTGTGACTTTTGCATATTCTCTAGATTCGTAGTGACGTATTTCTACGCAGCAGAGGCACCCCTTAAATAGGAAACCAAGCAAACAAAATATTAAAGAATTAGACTGAGTTATCTTTTGTTCGCCAGAGACTTTAACATCAATACTTCTACATTCTATGCTGATAAACAAGATTTCAGGTATGCAAACCACCTCATATTTTCTCAAGGGATTTATTGATTTAGGCAGACAATTTGGCTCCATCTGACAGGTCAGGTTCACAAGTTTACATTCCTGCTGCGAGTTTTGGAGGAATGATGGCCATTTTCCTGGCACAACAGAGGCAACTTGACGGCTAGTAAAGCATGTTCCATTCAACCCAAAATAACCTGAAAATAAAAGTTAATGATCCTTACTTTTTTTTAGCAATTGCACATCAGTGCGACATGTTGTAATAAAAGAAGGCTGTTTAATTTTCAACAGACACTTTCCAAAGATTGGAGTAAGAACAAAGTTTAACATGAATCATAAATAATGGCTGATGGCCACAATTGCTAAAAATTTGATCAGAATCAACTGAACAAGTGAAGGTGACGTGGCATCATTTACAATGGCCATTCCAGGTTCAGCATTGAAGCTAAATTTTTGCATTAGTGTCTAACTTATTACCTCACTATTTTTCAAACTGGAGGTTATGGTGCATAGTTTCTGCACTAATCTCTAACATGTTATCTCATTATTCTTCATACTGGAGGTCACGGGTCACGTTTTTATAGATTCCTGGCAGGGTAAAAACATCGGTGTTTTTGCATTAATGATATATTTGTGACCGCATTAATTGTGTCATTGGAGAAATATTCACAAGAGTACAAAGTAAGAAGTAACCACAGAATTGATTAATAGCAGCATGGTAAGTTATTGACGATGTACTAAGAATGGCATTTGTCATCTTTCCCTGGTCTTGGACTGTGGGGAATGTCTCTGGGACACTGTGCACGGGACTCGATAATGTTGTTTCATTTGGATTTGCAATGGACGGAAAAGTCTAACAGAGGCTCCAAAATTCACAACAAAAACAGACGGAGATGCTAGCCAAAGGAAGGAAAACTAAGAGCTTCATTCATTTAATGTGGCAAGTGTCATTGTGAAATCAGGATATTACTAAATTTATTGCTTCTGATTCATAGGCAGACTTGGAACATCTCCTGCTCGATTAGAAAAAATAGCAGACTTATCTTATAAAAGCACTAAACAATTATCAGTCGGAGTAATGTTCTGTTTAATAACTATCAGAAACCACTTTCGTTAATACTGTTCTGCAATTCAAAAGTGTATGGTTATTTGCTGTTTTTGAGGAATTAATAATCGATCCAATATGTTTTTTTTTTCAAAAATTAAAAATTCCAAAGCTAAATGTATACATACTATTAATTTCTCAACACTTCATCCAAAGTTACCTCTTGAAAATGTTAAATTGGTATTATCAAAATGACCAAACATTGAGCTCCCCAAAATATAATAATCAATACTTTATTAAAATTTTTGGTCAGAAGAAAATAAGAAAGAAGATCAGTGGAAATCTTACGCCCAGGACATTTTATCGATAATTTCATTTTCTTTTAGATAATACATTTGTCACATTTGAATCAAACATACTCCAGCAAATAATGGTGTCCCTATGAGCAGAAATTGTTTTTTCTTACTTTTCGATCTTTACTAAACGTGGCTTGAATTTGACTTTATGCAAAATGAAATGAAATATTTTTTTTTTCTAATTTTCTAAAAGAAGTCAGATATTTCACGGTATATTGTTAATCATGCCTGGCCAAAGGTTAACAATTTCTGATAAACTACAAAGGAAATTTACTCTTAAGAAATTTCCATAAAGACCCCTCATGTTAATCTTTACCGTAATAATATTGCTAAATTTTAAATATTAGGATGGATAATCGACAGTATTTTCGAATGTAAAAAATTATCCCACAAAAGACGATTATAATTTTATAGTTTTATCTAAGTATCTTATTTATCGAAGTATTATCTCAGTAAACTTAGATTATAATACATTTTGTCTCAAATACTACGCTCCAGTCCTGTTTCAGATAAATATAAGGTTTTAAACTAAGAGATTTATTTACCTAAAAAAAAAAAACACAAAAAAAAAAAAAAAAAAAAAAAAAAAACCCACTTCTAAAGGGTCCATGGAATGAACTTTAAAACGAATTTTGTCGCAAATATCTAGAACTTGTTTTAAAATTTGGGTTCTCCAATTTTAATACATATTGTTAAACTATAACATCATAAATAATTTAAACATCAAAATTGTCTTATCTATTATATTTAGACATTTTAGTCAAATTTATAGGAAAATAACTAATTTTAATACAATTATTAGTACTAATACTTTTTTCGATGCAATATCTACATGTCTGGTTACCTTTGTGTCCAATAGAAATTCCCAATGGGTTGGGAGAATGCCTGGAGATAAGTCTCACCCGCAGAGGGTATCAGACATGTGAATGCACTTATTAATTGAACTTTTTATTTCCAACTGGACCCATTAAATTATACATAGATCTACCTCGAACTGCTCCTTTAGATTTAAGCGATTGATCATCAGTCAGAATCTTCATAAAAAAACAAAGAAAAAATACACCCATGAATAATTGTTTGTAAGATACATTAAACGAAACGGCTGTATGAATAGCCCATGCTCAGATGACCTAGAGATTCGTCACTGGTGGCTATGTGACCATGGCACGAGACAACACAGGTAGCCAGGTAGACAGTAATCAAAAGTACATCCTTGCAAAGTTTCACAAAGTATTGAAGGTATAACTTTTACAAGAAATCCCAACGCTAAACGTTTGTATTAAAACTTGTTCACAGATCCTCCCCGCCCATCAAAATAAAAAAAAAAATAAATAAATAAAAAATAAAAAAACACTTCAAAAACTACTGGAGCAAAACTCCAGTTGTGCAAACGTTTTAGAGTCTCACGCAAGCCACACTGGAGTTTGTCAAAAGTCAAAAAAGCCCCTCCAAAACACACAGCCCCCCCCCCCAAAAAAAAAACAAATAAACTAAAAAAAAAATAAATAAAATAAAAAAAGAAAACAAAACAAAACAAAACAAAACAAAAACAAAAACAAAAACAAAAAAAAAACAAAAAAAAAAAAAAAGAAATAAAAAAAAAAAAAAGAAGCCCCCCCCCAAAAAAAACAATCACTATAGCGTAAGTATTTGAACAAATTTGCTAGAGACCCATTCAAGGTATACTGCTTCAGAGTTTTAAGTCTATCTGGATCACGGTTATTTGGAGAAGTCGAAAACGTGAATTAGTATTCGAATGCCCGTAGACCTGCATTGTAATGAATGGGAAAAGTGCATTAAGCGATAAGTACCCGACTTGAAAAAAAAAATCGTAAAAAATCAGGAATCAACATCAGTGCCACTTAATGAACAACATTGTTCAAACGTTCCACAAAAAAAAAAAAAAAAAAAAAAAAAAAAAAAAATGTATATATATATTTTCCCAAGTTTCAGTATAATCAGGCCGATGGTTCTGGAGAAGTCATAGATAGCAAAAACACATAAAAGCTCATTAAAAAAAATGCATCACCACCTTGTGAACAAATTAAGAGCTAGGAGTGCCTGGAAGTGTTTGTATCTAATATCAAAGCAATTGAGCGATCAGTGTCAGAGAAGATTTTTTGAGGTATCCCCCTAAAAGGAACATAAAATTTCATTAAATAATCTGAAAATCACTAGATCGTGATCATTTGAACAAACATCATAGATACCCACCCAAAGCACATCTCCACCAAGTTTGAAGTGAATTTGGCTCACGGTTTTTGTGAAGAAGTCAAAAATGTGAATTCTGGACCAGCCACAATGGACGGATGGATGGATGATTGACAACGGACCATAACAAAAGCTCAGCTGACTGACAAACCAATATCCTTTTGATGCATGTCCCAGGATTTGGGGCCGTGAAACATACTTAGCGACAGGTATGGGTTTTCAAGACTTTTTAAATATTTGTAACGAGAATAGTGAACTATTACTTAGACTTAGTCACAAACAGTTATCCCACTCTCGGTGAAATGCAGTGAGTTACAAAATAGACTCATTACCCTATTTTTGATCCTGAAACAAAGCAACATTAACCTGACCAATTTTCAGATAATACATTTTAATTATTATCAAAACACTTGTGTTTCACTTCAAGTTGGATAACTGATGTTATTTTATCTCATTACTCTGGTAGGTTGGCCTGGTTAGGTCTGTTCAAAAGAAAGCATTTTAGTTAAGTGTGGTGCCCACTATACTCGAAAAATTCAATGATCCGTTTTTGGGCCTAAAAAGTACCTGTAAAAGTAGTTTCGGTATCTTTATTTTTTATTTTTATTTCCATCAGGGGTACAGTATACAAGAATAAAATGATAAATGTTGAATACATGTATTTCATTCTGTACATCTAAATTTTACCAAAATTTGATATTTTTAAGCAGTATTTTACAAAATCAAGTAAGAAAAAATAAAAAAAAATATGATTAGAATATATTTGTCCGTGGAATACAATCTATTGCATATCAACGTATAAACCAAAGTACAAAAATAGAAGAGAAAAGGAAAAGAATGCAAATTATTATTCTATCAGAATTTTTTTCCCATTTCTTATCATGTTTAGATATCTTATCTCTTTTTTTTTTTGGCAATACAAAACTCAATCATTTTTATCTTCACGTAGGTTATAAATCTAGGTGCATCAAGTGGACTGACAATAAAGTATTTACAACCATGTATAAATTTCTTTCCAAGTATAAATATTAAACTGTAAAGTGGTTTTAAATTAATATCACCCAGCAAAACTTGTTTAGCTGGAAATTGTGCCATTCGTACATTGTTCACTGAAAAACCTGCAAAAATATGTTTCCAAAATTGAGCAGTGAACTGACATTCCCCAAAAAGATGCTTTACAGTTTCATTTCACTTTTACAAAAACAACATATATATGTTTCTACAATTTTCCACTCCTATGGCTTTTCATTTGTATAAACTATTCGATGTAGGAATCTACACTGAAAGCTTCTTATTTGAGAAGATATTGTTGCAGAATATATACACTGGAAACAATCAAACCATTCATCTTCTAAAGTTTCACAATTAAGATCTGCGGTCCATTTTCTTTATAATGGCAGTTGACTTTCTATATATGGATGTAAGAAGGTACGATATACAAAACGAGGAACTTTACCAATGTCTAAAATTTTGTCTATTTTCTTTTTATATTCCGAAACCGAATTTTCTTGTACATGAATGTCTATGTCAGTTGGTAAAATCTCTTTCCATCTTGGTGATATGGCAGATATAAGTCCGAGAAAATGTAAATTATTCACTGTTAACTGAAATGTTTGTGTAAATTCTGTAAAGGATAAAAACATGCCTTCATCAGATAACAAGTCTGATATATACTTAATCCTTTTATCGTACCATTTTTTATAGAATAATGTTTTACCTGCTACTTTGATAAAAAATTAAACCATAATGATTCATTCAGAACTTCCATTTTTGTTTCTGGGCTTTTAGCATTATATTAACTCCAGCTGTATATCACCTCTAACCAAAATTTACTCTTGACGTTTTTGAATATATGTATAACATCTGCTTTACCAAAATTCCATTCCCAAAGATATTTGTCTTTACAAGGTAGCTGACGTAAGACGAGGTGCTTCCATCCTGCATCTGATTCTGATGCAAGTCGTTTAATCCCTGCACACCTCATGGCTTGAAACTGGGCTGAAACATGTGTAATGCCTAGTCCACCTTGATCAGTTGGAGCAATAAGATATTTTTTTTAACTTTATAGGGTTTGTTATTCCATAGATATTTAAAAATTAGAACTTCAAGCTTTTTCATTAAAGATTGTGATGGGTTTGAAATCATTGACACTAAATAAAGAAATTGGGATAATGCTAAAGATCTTATATTCGAAGTTTTACCAATAATAGACATGTTTCTTTTATCCCATGAATTAAATATTTGTTAATTTTCCTTTAATTTTGGAAGATAATTTAAATTTTCCATTTTATCTCTTTCAGGTGTTATAAGAGAGCTGCAGGTTTATTTGTCCATTTTAAGTATGAATGATTAGAAAATGTAATATTTGAATTTGTAAGGCTACCAATCCTCAAAACAAGGGTTTTATCTAAATTAACTACACTACGCCTACACTGCACAATAACGACACAATATTTACAACGCTAGCTAGCTACATATAAGACACTACAACTACATCACATTAAATTATATTACAACTATGTACAGTTACACAACCCCACAAAGTCCCTGACGGATGCTCAGTCAATTTACAAGGCCCAGGGCGTCATTCCAGAGACTTGCAATTGGATCTACCATGGGCACACGGTACTGCTGGCAACTGCTTGGCCCTGCCCAAGCTCCACCTTCTGTTCCATCGTCTCACAGGTCTACGCTAACGCTTGCCCTTAACACACAGCCACAGGTCTGCTTTCATCTGCTACCAAACACCAACTCCCCAGAAGACTCCCCACCGGATATTGTATTTTGAAAACACATGCTAACTCTTTTCTGATTGGTGGAAGCAAGGCTTCCCAAACCTGGACGTACGATTTCATTGGTGGAAAGGAAAAATACAGGTTTCCTGCGCTTTAATTGGTCAATATAATTGCACTCTATGACATGGTTTCAATATGTTAACAGGTAGCACACAGAGCACGTGGCTTGTAGATTTCAAAGCAAACATGTTGGTACATAGTAACAAAAATAACACCAGGGGCAGATTTGTAGTAAAAGATACTTTACTACAACTTCCAACCTGGAAGCCAATCTGGAAGTAAGCTAAAAAGCTTGAAGTACAACCGAAAAAGCTGTCAGTCTTACTTCGAAGCCTCAAAACTAAATTCTAACAGGTTCTAACCTAACTAAAAGTACTTTACTGCTACACAAGTGAAAGTTAACAGTGAATTACAATAACAAAACAGGTTCCCTGTTGAAATAAATGTAAAACTCAGTTGTACAATGCCCATAGAATGTAAAAAAAAAAAAAAAAGCACGCCATGAACTGGTTGTACAAAAATTTAAAATTCGTGAATAGCAAGGTCCTTGGCCCTCTTTATATTGTCGAAGGTATGAAGCTAAATTACCAGCATGTCATTTCAAACTTGTAGGTTTTCTAGGTCTACAAAATCTGACACGTTCACAATTATTTCTTTTATGTTTTGACTGGTATTTGGCTGGATTCACCAAACGGTTAAATATAGATCAGCATATGGAATATATCCTCCAAAATATTTTTTTCTGGCGATGAATAAAATTTTTCTGGGTTCTTGAAACAATTTACAATGGATCAGCAAACGAAATACGCCCTCAATGATATTATTTCTTTAAAGTATTTAAAGGAATTTATCTGGGTTCTTGAAACAAATTTTTATGGATCAGCCTATGAAGTATATTATACACATTGCCTAATATTGCTTCGACATGTATTTTTGAAGTGTTTTTTTTTATGTCTTCCTCTTCTATATCCTAATTGTGAGTGCTTTGACCTTGCAGAATACTGACCTGTAACCCTGCTTCATAGCCCGGTGATATATTTCCGTGATTCAACAAGACACCAATGTCATTCTTTGGTTGCTGCATAATAGTTAGTACAACGTAATCCATATTCATAAAATTCAGCTTGATAAAGCTCATCAATAATATATGAATAGAATACCATCAAATTCTGACTTAAGTTTATTTTACTGTTATAACGACAAACAGGTTGCAACTGTCATACAACAAATAGACAGCTGATCAAGATATATGTGCATAAATATCTCCTCGTCTATCTACCAAAATTACTTAATTTGCACTCTTACAGATCTTGAAATGATAACATCTGCGTACCATATCTAGAAAAACTATCAATTAATATAGCATGTCTCAATTTCTTTTAACTACTCTCAATGAAAGTATCAATTCAATATACCGAATACCGTACACACTGAACAGCAACAACAAGAACAATAATGAGGAGACATTTGTGATCACTTCGATACTCTTACTCTTATAAGCGTCAATACAGTGTGACAAAATGACTTTCAAGGATGTTTAACTCCCACAAATGTCCGTCAGTTAACAATTTTCAGGTTCATTTACAGTATTCACTTGGACAGCCATGCTACACATCACAACTTTTCTATTAGAACACCACAAAATACTCTCACTTTTTACGACCATTGACAATTTCCAGTGTACCTTTGCCATATTTTGTGCAGCACCATCTTTAAGATATATGTGATTTGTAAGTCTTTATTCTGGAACTCTTAAGATTTTTACAATGCCAAAGATATTGCTTCATTGAGCTCAGAGAGAAGAACAGATATCAAACCAAGTTTATGTAAAACTGTAATGCATGACCTGCCATTATGCCCAATTTTTAACCAGAAGGCATAAAGATTTGTATTGTTAAATAGTCAAACATATAGGTTTTTCATCACGCATAACTTCTGGAAATGTGGGCACACAAGAATAGCCACTGGTACTCGAACATAGAGGCTGTCACATGAAATTAACTCTTTCCAGTCTTAGCTATTTCATTGGCTTATGCAACCTGTGTGTGGGGCTTTTAAGAAAATATTCCAAATGTTTGAACCAATTCATTCCACATTCTATGATGCACTAGTTATCAAAAGTACGTATTACCATGTTCAGTACAGGTAGTGAACTTGGGTTCCGTAAGTGTCAAAATGGAAATAAAAGGTGTAGTACTTGGTTGCCATGGTAACCAAAGTGTTATTGTATTTTCTGATATAATGCAAAAAAGAAACGTATGTTTAACAACATAGAAGGCTTCCCCAGGTCAATGTTGCATTCCTTAACCCATTCTAGTGCTAGAATCTTGACAAGTAAGATCAAAAATACATTTATGCCTTTGATTTTTGCACAACACATCATATGTATCAAATTTAATTTGGGACAACCGCCATGAGAACCATGTTTGTCAACTTGTTTGATAAGTTGGCCAATTGCAAACTACATAGCTACATAAATTCAGTGTATTACAATGAAAACACAAATGTGAGCATGGTTAGAAAGTTTTTAAGTGAGAAACCTTTGCCACAGAAAAGCTGGAAATAGACGTCATATTATGCATTGCTAAAATTATCTCAAGGTCACCTAAGGTGTTATGACATAGCCACCATCGTGGATGTTTGCTGTAGCGATCTAGAAAGGTGAGTCTGCATATATGTGGACTCCGACTGGAAAGAATTAAAGTTTCATTTGCAAAGCTTATCCATAGGGTCAGTAGACCAGTTCATACGGCTCAGATATACTCGGTTCATTTTGGGAAGAGTAACCTGCTTTGTTTACATTTTACGCAAAACCACATTGGCCAGATCACACGTGAAATGATCAGAAAATAAAACACAGGATTTGCTAAAATTTAATGAAAAATCCAACTGTCAGCAAACTGAAAATGCACTTCTCACTACTGGTGTGACATTTTAGGTAAAATATTTGCACTGTTCAGCACAATGCATGCTGTAATCACTAGTATAAGCCATGGTATCTGTTGTAAACATGAACATGTGGCCATTTGCTTATAGGTCAATCAGGCCACTAATGGAATACATTATTAATTACGGTCTGGAAAAGTATGGCACAACTTGATATGACCAGGTCTATTTTTTGGTTTCCACCAAAGGGTCGTGGTTCGCTCTTTTTCTTTTCTACTAGTACCTGGCCACAAATAAGCTAACAACAACATGTTCAAGTTTAGTAAATTAATCAACAGGGAGCACCTTCATTTTCGATCAATTTGATGAATCCCTCTGATGTACCTGTTTTTATGCAGGTAATCATTTTAAACCAACATGATATAAGTTCTGAGTCATGACTGACTAGGCGGTGAAAAATAATGAGCAAAACGATGTGCAAGTTTGAGCATCATGGAAAATACTGCTGACTTTTAGAAGTTTTTGTTTTCATGCTGAGTGAAGCTGGTCGATTATAGCTTTTTTCAGCACACTTGACCCGTTTGTTCTTTTCAGTTTCTATAATTTACGAATGTTTTCTATCTCTTTGCTGCGACTTATCATTTAATCTCCTTGATTTTCATGCCATGTTGTATGATACGCAAAACACAGCACTTACATATTGTTTGAAAGGTAACCAAGAATACCGGTACCCAGATTGTCTTCTATAGTTTTATGGTATCTTCATACTGAATCTTCAAATTGAAAATCAGCGAAGCAGAATATTATGCGTGATTACATATGCCAACAGCACTTTGAGTCCATGCACCTTATACCTTCTTATTGGCAAACTTAAAATGCTTACTTCCTCTCGGGCAAATATGCTTACTGTTTCACTATAAGTAGAACATATATAGTTATTGCAGAGGTACACACTTCTGAAATAAACTATTGTATTGACGCACCAATATAGTTCTCAAGTCCATGCATTGAACACAATCTTTACCATATCGTGTTTAGTTCTAGCGCAGATTGCCCTTGATCCGTCTTGATAATGGGAAAAAAACAAGAGCATTCCCACTTATTGCATACCTCATATGGTTGCCTATGTTGCTAAGCAACACCCTCTATCTTCACTATAGCCTAGACACATTTTGTATTTTGGTAACGTAATTACTGAAAAATAACTCATATTCAGTCCAGTGAGTATTTTTCAAAATTTTGGGCTTTCGTCATGCTATAAAATCAACCAAGTGATCCTACACTATTTGGCTTTCTCTTTGAGGGGTACCGTGAGGGGAAATACTTTAATTTCTTGAATGTAATTTCAAAAGTTGCTCTAAATGTTTTATCTATTATTCTTTGAGAGCATATATGTAAACATTTTAATTATATTCTATGCTTCAAGTTTTTCTGTTCTGAAGTTTGATCATACTAATTTTTCCCTTTAACAGATGGAATACGGCCGGAATGATACAAGGATAACATAACTCTTGCAAACAAGGTATTTGCTAGTCCAAAAACAGTCCAGTCATGTGGCACTTGAGTTATTCTCTGAAGGAACCTTTTCGCACGATGACTTCCGAAAAGAATCCCTTGCAAGTTTTAACTTCCCAAGTTCCAGCTTTGCTGGTCTTTCTTGGCAGCTACGGCACTCAGTGCTGGGCACCAGATTCAGTCCCAGTTGTACTGGCAAAGACCAGCTTTGTCCTAGGCGGTCTGTGGCTCCTTCAGGTTAAGCTGAATTTCACTCTGCCTAACCTAGCATCTGCCCCTCGTTCTCATTAAGGAAGGTCAGTTTCGGAAAAGGCAAAGTTCAAACTGAGATCCAGCACCCTCACTGTGTTGCTACCACTCAATCTATTTCTAAGAGAATGCTCCATTGTATAACATACACTCCGTGACGTCACGACCCAGAGCCCAATTGATGGTCAAAATGGCGCGAGCTTGTCAACTTTGGGCCAGATATGGTTAACAACATTCTTTCTTTCGTAAATAAAGTTATTTTCCACTAGGAATGGAACAAATTTGCTTCACAAAAATTATAACATTCTAAGTCCTTCTCTTTGAACAAAAAATATATATTGAGGAATTTTGAACCTTTAAGGACTTATTATGCATGAGGGTTATGTTGTAAAAATATAATTAAAACATTTTACAGGTCATTATGTAGTATTTGCATACAAATTGCCCAAGTCAATGAACACATCCTATGCTTTATACATTTTCCTATTATGACTTTATAAACATTTTTCCGCAAATAAAGTTATTTTCTCTTTTTTCCACTCATACAGACTAGGGATATTAATTATTAGGCTAGCGGCAAATGCTCAAAAGTGCCCTGAAAATAGGTGCAAGCCCAACCAAAGGTATAACAAAACACAACCTAGATCAAAATATGCGCACATGTCTCCTCTTTACAGAAAAATAGGTTGTGGAGTCCGAAAAGCGTTTTTGGTATGTTTCTATGGCAACCTGTATTTTTTGGTGGAAAATGACTACTTTTCACTATTTGTTTTTAATATCTGCCTTAATTTTCAAGATAAGCACTCCAAATTTCATCAGAAGGTAGCACTAACCTTACTCTTTCAACAGGCATGAAGCTTTTTAAAAAAATTATTTGATTAACTTCATTATTATTATAATTATATGCAAAATTTTATCATGTATTTGGCAATATAAATACCTGTATTTGTTGATGTTGTTTGCTGCAGTTGCCAAATTACCTAAAATGGGAGTAAATGTTAAATAATAAAGGTAACATATATCCAGGGATACACTGATACCAAATTTACTGGAGTATATGAAGTGGACACCATTACATGTTTGCAAATTAGGTGTCAAATGTTGGCGGTTTTGAAGCCATCCTAGAGATGTATATCACACATTATGTGCTGTATCAATGCCAAAAATTACATTTTTCTTACAAAGTACTTCATAGCATATAGAACATAGAATCCCAATCGTCTTATCAGCATTTTTTCGTTCACAGTTTTACTGAAATTTTATGGGTCCGCCAAGGGGGGGGGGGGCATTATGTTTATGGGTTGTCTGTCTGGCTAGCTTGTGCAAAAGTGCTGTCTCTAGAACGCATTGTTGGGATTTGAGCAAATTTAGCATATATATTACCGGAAAAAAATATGAAGTGAAAACAATTTAAAAACCCTATCATTGAATTTATGCAAATGAGGTCATCTTCAAATTAGGATTTTATAATTTGTGTGTTGTGTTGTAGAGGCACCAGAAAGAAAAAATCTGGGTACATTTCTTTGACTTCCAGAGTCCATGCCGGATTCTAACTCTGCTATGTGATTGTCTCATTATCAGTGTTATTGAGAATGACTGTGCATATTGTCAAAATGTGTTGCAGGATTGATAACATACACATGGCAAACTGGATTATTTTCTAAAATGAAGCTTGGACCTGGTAAGAACACCCACGTTTTAATGTATTTACAGCTTAGTTAATTTTGTACCGTGAACCTGGAACCGCCATCCAAGAAGCCACTCGCAGCCAAGCTAAATCCCAATACCTGTGTTTTATGTAGCAAAGCTCTCAACACAGAAAAAGTGACTTATTACAAACTATTTTGGACAAGCTACGATATATGCTTGCCTCCACCACAGACCAATCAGCTGCTCAACTACCACCTACTGAAGATGCATTTGAGCATCACGTGAAAAGGGCACAATACCAATGTGCCATCTGGTGCCACAATGGCATTGATCAATCACATACAGCTCTTAAAGCGCTATCATTTCGACACGTAACAGATTCAATGAATATTTGCGTCTTACTGATTCGGAACACACATTTGCGCATTTTTTTTTTTATAAAATTGTGTACGCTTACACAACAACTATTCGGAAACCAGATTCTAATGAGAAAAAAATAGATTAAATGTTTTGCAGCATTCCTTTCAAACACAAAATTATTCATTCACTACACATTCAGTCCCTTTTCAAACTGAAATTTGTTCGTAACATGTTTTTCAAGGAGTGCAAAATTAAAGATCCCCCCTCCCATTATTTCCCATCGATATGGCAACAAACTTGGACAAAGTATCATGAATTGCAAGAAATTTCTGGCTTCAATTACTCTTGAAGATATTGCAGTGAATCAAAATTGTGACTTTATGTCTAACAGTAAATATCCTGATTTTGTTGGTGCATACCACAAACATGTATTTACAGGTTATTTGGATATTATACAAAATTCAAGATTAAAAGAAATTATGAAAAAAGAGACAACATTTCGGATATTTCCCCAGTTGAACATTGACAGTATTTTCAGGATACATGTAATGCATTTGATTCCTACTGTATGAAATGGGCAAAGAAAGAAAAAATGGAATTTCAGAAATTTGAAGGATGGTTATCAAACTTGAAAAAAAGTCTTTAGTAAAGGATTTATCGTTACAAATCCCACATTAAGAATTTCAATACGGTTTATCTAAAACAACCTGAAGTTTCAAAAGCAGACAAAGAACTACAAAAAAGTTTTGTAGTCACTAACATAGATAAGGAAGCGAATGATCTTGGGATCATCTGCCAAAAATATCATCTGGACGTTTTGAAAAAAAAAAAAAAAAAAAAACTTTGTACAAACAATATTTCAGACATAAGAGAAAATGACATAAATAAATTACACAAACAGTCCATTGATAATTCGATAGATACACATAAAGATGAGATGAAAAGGAATTTCAATATCAAAATTTCCAAAGAGGACTCCTCTAGTCCACTTTTGTTCTGGATACCCAAATGACATACAAACCCTTTTAAAAGTAGATTCATGGCCGGTGCTGCAAAATGTACAACAAAACAATCATGAAAAGAAGGAACTTTGTGTTTGACTGTAATTTGGAATCATTTTCGTATATGTTATAATGTAATTTCTAGAAACAGTTACATAAATTGTTTTTGGAGTATTAGCAATTCTTTCAAGTTTGTATCTAAAATCAAAGATGTAAAAGCAAAAAATATCAAATGTTTTGATTTTTCTACGCTGCACACAAATCTACCCATTGATGAAGTCAAAAGTTCAGTTTCAGAATTACTAAGCAAAATTTGTCACCATAATGGCAAGCCATGCATTAATAATAATTTTACTGTCAATATTAAAAAATTATTATCTTTTGGCATCTTTCTGTTTTAACATTCACTTTCAGACATTTTAGGCTTACATGTTTTCTGTCAGGTTAAACCCCCAGGGGCTATCAGTAGCAAGCAGCGGCTTACGACAGTTACGTGTTTGCCTAATTGTACTTAAAATCCTGTTAAGAAAAATTGTTTTGATAACATGTTTTTGGCACAAATGCTAATGACTTTTATTCTCTACTGACATGCCTAAGTGCACATTTACTCAATATTAAAAAAATTATTCAAAATTCACAGTATTTTCTCAAATGTCATTAACCTGACACATTACGTTAATACATTGACTCAGGGTTGGCAATGAAATAGAGCTTAATTGTTTGAGGAGTAGGTTTCATCATGGAGTTTGTTTTACATTTCTGGTGCTGGATGTACATTGTTGCAGTCCTTGTTAGGATTTCCCTTGGTTTATACAGCTGGTCTAGCTGCAACTGTTTATTTTACAATCACTGGGACTGAATATAATGCCCCAGCTTGTTTCCACTTCAGTTAAACACCGGCGGATGGTTTAAGTAGGATAAGCAGTACAGCTAGAAAGGGAACATATTGGCTCAGGGGTAAGTCAAATTGTTCTTAATTAAACCTGTACTATACAAATTTGGTAAATATAGTTTGTTTGACAGGTATTCTTCTTTCATAATGAAGGTCTGCATTTATAAGCAAAACTTCACATATTTAGCTACTCCATCATTTGCCACGTTCATATTTATTCATTATTAAGTGGGTTGACTTTGCTGAATATTTAGCTTAGACAACGAGCCGCTGCTCAAAGAGACATGAATGGGTAAAAGGCTCTGAAGCATGTTGAGTAGTCACCCGCCGAAGACCCTTTAATTTATTTGGGCTAATACAGCCTATGTCAAAATTTTATTGAGGAACGTGTGCAATTCGCACAATAGTACTTCTATATGTATACAGGTTAGACAGGGACAGGTTAGCTTATGGAGAGTAAAGAGTTCGGACTGCGGAATGACTACTAGGAAGCGGTTTTGGGCACAAAGACACCAATACAACAGTCACATTCCTGACCCTAAAGTGTGGGATCTCAATGGTAACGACTGGGAAATGTCTAATGATGGCTACCTCAAGCCTTTGATGTATACCAAGGAGCTAGCCACACTGGAAGTCCGAAACTTGAATCATTTGTATATTCACCGATATTCAGTGTACTGTCGCAAGAAAGTGCCATTGCCTCCAGACAAGACTTAAATGTTCAGGATTATGTGCATGCTTTGGACATGAGTGTGCAAATGACACTTTGACACTGAAAGAGACAGTGATGATGAGGATGATGATGATTGAATCTTGGCCTAGAATCAGTGTGACCATCATTGATCAGCTTTCTGTATTTAGTGTGTACATGTACTTATACTGTTTTTCTTTACTAAAAGGCATCTTGAATTACAGTTTGATGCCGGAGATACATTAATTATGTTTCAGGACTCCACGGGATGGTTTATCAGTTGTATTGGCAATTGTAATGACGGTACCCTAAGCAAACATGACATATATTAGCCATATAAGCATATTTATTAATATGCATATGGCATACTCATATAAACATAATAAATAAAACTTGTATGATTCCTGTTCCTAATCATTTTGCCATTTTTTTTAAATAAACGAAGCTATATCTTAGTAAATATAGTATGTTATCCATCGCACTTTACTTAATTTCGATGTAAATGTCATATATTTGCATAAATTAACACGTGATAATTCGGCACTTTTAACAAACTCTGCATTTTGTGACTATATTAGAGCGACTGAGTACATTTTGGTGTTTATTTAGTCTTTCCACAAGCAGTATCACCAAAGTTATTATTTTCAAGGACAAATTTGAGTTGTCTCAGAAATGGCATAAGCTATCATAGTAGATGTATATTCAGACCCCTCACAATCATACAACCAGGGCTTTGGAAAAGCTACATAAAATTGTTGTGTAACAAATATTGTTTGAAAACTTTACGTGTATGTGGTCACAACTTCCTGGAGAAAATTTAATAGAAATTGTAGACTCGGATCAGTACTAGTGCTTGGACTTTGGGGAAAAAAAGTCGGGTCCTGGGACCCGCAAGTACACTATGTTTAACACCCGGGACCCGTAACGGGTACCTGGGATCTGGATATCTGTAGCCGAAAAACCCTTACTGAAATGAAACACTGGAACATATTTAAATTTGTTTTTAATCAGGTACAGTACAAGAATTTCATCATTCATCGTGTTGTCTTTTCCTGAGAGACAGAAAAAAAAAACACATATAGAACATTACCTATACATATGCAGCCTTTGTACCTGGTCAAACAGTTTCAAATGTTCATGTAGGGTTAGCTTTCTTGTTTGCAAAAAAAAAAAAAAAGTTCGTAGATATAACGGAATTTTTTACTGTTCATCTAGCTCTTGAATTTCTTATTTAGATTCAAGGAAGCTAGCATTTCAACTGTAGCTGCACCCAGAGAACTGTGCAACTTTATTTCTATGTTCCCACATGGTGAGAACATGTGCTAGCAGGGAGCGGGAGTTGCAGGCACTCCCAATTTGTCAGTTGCAAATCCGTTGTTTGTTTTTTTTGGGGGGGGGGAGGGGGTGTTGTTGTTTTGTTTTGTTTTGTTTTGTTTTGTTTTTTTTTTATATTTTTTTTGGATTTTTGTGTTTTTTGTTTGTTTGTTTTTTTTTTGTTTTTGTTTTGTTTTTGTTTTTTTTTTGTTTTTTTTTTTTGTTTTTTGTTTTTTGTTTTTGTTTTAAATGTTTCCACTCAGTACACGCTTTGGGCTTGCAGAGATGCTGACCTATGAAGGATAAATAAGTACTGACTTAGTACTAGATGTATTTAATATAACAAGATGATTAATTATTTAACCAGTTACCTGAATCCTACATATAATATTTTGAGTATAACGGGCTTACATAGAATGTTATAGGCTAACAATCAAGATTCACATATTACAATGCAGAATAGATCTTTAGATAATATGTATTTGCCTACTGTGCTATTTATGGGCCTAGGTGCACTTACCAAACCTTGGGTTGTGCAGCCAATCTTGCCTTTTCACTAATTCTACCAGCTTCTTTCTCAATTCTGTATTCTTTCTCTTCATCGGAAACTGTGATTCCAATGTATGACAGTTCTCTTTATTAAATGATGATATGATCTTTAGGTCTTATGTCTAAAAAGACACTGCTCATACCTGTCCACTTGCCCTCTTGGCATACTTACCTTTCTTGCTCTCAATCTAAGACCCCGTGTTGCGAACCAATATGATGTAACAATGGAGTGCTTACTAAGGGATTGAACGTCCCGTCAATTGTATTGATCAGCGGGGTGGGGGGTGGGGCGGGGTTGATTGTAACTTGATGACAGGCGTTTTAATGAGGTTGCGTTAGTGATGTCAGGTAGAAATTCACGTCATCAAATTTTAATTAAACGACGATGAATACAATTGACAGGACATTCAATTCTTCTATTTACATTCCAGTAACATGCATGCTACCATAATATTTATATCTGAATGGGTTATCTCAGTATTCCTGTGATGCCAATGACTTGAAAAATCTAGGGGCACGGGTATTTTTAGTGAACAGATATTTTAGGCCTGCCAGGCAAACCAAACTTGTCCTGACAGCCATACTATGTCATAATGCTCGAAAGTTGCTATGATAGCACGTATACACACAATTGACTGCATTTGCGCAAAATCAGCGTCAAGTATTTCCTACTATTCTAATGCTAAAGAAAACACTAAAGCTAAATATTCTAGAATAGGCCCTTTGTGCTTTGATTCTTTATTTCCCTTTGCTGTATTGACAACTGATAAAAAACGCTACGGTGCACACAGCTTTGCATTCATTTTATAGCAAACTTGACTACTTCCTGTTAGCCAGGGCCACCAGGCATTACATTAAATTACTTCTTCAATTTTATTTCCATAACATTTTTGTCAGTGATTCACTTGCACACATTTTTGAAACATCACGAAAAGCCTAAAAGGTCTCTTTGCGGAAAGGAAATAAAAAACGAACATGCGGTTTCCAAAATACTACACATGTACTTGTGTAGCCTCTTGCCGGGTGTACAACTAAAGATAACACCATTGCTCCAAATATGTCGGTAAAACCCATCACTTGACCAATCTTTATCAGTGCGAAGTGATAATTACATTATCACGGACGTTTCTTTATGTTCCTATTCGTAATTTTCATGCAACTAACGTTACCAGGAGGAACATGAAATATTCAGCAAGGCCCTTTTTTGTTGCTAGTCCCTGCATGAAAATGAGCCCAATCACTGAATATTTTTAGGGCCAAATGTGGCAAAAAAAAGTGTCCAATAAATACACTTTACTGTATCCAAGCATATATTGCAACATGTCTGACAATTTGGAATATTTTCCCATCCATTTGTCATGATCTTATATTTTATAAATGGCAAACAGATGAAGGTTTGGCTCCTGTTCACACACCACTGGCAACAGAATTCACCAAAATCAGCATGACAAATTTTGTATTAAAGTCTATCACTTAATAGACGAGTTTAAGCTTTAAGTAGTCAATTATCCTTTCCCGGACAGTAATACTTCGGAATCTAGTGGGTATAATACGTTTTTGTCAAAGATTTTGAGATTTGGTCGTATTTGTTCTAAAAATCAGCACTTTGCATCTAGAAACAAAATTATTTGCAATAACTCGAGTCAAGAGGATTCAAAGATGTATTTTTGATCAAATATTTCGACAAATGTTTCTGTAAATATCCCGAGATAGTCAGAAAGTTTGGATACAATAATTTACCGTTTTTGGACTTGTCTTCTTTGCTACTTAACTTTATCTTTTGGCAACATTCTATTTTAATGTTCACCTTTCAGAAATTTTAGGCTAGCTTGTTTTCTGTTAAGTCAAACCCCCAGGGGCTATAGGTAGCAAGCAGCTACTGACGACAGTTACAAGTTTGCCTAATTGTACTTAAAATCCTGTTAAGAAAAATTGTTTTGATAACATGTTTTTGGTATAAATGCTAATGACTTTCAGTCTTTTCTGACATGGCTTAATGCACATTTTCTCATTTAAAAAAAGATACCCAAATTGGCAATATTTTCTCAAACATCACAAACCTGACACATTACGTTGATACATTGACTCAGGGTTGGCAGCGAAATAGAGCTTAAATGTTTGAGGGGTAGGTGTCATCATGGATTTTGTTTTACATTTCTGGTGCAGGATGTCCATTGTTGCAGTCTTTGTTAGGATTTCCCTTGATTTGTACAGGTGGTCTAGCTGCAACTGTCTATTTTACAATCACTAGGACTGAATATAATGCCCCAGCTTGTTTCCACTTCAGTTATACACTGGCGGGTGGTTTAACTATGATAAACTGTCCAGCTACAAAGGCTACATATTGGTTCAGGGGTCAGTTAAATTGTTCTTATATGAACCTGTACTTTACAAATTTAGTAACTATAGTTTGTTTTACAGGTATTCCTCTTAGATAATGAAGCTCTGCATTTATAAGCAAAACTTTACATATTTAACCTATTCATCATTTGCCACAGTCACATGTATTCTTTATTATATGGTGTCGTTGCTGAATATTAAGCTTAGACAAGGAGCCGCTACTCAGAGAGACGTGTGCAGTTAATAGGCTCCGAAACATGTTGAGTAGTTACCCGTTGAAGACCCTTCAATTTATTTGGACTGATACAGCCTATGTTAAAATTTTACACAGGAACGTGTGCAGTATGGACAATAGTACTTCCATATGTATATAGGTTAGACATGGACAGGTTAGCATATGGAGAGTAAAGAGTTCGGAGTGCAGAATAGAGTAATGACTACTAAGAAGTGGTTCTAGGCCAAAAGACACATATACAATTTTGTTCGCTTTGAACCATTAATGCTGGTGGATAGGTCTGTACAGGTTGGTCCCTTATTCATGATTTTCAAAGCATACTGGAACTTCAGGTAACGTCTTTAGTCTAGCACCCATTTGGACTTGTTTAAGTTATACGTATTGTTAATTTTGTTACTCGATGGACTTAACGACGAACAAGGATAATGTTTAGTGATGATTATAGATAAATGCAAGATGGGCTTTCAAAATTACTGTTAAAACCTAAAATAATCATGAGCAGTGAAAAAACAGTGAAAACGGTTCAGCGTTAGCCTCGAGATTATCCTTGATCATGGAATATGTTTTGACTGAAATTGCAACTGTCTATTCTGCAAGTCACGTTAGAACGTCCCTGTAATTGTTTTCAAAGCACTAAACATAGACTGGATAGATGCAGCATATTTTTTGCTTGTTTTTGTTTTTTTTTTGTTTTTGTTTTTGTTTTTGTTTTTTTGTTTTTTTGTTTTTGTTTTGATGGGGGGGGGGGGTGTTCTTTTCTTGTTCTTTGGGGTAGGTGGGTGGTGGCGGTGGTGGTGGTGGTTAAGGCTTTTATAAACCTTTGTACAGAAAATTATATCTATTTAAGTTGTCAGTTGGTTTTATCAGGGCATTTCGTATCCAACATTTTTTGCCCTACATTTGGAATATATTTATACCAACAACAAAGGATATAGTGGTTCTCTAACAGACAATCAGCAATATACTGATTATACATCAAACACTTGTGTGATATTGTTTGTTGATATGCCTATGTATTTTGACAACAAAGATGTTGATGATCCTTTTTCATTATGAGTTCCATTAGTTGTCGATATACTGTGCCAATGTGTCTGTATCCAATAGCCTTTTTATACAACCTGTCGTCTGCTAGGAATCTTTCCTTTAACTTTGTTTACATACTTTTTTTTATATACACCTTTTTTGCACACTTTAGCTCAGCTGACTTGCTAGTCATGCTGAGTTTTTAGGAGACCAGATCGTCCGTTGTCTAACGTTCATCTTATGCACGTTCACAATATTTTTTTTTCAACTTTTTTTCTCAAATCACCACCCAGAATCACTTCAAACTGGTGGCAATGTACCTTGGTTGCGTCTCTACCAAGTCTGTTCAAATGGTCAGGCTCTATTGATATTTGGATTAGATTGAAATATACGTTGTACAAAACTAAAGTTAATGGCAGACAGAACAGAAACATATACGTTTATACTTAAGCATATGCATGGCAGCATCCGTTGTCTCACATTAAGCATTACACATATGTCTTGGTTTACTGCAATACTACAAGTTCCTCCCTGTCAGTTCACTTTCTATGTAAGTCTGCAAAATGTAATATTGAATACATATTGTCTAACGCGTGTTTTAATTGTGATGTGTCTGTGTATATGTATGCCAGAAGGACTATGAACTCTGTTTTACTTTTACGTAAAAAATGTAAAAAAACAACTGACGGCAGGACGATGGTGACAGCCTTGTGTCCAGCTTACCATTGAAATAATATGAACATTTTTTGTGTTTAACACAATTATCATTGTTGCAAGTTTAGATATTCCATTCACACACACAGTGTTGGAGTCTAATGCTTAAGATCAAACGTGATATGACCGATCATCACAACGACATATGCCAATATAACAGTTTGACTTTGGTCACGCAAAATGAAAAACAACAACACCAAAGCAATCCGCCTGGGTACTTGTTACTGTTTAATAGTATTGATGGGCCTTAGATCCACCATTACCAAGAAATGATTCAATATCTCACAATTTCTTCTCTCTGAAAAATAATAATGCTGTCATGTACACATGCCTGGCCTATAGTTCCTGTCGTCAAAAATTTCCGAAATATCCTAGAATGACTGCAGCACCATGTCGCAAACAAGTTTTGTAGAGGTCATGCGTAGGTCTCTTACCAGCCAGTGTAAGGAAAATCCCACATTGGGGAGATGAAGTTAAAGAAGGTGAAAACACGCCAAAATTCATAAAGGTATAAAAAATCGCAGCACCACCTGTCAAATAGATTGCAAGTTTAGAGATGTACGGGAGTATGGCTGGGCAGTTTCAAAGCGATTGGTCGAGTGCTTTGAAGGATTGGATAGTTTTTCTTCCAAAAAGACCCCCCCCCCAAAAAAAAGAAAAAAAGAGATAAACAAAAAACGTAACACATGACCCTTTTTATAAATTTCTTGGAGACCCACCTGCAATAAACTATATTGAATGTTTCAAGTGAATCCACTGTACTATTTTGAAGTGAATCTACTTTATTCTTTTTGGGAATGAAGTGAAAAAATGTGAATTACCATTGCATTCCCTACTGACATACAAAATGATCAATAGGAATGTAGTTGACGGTAACCCATTTTTTTAATCCGGAATACACAGCACTCTCACGTACCAAACGTCTTTGTATGACCCTCACACGACTGACACAAAAGTAAACGTTTACTAAGTTGCTGCAAAGTCTGTGTAACGATCTATCATTTAGCAATAAAAGAAACACAACATTTCGCCAAACAATAAAAACAAAAAAAAACAAAAAAAAAAAAAAAAAAGAAAGAAAAAATCACAGCACCATATGGTGAACGACCTTAGGTGAAAAGGTTCCCCCCAAAAAGATCCTATATAGTTTTGAAGCAGTTGATCAAGTGTATTTATGGGATATTTTTTTAAACAAGAGTTTGCTTAAAAATGAACGAAAACATTCATACATATGCATGCCAAAGTTAGATTCCTACCACGTTTGAACAGTGTCTGGACAACGGATTTAAATACTTAAAAATGTGACGATGGATTGACTATCCTGAAAGCTTTAGCTGATTGATGTCTCATTTTAGCTAAATATCATTGCTCGGGGGTACCTGGATCTTCTTCCTGAAGATAGTGGTATCCAGTACCTTCAGTTCATGGTCTCTTCTAATATGAAAGAGATGCATATATCAATAAATGATTTACCTTATCAATTTCGTCAATTTGCTGTACATATACAATAAATTAGAGATCATTTCATGACGCAGAAGAGTCAAATCAATTTTTAAAAAACATCAAATATGGAAAATGTTACCTCACCTCTGTGATTTCAACCTTATGTAAGATTACACTGTCAGCGTCTGCCTATAAATAGCATTTCTTTATTTCTATAAAACATGGTAAATCGTCATAAAGAGTCATAATGGCCCACCCACATCAGACTTTCGTGGACAAGTGAGAATTCGAATTATCATTTGCTTAGTTGAAAGAGACTTAGTCAGCTTAATTCAAAGCTACTATTTGTTATAGTTGAAATAAGGTCAGAAAGCTTTTTCTGTCTTTCTGAGATTACACATTTGTACATACATGCATGTATCAACGGAGGTACATGCCTTCATGCCTACCTACCTTCATACAAACACACACACACACACACACACACACACACACACATATATATATATTTATATATATATATATATATATATATATATATATATATATATATATATATATATATATATATATATATATATATATATATATATATATATATATATATATATATATACATACTTTCAATAAAGATAAGGCTTTAAACTTGGAAGCTTAATATGAATTAATGCCTCACTTCATAATTAGGATATACAACAAGCAATGTCTACTATGTAGTAAATGTTCGCACCAACACATTACATGTGGATAAGCCACCTACGGTTAAATGACATTCTTCGTGAGGCTATCATAAAAATGGCTTAAGGCTTTGGCATGTATATCATTCCCCTGTTTAGTTCCTTTTTTAAAATAAAAAGTCCTTTATATATGTGCTAAAAGAGGCAACCCCAAACTAGATTCCTGTTTTACTGTTTTAATTCTTTTATAAAATAAAAAGTCTTTTATAAATGTGCTAAAATAAGCAATCCCAAACTAGATTCCTGTTGTACACCTCTGTTCCTGTGCCTATCACTTATGTTCTCATGGCAACACACTGTTTCATGTGCCAGAGACACTATTCACCAGATCGCCTGCACTTTGGTCAAGTCCTTTGAATTTGCAAGCAAAGTATGTTTGGGGAAAAACAAACAAATGCCTTAGATAGGCAGATTATAATGACACCCGATTGTTCATTTTAATGCAAGGATTGTAGTAGCGTTTCAATTAGCGCAAACAAATATAATCTGAGAACTTCACCAAGGGTAGAACGTGGACTTTTATAGAAGACACTTGAGTTCGATTTAAAAACAAGGCTAAGTCCATCTTGTATTTAAACCTGTTCTCACACTGACACAGGGCAGAATATTTTGATCATCTGGTGAGGCAGGTCCTTAGAAACCAGGTGAGTTTCAGATAAAAGATTCACAAGGTTTTCGCGATCAAAGTATTTTATCATCATAATTAATATTACTTTTTTGGAGTTATTATATGTCTATTCAAACTCACCTGCAGCAATATTATTGCAGAAAAATAGAAAAAATAGACTGGGTGGACTTTATCTTGTTTGTACACCAACACATTTTATACTGTTTCAATAATGGAATTAACATGATTAAATGATTCGCATATCCTGGGCATGCACTGGTCCTGTTGAGGTGTGTTTAAGTTAACATTAAATTATACACCAATAATTATGAATTGAGTTCATGAGGAACCCTTACAGTTTGGAAAGCTCACTGGTGATCAGGAAAGCCGGAGGTCTAAACTATGCAATAGTCATTTGTCCATTAAAGGGTTTTGCGGGGGGGGGGGGGAGTCGCATATCACATAACGCTTTTTGAGTAATTTCAAGCACCCCAACCCCTTTTGTTCCACTTTTTTTTAACATTTTTACACTCTCAGTACTAAATTCGACTACAATCGCATTTATTTACATCACCTTAATAATATTATATTCACATTCTTTGTGCAAAGACCTTTCATTTGTCTAGCAACAAAAAATATAGGTTTATGTTAGCAGATTCAGGACAACGTTTGTTCTAGGTCAACAGCTTTACTCGGTGCACTTTGCACACATTACACGCAATGTGAGCCAAGGATAATTCTTGGCTTAGTCTTTAGCCTTGCACCAAAAGAATGAATAAGAGCTCCAAACACCCACCCTCACCCCCTCTAGCGTTTCCTATTTTTTTTTTTTTTTTTTTTTGTGAATAGCCCATGGCTACAATAACCTATACTATACTGATAGAGGTTATACATGCACTTCAAACTAAAGTTTTACCTTCCAATTACAGAAGTGGTCTGAAAGACAGGGTCAAATTGCTATGGAAGTACCACCATTCACGCCCTTGGCCTTATTTTTATGTCTCCCCCGTGCAAGGGCGGGGGGACATATTGTTTTTGCGTCCGTTTCTTTGCTTCTTTTCTTCTTCTTCTTCTTCTTCTTCTTCTTCTTCTTCTTCTTCTTCTTCTTCTTCTTCTTCTTCTTCTTCTTCTTCTTCTTCTTCTTCTTCTTCTTCTTCTTCTTCCATACATTGTGGTATGCGTTGCAGATGCAATAACTCGAGAAAGATTTGACTTGGGAAATTGAAATTTCTTGTAAAGATGTTCCTATATAAAACTTTGTTGGGGTTACAGATGAGAGACCGTGATCTATTTTTCAAGGTCACATGGGCATGTCATGTAAAATTTATGCGGACGCAATAACGCTGCAAGGATTTGACTTAGGAGGCTGGAATTTTGCATGTTTATGTACCATAATACCAACTAAGCTATGATTGTAGATGGGCGACCTTGGCCTACTTTCAAGGTCACATAGCCACTGTGTAAAAATCATTGCAGACGCACTTGACAAAGATTTGTCTTAAAGAGGTTGGCATTTTGTGTGATTATGTTTCTATGTAAGGCTTTTGTAAGACCTTGCTTGTATCTGCAAATATATGATCTTGACCTATTTTTCAAGGTCACGTGGGCATTTCGTAGAAATTCAACGTTTTGAAATGTCAATGAACAGAGCATCTTCAGCATATCTGTAGATCATTGGAATCGGTATGCCTATTTGGTAAAAAAGGGTGACAACGGTAAGGACGCACCAGGAGAAATTTGATTTTCCCAGCCTGTTCTTGTTTTCTTTAAATGATACCTTCTTTGGTAAATGACCTATGCATCATATAACTTGCTACGTAATTGAATACTATAACATGAATCAATTTAAATCATCATATTTGTTGGAAGTCCCTTTATTGACTCCACTGGTATGTTCTAATCATCAATGTTTTCTATTATTGATGAGCTACAAATGAAAACTTCAACATTGATTCTGTTGGCACTGCAAGATTTCATAGTACAAATACTAGATTTTAAATCGCTCAATCACCTCGAAACCACACTATTTACTGTTAATAACGAGTCTTGGCCTAATCATCATTATTATCGACAAATTAAGCATTTCTCTGTAATTTACATTTACTCAAAATCACGCATTACAACCTTGAAACTTTTTATTGAAGTGTAACAACATGGCCAATGGACTATCATAAACCCACAAATTCATTTAATCGATATTTTCTATTCTTCAAACACATCACACAATTCACTGAAATTACACAACTACAATCATATCTGAACATTTATGGCCCGAAATTAAGGTCTATGTCTACTTTTTTTAAAGTTCATTTTAGTCCTTTTTCTCAAAGTGGTACCAATAGACTTAGCCTTGGTTTACTTTTAGCCCCTTCCAATGTAGCAATGCCTGGATGATGTAGCACTTAAAGTTAAGAAAAATACAAACATTAGCCGAAGATGAAGAAACAAATTGTTATATACCAGGAAAATATGGCCTGTGCAAAATGTTCGCCTACGGCAGCATACACAGGAAATAACTATTTGCTGCCCATGAGAATCTCAAGAAACATATGCAAGTGAAATGGAATTCTAAGTCCTTTTCAATTCCACCAACGACAGAGTGGTGCTTTCACCTAAAACAAATTACTGGCTCGGTGCTATTGAAAGCAATGGGCATTCCTGCAATGATTCCTGGCATCTTAAAAGTAACTGCTGGCTGGCTTTACTACAATATTCATATGTTTCTTGAAAAAGAAAAAAAAAGGAAAATGAAAACTACTTTGGAAGTGGCAAAAGTAATCCCAATTCATAAAAAAAAACAACAAGAGTACTAATAACAGGCGTTATATATCTATATTAACACAGGTGAGGAAAAAATGTCTAGGGAGACGTTTTATAGTTTAGCCCAAGAACAGTACCTTTCTTAAGCCTGGTGCAACAATTTATTTGAATTAAATCTATGGATTTGGCAGGAAAACCATACAGCACTAGTCAACACCAGTCCATTAAGCATGCACTACATGGCGATACGCCGATACGACAGACTTTTCCAATCGTGTGAATTGGAAATAATGTCTATGTTCTCACAGTTCAAATTTGTCAATAGAGAATTGCGGCGAAAAATACCAGGTTGGTTGAAGAGAGATGTACCATAACCTTGTGAAGCTTTCAAAGAAAGATATAACTGAGCATCATTACTTCCTCCACCAGAGTTACACGGGGGATTGTTCCAGAGCTATTTGATTCTAGTGACATTCCCTATTGCAAAGCATTCTTCGTGATATATTTATATATATACATTACAGGGAAACATCCTGTAACACATCTCTGGAAAATTTCTTCAAACATAAATCTCTGCCAGTTTGGGGCAGTAGGGTTGTAGCCTACAAGTCCTGTTGTGCTGAAAATTTTGCAACCAATGTACAAGGCAGTTCACAGGAAACACGATTGCTGTCTCCTGCTCAACAATTACAGCAAGGCGTTTGACCATATTAGCTACAGTACACTATTAGTAAAGCTGGACCAAAATGGTGTCTACTTTGTCATTGCTGAAAGTAAACAAAAGGATAACATTAACAGTTTCAAGTCCAATCTGGCGATTATCAAGGGTAGGGTATTTTAAGGTAGACCCAGTGATCTGAGCATGTTTATTTACATGGTCAGCGATCTCAAAGAAAAAAAAAAGAAAAAGAGAGAAAAAAAAAAACAAAAAAGAAAAAAAAAAAACAAACAAATAAACAAACAAACAAACAAAAACAAAAACAAAAAAAAAAAAAGATTCCAATGTCAAATTTGTGGGTGACACATACTTCATTGAAATAGTCACAAAGGACCAACCACCAATAATGCCTACATTCTACTTGTTTGGTGGAATGAAAATTATC
Source organism: Hermodice carunculata (assembly GCA_964020975.1). Lineage (NCBI taxonomy): Eukaryota > Metazoa > Annelida > Polychaeta > Eunicida > Amphinomidae > Hermodice > Hermodice carunculata. The sequence continues at coordinate 15,823,660 of OZ026618.1, read as the reverse complement.
TGGGGTTAAATACTGGAAAAAGAAGATAAAAGCCTTATATCATTTGAAAAGGAGCAGGCAGTCCCTCCACGTGCTATGCATGAACCATTAATTGAACACGTGACATGTAGAGCACTCTTCGGTGTTATCATCAGGAGCAATGAAAGTCAAGTAATCAAGTACGACATATAAAGGTGAAGGCATACAGAAGGCTATTCTATCTTGAACTGTCTCAAAAAATCTTTCAACGGTCTATAAATTATAGTGATAATAGTATGCCAATATCCTTCCCCTGTTTGGTAAACCAGCATCGACGAACAACTGTCATATTAGTTTGCATCCATTCAGTGCCAAGCACTAAAAGCCACACCCCCTAGTGAATCACGCCAGATGATGTTGCACCTTAACTGTGCAACACTGTCAGGCAGAGGACGGCAAATGTGCCAATAAGTGTTCCGAGTAATAACAAAACCTACCCATAAACTGCATAGCTTATTGTCTGATAAGAAAATAGTCAATTTTACCATAGAAAACCAAAATGATTATAAGTTTCTTAAAAGTGCAAGACTAACTAGTATGAAATTAGTTTCATTCCAGGGTGCCTTACAATCTGTTAGAATAAATGAATAAATAAACAGAGCCAATTCCAGGTGGTTATCCATTCCTACAAACTTGCCACACAAGTTCTTGGGTTGTAAGAGGTGCTCCCCAAGGTCTACCTATTAACACAATTCCCATTGAGGCACAATTACTCAGGTGACAAATCAATCTAAGAGTCTAAAACAAACGTATGGAACTTCATTTACACTGTAGGTATTGTATTGTATTGCATTGTATTGTATTGTATTGTATTGTATTTTCTGAAAATCATACAGACGGTATATTTCAAAATCAAAGTACAATATAGTAATATTATTAAGTAGAAATAAGTGGTATGCAAAAAATATGTGAGACACAAAAATGATATGATTTTCAGCTGGAGAGAGGAAACCCTATAGGGCTTATATTTCCTCCAGGCTGAGAGAGCACTTAAACAAGGACATGAGTCAAACAAAAATCACCTACTAAGAACATTGACAATATAATCAATTAAAATCAATTTAACTATTAATCACTGATCGTCAATAATGTACGATTTGAGACGTTTTTTAAATAAAGTAATTGAGGTTGCATTTTGTATGAAATTTGGCACTGTTTTCCATACATGAGGTCTGTGAGTTGTTATTGCAAATTTCCCAACATTGGTTCTGAAAAGATGTATATAAAAATGTTGTCTTTGTCTAGTATCATAATTATGAATGGTTGAGACATCAGTAAATAATTTTCGGAAAACAGGAGGAGCTAGAAAGAATTTAACTTTAATCATGAGTAGACCAGTTAGGAATATGCCCAAGGTCCGAAATTTTAAAATTTTGAATTTATGAAACAAAGGGTCGGTGTGTGAGTTGTACATCGAAAATGTAATAATTAGTAGAACCCCTTTTTTTTTTTTTTGAAGTTTAATTAGTCTGTCTATTGTGGTAGGGTATGTGATCGCCCATGTGGTATAGCAGTAGAGAAAGTAGGAATACACCAGAGCATAATACAATTGTATAAGTATATTAATTCCAAATTTTTGTCTAATCTTCTTAAAAATTCCCATTGTTTTACTTACTTTTTTAGATATGTACAATGCATGTTCTTTCCAGCTTAGATTTTTATCAAACCAGACACCTAAGAATTTGAAAGTATTAACTTTAGATAAATTCACTCTAGATAGGAAAACACTGGAAACCATTTATACTTCTTTCATAAGGCCTATTCTGGAATATGGTAGTCAAGTATGGAGTGGCTGTACGGTCCAAGATGAAGAAAAACTAGAATGTATACAATTAAATGCTGCTCGTATTGTCACTGGAGCAATGCATGGGACCAGCACCGCTAAAATATATGAAGAAACTGGATGGTTAACTTTATCCAAACGCAGGGAAATTTCAAAATTGATTCTTATGTACAAATTGGTCCATAACCTTGTACCGGACGCACTATGCTCTATCCTTTCTACCGCTTCTCCTGATACAGGTAATTATACCACACGCCAGCAATTTGATCTTCCTCATTTCCGAGCTCGGACCGACCTTTTTGACAAATCCTTCTTTCCTTCAACTGTTCGGTTATGGAATCAACTACCTCTAGAAATACGGAATTCTGACTCTATTCAAAAGTTTAAATCAAGTATAACTCAACCGGTGATCCGACCTATAAAGTTTGATGAATTGTATAACTTTGGTAATAGATTCCTAGCTGTTCAGCATACACGCCTCCGTTTGGATGCCAGTCAGTTAAATTCACATCTCTTCAAGATTGGTGTTAAGAACACTGCGAAATGTTCATGTGGCTCACCTAACGAAGATACGTGGCATTATTTTTTTCATTGTTCTAAATACACAATTCCTCGGTCTAACCTATATACTGCTATATCGCAGTATGCTCCCTTTACATTACAAACAGTTCTTTATGGGTCCCCTAACTGTTCTTTTATTGAAAATATTGAAATATTTTCATCCGTTCATGACTTCATCTCCGCCACTCAACGTTTCAGCCCCTCTGGTGTTGGCTAATACATTTTTCTATTTTCGTTTTGTTTTTGCTATACGGTACAATCAATTTATCCCCGTTCCAAATTGCAGAGAAAACGACATCCTAATACTACCAGTACAATACAACCTTATGCCCCACTGTATGTCTCGTCCGTGCTTGTCCTCTTCTCTCTGTTCCCGTGCGTCTTGTACGTCCTGTAGTGTCCTGTGATCGTGGTCTTCTGCGAGAGGGATTTATATAGGGCCACGCCCTCTTTCCCAATTGCATATTATTTTCATATGTATTATATTGTGTACTTTGTCAAAATAAAATACGTTTAAATCAACTTTAGATAATATTTTGTCGTTAATTTGAATAGAGAAATTGGTTAAACGAGTCTGTTTATTGCGAGACTGAAAAACCATATAGTTTGTTTTATCTAAATTAACTGATAATTTATTTGTATGAAACCACTGAATGATATCAATTAAAGTATTATTAATGCTATGCTTCAGTGTATCATCATTCTTATTGCTAAAAAGTAAGCTTGTATCATCTGCAAAAAACATACACAACATATCTTGGGATACAAGACCAAGATCATTAATATATGTAATGAATAACAGGGGTCCAAGAATGAACCCCGAGGAACACCACAGTATATTGGTAAGACATCAGAGTCTTCATTCTCATAAGATACATATTGAGTTCTCTCAGACAGGTAACTGTTAAACCATTGAGAGCTATTCCCCGGATTCCATAGAAAGATAGTTTTTTACACAATATATTATGGTTTACTGTAGCGAAGGCTTTGGAGAGGTCTTCAAAAATACTAACAACTTGTTCTGTTCTCTCCAAGGCCTCTGATATTTTACAAGACAGATAGTTTACTGCATGTTCTGTACTGCACCCTTTACAGAATCCAAATTGAAGGTCATATAGTACATCAAGTTTATCTAGATAATTAATCAATTGTGTATGTACCTCTTTTTCAAAAAAATTAGACAAGGCAGGGAGAAATGACATGGGTCTATAATTGAGAAATAATTCTTCATCACCTTTTTTTGAATATGGGAATTATTTTAGCAAGTTTCAAATCACTAGGAAATACACCAGTTTCTAACGATAAGTTTACAATGTAGGTAAGGGGACTGGCGATTTCGTAAGATACAAATTTTAGTACTTTGGGATGTATGTCATCCCATCCTGGACTAGAATCTTTGAGTGACCTTATGATGGATATAATATGCTGCTCTACAACAGGAGAGAAATAAAAAGAGTTAAGATAATTGCCTCGAAGATAGGAGTCAGGAGCTACTGGTGTTCCAGGTACTTTATCAGCAAGTGATTGCCCCACATTTGCGAAGTAGGAATTAAATTTTTTAGCTATGTTTTTTGGATCGGTAATATAGGAGTCACCATTTTTAAATCGTTTAGTTACCTGGGACTTTTTTAGCTTGCTAATAACAGTACTTATAAGTTTCCACACTCTAACTAAGTTAGAGTTATTTCGTTGGATTATTTCAGAAAAATGTTTTTTCTCAGCTGTGCGAAGAACATAGTTTAGTCTATTACGGTAGTTGTTATATTTCTGCTTATTATTTTCAGTGGGTGAATCAATTTTCTTTCTGTATAACTTATTTTTCCTGTCTAAAGATTTAATAATTCCCTGGGTTAGCCAAGGTTTATTAAGTTTGTACCTAGAATTTACTGCACGTAAGGGAATAGTTTCCTTGTATGATTTTTGGAGACTTCGAACAAAGTCTGACATAGCTACGTCAGGATCAGTTTTGTCGTAAATATCCGTCCATGAAATTTGTTTGATGGCGTTTTGAAAATTGTTTAATGACTTAAAATTGATACAATACTGTTTATTTTCATTTTTGGTGGGAATAACATTTTTATTAGAAATAATATGGAAAATTGGTAAATGATCTGAAAGATCATTGTAAAAAATTCCACTTAAACGTTCTGTATGATCATTTTAGACATTAGTGAAGATATTAACGATAAGTGTTGCTGAATGTTCAGTTATTCTTGTGGGCCTGTTGATACATGGAAGGAAGAGGTTGCTATATAAGTCTTCAATGAAATCAGAAGGTGGGTGTTTATCTATATTTAGCAAATTTATATTAAAGTCACCCAGGAGATAGCATGATTTTTTTTTTATTTTATCTAGAAGAACGTCGAATTGTTCATTAAAATTATCAAAGTCTGTTCCTGGGGGTCTGTAGATAACGCCAACTATCACGTTCGGATCATTTTGGATATTCTGAATTTCAACAAATTGACATTCCATTAATTCATATAATATTGACAAATCATCTCTTTTAACATACTGAAGGTTGGTATCTAGGTACAGTGAGACCACTCCTCCTACTCTATTAGGTCTGAATAATTTTTCGTGTTGATAGTTTTCTAAGTTATAAATATCCTCGTTAGAAGGGTTTATCCACGTTTCACATAGAACTATTATATCAAACCTAAAATTTAGCGTGTATAAGGAGATATTTAATTCATTCATATGTGCTGGTAAACTCCTGATATTGAAATGAACAAAAGATACAATGGATGACTGGTCAATTCAATTAATTTTTGCGTGGACGGTATTATGTGTATAATATTGACTGTTACAGAGGGTGTTGGTCATGCTACATTGATTAAAAAGGTGTATATCTGGATCCGTGTTATATATAGGGATGGTGTTTTTGCCGTCATTAATTTCAAAGGGAACAAAGATTTTATCATTAAGCTTGCTAAAATCAATGTCGGGGGAGGAAAACCAGGGTTTGGAGATGAAATTTAAAAATTCATCATGGTTGTCTGTGTGATTGAATGGGAACTCTGACTGTAAACAAACTGGACAGAACCACGATTTATCAATATTTCGATTTCCATCTATACATTTTAAATGAAAACGTTTGCTACAAATTGCACACTTAGCCTGTGTTATGCCTCTGGAGCTAACACTTTTTTTACATATATAACAATTTACCATGATAGATTAAGTAATGATAAAACTGTCATATTTTGGCAATGACTTGCATGTGTGTTTCAAGTCAGCAGAGTGAATCCAGTAGTAAAGTAAAAATCCCAATTCTACGGTCTCTTTTTGGGATAAATTCCAGGATAGTTTGGATCTTGAGCAGAACACAGGAATTCCAATGTCTTTTGACAGATGATCTAAAAGCAGATTTCGATAGGCTTTTCGGTCACAAACTTGTTCTGTTTGCTCAAACAAACTTTCTTAGTATACATATAAAAGTGCATACTCGTGTCACTGAGCAGTCTGCCACCTGCCTTGATCATTTTATTTCAAATCTACCGAATTACCTTCATGAAGTCTGTGTGCTTCCTCCGATATCAAACTGTAGCCAGTTTGTTGTGGGGGCAAAATTAATTTTTTAGCACCTTTATGAGGCAGCATACAGAAGACGGATATGAGAATTTACTAAAGTGGATTCTGATAGGCTTAAGAACCATCTGAGTGTGACTGACTGGAACACCTGTTTTACTCAAGACAATATATTTTCTTGTTGGGACTCTTAGTGAAGTTTATTCGTTAAAACCGCCATCCGATGTATCCCAAACAAAGGTAAGGTCAGACCGTTGGATCTTCCTTGGTATAGTTCCAGACTTCGCCTACTTAAGTGCCACGTTAACAGAAAATACACAAAAAAGCTAAATACACTCATTGTGAAATTTGGGCTTGGACCCCTTTCTGTGAAGCATGGATTATTGTCAAGACCAACTGAGGCTCACAGAGCAGGAACATGATAAAAAAACAAATTTCGCGCTGACCTTAACAATTCTTCTTGGAAAAATAAATGCTGGTGGTGTACCATTAAACATTTTCTCAATCGCTGTTATTTGATGACTGTTCCAATGCTTTTACATGAAGATAAACAGATTTCAGATAACTTGACTAGTTTCTCAGAAAAAAATAATTATGGTTGGCGTTCTGTTCAACATTTTCTAAATCCCAATGATTTCACGACTGTCCATCACTTTTGCATGAAGAAAAACAAATTTCAGATGACTTGCTTAAAGCTGAAAGTTTTAATTCTTTATTTATACAACAGTGTTACTCTAATGCTACTACGGCACCATACCTGGAGGTACTAATTGTCCTGACTCGAGTCTTCATTCTATAGTTATGAGATAATCTGAGGTTCTGGAAACACTTTTAAGCCTTCATATATCTAAAGCTTCTGGCTGTGATGGCATTAGCGTGACACTTTTAAAAGAGGATGCACCTGCCTAACTAAATTTTTCAATATTTCCTTAAGAATGAAAAAACAAATTCCCTTTTCCTGGAAAAAAGACAAATATCTATCATTACAAAGGTCGTGAAAATCCATAGAATAATTATAGACTTGTGTTACAGCCCCCCCCCCTCTCCTGCAGAAATGTGTTCAATTAAGAATATTGGGAATTGTTTGCCAGAGTTTTTGTTATATTAACTTATTGTAAAAGCCCGCCTGCATCACTTTGTGGAGAACAAGCTTCCCTGCCAAATATAAAATTCATGCTCCATGCATTTTTTTTGTCTGCACAGTTTGCACAGATGCACTACACTATTCAGCAAATCAGCCACTTATCTATGAATATAAACTTCTTGTTGGTTTGCTAATATACACCTTGGCAATACTCCCTATTGTTTCGTTCAAAAGAATTCACAAGACTGAACATGTCCTAAACAAGGTCAACATTTTATTCAGAACTATCTCACAAATAATTTCATATTCTTACAAATTTTACTCTTTAACAGCATGAATTGAAAGCTCATAATCATGCTGCTTGTTATAACAGTTTGAAAGCATGCTGTCTTGTGTTTGTAAGAGATAGTTATCAATCTGCGTGGCAGATCTTTTCAGGAAAATAAACAAAAATCCAATAGAAGATTCATATAATTGGTTGACAATGGGAATGCTGATACCTTAATTATTAATTGAAACGCTGAAATGGTATAACTTGTTGCGCAAATACCTCACTCACATATTCACAATAAGTGTAGTAACTGGGCTTTTAATTCATTGACAATATCAAACAATGAGGTATTGCTGAAATTTAGCAAAAGAACAGAGCCAAAAATCCGAGAGAGCAGCAGGATTTTAAAGATCCAAGTAAACGCAACAAAATGATTTTAAATATCCCAGAAAGTGCAACATAAGTCCAATAATCTAAGATGTACATACTTTATGGTGAAAGTTTGATCAAATAAATTGCTGTGGTTGTGGGGTAGCTTTCCTTATGCAGAGTCGTGCAATTTTCCTTCAAGTTACTCATTTAATGTTGCAATCGGGGCTTGTCCATGAGAGGGATGCTGCAATGGAAGGTTGAAGCTCCAGTACCAGCAGAGGGTGTGTAGACACTTGATCATATGATTTTAAGGGTAGATAGAGGGATTAACTGGTGACAAAAGCGATTTTATCCATACCAATACACAGACTCTATAGGGAAGTTCGAAGAAACATTTCTAACCACCATACACGAATTTTACAGTTCTCTATCTTGCAAACATTTGACCAGGAAGATCATGAACAACCGGAAAATGTAAAATAGGCACATAAATGTCACATAATAGGTCATTATTATGATCTTCATTTGATAACAGGTGTTCTAGCAAACATCTATAAAAGATTTTAATATGTTTCTCTATAGTCCCAGTCCACCTCATTATATTACAGCCGGTGGCTTATTCTTCAACAAATATAGGTTTCAGGGTTTAATTGTTCTTGTTTTCCAAACTATATAAGCCTAACCTGCCCAAACTCACAATTTATCACTTGCACCAATTAAAAAAACAAAAAACAAAAAAAAAAAACAACAACAAAAAAACACGTTATGCCTGCCACATTTTGGTCCTTCTGACTTGTCAATCAGCTGAATTGACAGCAAAACAGTTTAGCAGCCCTACATCGGCAACTGGTCTTCTCTTCTTTCGTATTTTTTTTATGAACTAGGGATTAGATTTTTTTTTTACCAAAGCGTGTCAGGCTAATCACCCCACACCGAAATTTTATTACGTGTGCCCAAGAAAAACAAATATATTGTAAGCTTGCCACTTCTTGGCTCTCCTTGGGTGAATAAACAGCTGATTTAACAGAAAAGAAGAAACTAGACTTATGGCGCTTTCTTGATATTTATGAATCTGGAAGAAAGCTGTTTTCCTGGATATTTGAAAATCACTGCTTGTGCCTGTGCTAAAGTTCAAAGGTGGGGGCGTGTGAGATTTGTGGTCTTCCGTTATGCTTCAGTATATGGGCGGGATAATACTGTAAATGGCCATTGCCGCTTGGCAACCAGAATAACAAACTAAATATAAATGACGCGATAGGTCAAAGTATCAAATGTACTTATCTTCGACATTTTGCAAGTGTTCAAAATTTTTTTGCCTTACATGAAGTCTTTTATGTGTTACTCTTTTTTTTTTTACTTTCCAACTGATTTGGCTTTATTGAAATGCATACTGTTTGCTCTGTTGCACAACCCCTTGTGCCCTTCTAACAAAATACAGACCTAAGGTGAGCCTTTGTGAAGCTGACTATTTTTAACACTTGCTACATTCTCTTCTTACTGTTACCGTCTTTTGAATACGCACGACTAAAAAATAAAAATTTTAATTCACTAGAGGAAACTTTGCATCCAACTATTTCTGATTGGTTTAATATATATATATATATATATGAAAAAAAATTGTGTAGAAAGACTTAGAAACTCGACATGTTTAGCTTCTATACCTTATGATCCTACTCACATATCTGTGAATATATGCTGAAATGATTTTTGTGGTAGTGATAAAGATTTGCTGTTGGATAATTGAATGAAACCATCAACTGAATAACTTTGCTTCTGTGAAAAACGGCTTTATTATAGAACATGATCATGCCTGGCAACTTACGCGGCACCCTTGTGCTTATAAGGATATTAGTGATTGTGCCTTACTTAAGCTTATGACAAACACATCATGATATCGCCACGTCTTCAGTCATGTATTTTGACTGTAGCCGTTTTACAGACAACTGCAGTTGCTTTAAAGACTGACAATAGAACTCAGATTGGAAAAGAAAAGAACATATTGGGTACGCTGCAAGCACACTCGAAATATAGAACATTTAATGTGTCGATTAAAGAATTAATCTCATTTGTTATTTTTGGAAACAATTACCATATCACACAATCATACTATGTTGTTACTAGCATATCAAAGCAAATACAAATATACTTAAATTCATCTAAATATGCATATGCAGGAGGTGGTTGTTTAAACCTTGAGGCAACTGATGGCTGTGTTGCAGCCAACGTTTTAATCCAAAACTGCTTTTTGAGTGGTTTTCATTTTATGGTCGTATCTGAATCGGATCGTGTATGCATAAATATGAACAACAAATTTAACCATGGTGCGAAAATATTTAACATGCATGGGCCATGTCAATGCACATTCCACAGGTCTGATGTTATTAATGTAACTCTATATTTTAAAAGTGTTAACCCAAAGCGTATTTGTACAAACACACCCAATTCCATAATTAAGTCAATTTTAGCATTAAGCTTATCCAATAGCATATTAATGAACAACCTCAAATTGAACATACTTACTATTGAAAATATTTTTTTGAGTGTAACTAAATATAGTCATTTATGCTCTATAAATAAAATCTATAATGTCATCCAGACCAAAAGTAATAAACACAGTACTTGTAGACCTTGGGATATTCTGACGAGTTTCTGTGGAAGACTGAAGATTATTCCATACGACCAAAACCCTTGTGTAAATATTTCTGTTCTCGCCTGGAAAATTGTCACTGATCATTCTTTAAAAATACAATGGACTATTGTACGGCTGAATTTACTCAATACTGTCGAATTATGTGCGGGTACTTATATTGATGTTGTGGATATAAAAAACAGGACATTCAAAACCTTTAAACGATACTGTGGCAGTCAACCAAACATCAATGGAACATCTGTTTCCAATACTGTTTTATTACGATACATCAATAATATGCTGTCGTATGGTTTGCATTATTTTTTGTTCATTTGGCAATTTGTTGATGGTAAACATGCAGCCAAATTGCCAATAAAACGAATCAATGTAAAATCAAAAACACATGTCTCATACTTTGACCAGAACGGAGGAAACGAAAGGAAGAAAAGGTATATATATATTTGGATGTACCATACTCAAGTTGGCCTTTCCTTAAATAACAAGATTTTCTGTCGTTTCAAACCTACCAATCAAGCTATGATACACATTAATGAAGGACTCATGAATTGGAAAACCTGTTTGTTTTTCAGGTGTATTGATGAAGAAGTTAAATACATCTTGGGTGTTTTCTTTAGATCAAGGTCCCATATAATCACCATCAATTTGGAATCAGACTCCTCTATCGCCGGTTACCTTTCAATTGACTTTGACACCATTTATCACCCACATGTTAGTTGTAATTTGCGGACACAAGTTAGTAAATTAGTATATTTGCAGCAGTATTTGCTTGATTTGGAAATCCAACCATATTGTATGGTACAAAATTTGTTAGCTATGTGTCCGTTGTCAAGGCATGTCAAATTAGAGATTCACAAATTGATATGGGAAGGTCCTACAAATCGGTTTTGTGCATATGGCGGCGTGGCAGTGTATGAAGGAAGCATGCAGGATATTGTGCAAAATACAAATGCATTTCAGCGTGCCCTGTTCTGTGACACTGTCAGATATTTCCCCAAAGCTTATAGGGAGAATAATAAGACTATTGTATCCACAAGATATTCTCTTCTTATGGTAGCATTTAACTTGTATCCAACCGAAGCATTAAAGTTGGAAGCTGTCATAAAATGTGATATGTGCCAGGGGATTTATGTGTCTAAATTAAATAAATTACAGATTTCTGGAATTGAAATCCAACCGGGTGATTGTTTTGTTTTTGCACATTATAGAGATGCTGAATTCCATCTGTACTTTTATTCAAAGGTGGTTATTCGTGTAAGTATCCTCGACAAGCATGTGGTCAGGAAAGAACAACAGACCAGACCAGAAATATGTACATATGAGCATTGTACCTATAATTTTTGTATACTTGTGAAAACAATGTATTTTACAAGTTTGGTTGACAGTTATAGAGACACCAGTTTCGCATTTTCCCAGCATGTCGAATTAATATTAGAACAAATGTCACTCTATAACTTGTCCCCTATAATGATTTCTATCCTATTTGAAACCAGAAAATTAAAGTGCAAACGGGATTTTTTTTACAGATTGAATCCAGTTTTTCAGCTATTTGAACATCCATTTCATTGCTGGAAATTATTAGGACAAGCAGCAATACAAACTATTTCGGTTATATTGCCAGTAAATCGTCATATGCTCAAAGAACATGTAATTTTTAGTCTTTCTCTTGAAATAAAGTACAGTGACATCCAAGTGGATAGAGACTACATGATAAAACTATTTCACTATGGAATCCCATACTCACATAAATATTATCTGTTTTCAGCATGGGTTTGGAAGCAAGGACGATCATTTAACATATCATTTGAAGCTGGCAGACCTGTTTATCAGAGTCAATTACCTCACATATTGATTGAAAACCGTGGTACACATTCCATTGCAAGACATGTTGCTTTGAATGTTATGCTGGAAAGATTAGAGGGTTCCTTTCGCAATAGACAAACTGCAGTTTTGAACAGAATATTCCGCAGAAGGGATTATCGCACCGTTTGTCCCAGTAGCTTTCCATTGTTAGATGAACAAATGGGTCTTGTCTCCTGGAAACATTTAAAAGACGTATTTAGATACAATTATAAAAATTTCGAATATGCATTAGGGGGCATGCACACATATAAAGAAAAGGTAACACATCATGCGCTTTCTTGGATAGAGGCATTGAAAGTTTGCCAGGGTTATGATGCTCATCTTGTCACTCTGAACGAACAAGCAGAACTGAAACTACTTTACTGTGATGATTGTTATCGTTTCCATCGCCCATTCTATAGAAGTGAGCCTGAAACAGAAGAGGAGAAAGAATATCTTCATATTCCAAGGATGATGTTTATTCTCCAAGCATCTGTTGTTTATATAGGGTTAAAGCGAAACAAGGTAGTACATGATGAATCAATAGCATGTTGTAGTCGTGACCTGTTATAAGAGTCATGACCATTTAAGATACAAATAGCAGTTCGAACTCTCTCTATATATTTATTTACAAAATGCACAAGAAATAAAAAACTAGAACTGCAGCGCATTCTGGCATGAGACCATTGCTTGTCAATTACGTAGTCAAAAATCCAGTTGAAAATTGTTTAAAAAATCTTGACAAGCCCACTGACAAGAACAGCACGAAGTATAACAGCAAGACTTGAATATCCATCAACCATTACATTATTCATTGAATATCTCATGAGGAGAACATGTCATATTGACCACATAAAACTAAGCCTCTGTTTTCCAATAGCATATTCACAAATTGAAACATAGCAATAAAATAAAATAACAGAAAAATGCATTCATTTTATAGGAAATAGACGCTCTATTATATGCTTGACCTCTGACATGGTGCCTGTGACGAGCGGAGGGTATATGCTTTATGTCAACCCAATTTCCTTTCACTGTGATATAAAAATGTATTTTATTCCTTCAAAAATAATTTTGTCTTGTTCAAATAATCTTATGTTTACCATCCAAATTTCTAGTTTGGTTGGACTTATTTGGTCTTTGTTTCAGAGAAATATAAGCCTCAAAATATAATTTAGAGCACTATTAGAAGTGACTCTGGCCTTCTCCTAACATCGTCGCCTAACTTGCTTTCCTGTAAAAAAAATTTGTAGAGTTCTGTTAATCAAATGTATATAAAATACAATCGGCATTTTTTATTATAAATTCAAGTTTAGCAGCATTTTGATGCAGGATGGCACACTGTTCTTTTCGACACCTGATATCAGACCATTGCTGAAACAAACACAAAATAGCAAGTTTATACCTGTGCCATCAGCTGGTAAGAATGGACTATGGGCAAGCCAGGCCTTTGTGGGATGTCAGCTGCACTGGCCTCCTTACAGATGTACATGCAGTAAAAGTAAAATCAGAATACAGTAAGTTACCTACATAACAGAATAGAATTAACACCCATTAGGTCAAGCAGGGGAATCTATGACAACCATTAAATGGAAAGACAATGTATTCGACGTGCGTCAAAGATTCCCCCACATTGACTCGATGTGGTTTTGCAGGAAATGATTTACGCTGGATATTATTTTACTTTGCCCTTATTTGTGATATTAATGTCAGTCATTTCAGATGTATATTTTTGTTTCCTGACTCACAATGCAAAGTTGCAACACACATTTTAAAACAATCGCATACATATCTCACCAAAAAAAAAGAAATAGAGTGACAACTGAAACTATGTATTATGCACACTTATATTTTGTTTTCCTTTCATGTGTTCGTTATAGTCTGGTCATGTAGAATGGATAACTAAAGAGCCTGTGAGCTTTTCAGAGTGGCATGTACAGTCGCTGACGAATGAAAGGCCCACCATTTTTCCTTACCGGTCTAAAAAATACCAATCTAGTTTAAAGTCTTCAATTTACATAAATACTACCCATGGAGACTGCGGTGCTATGGTACTTTATGCAGAATACATGCCATCCAGTTGGCTGATGATCCCTTGTAGCGAACATTTTAAATTGGCCGTATTTCTGTGCGAGATTCAAACAACCAACGCCAGTATCCATGGCAGTCAAATAAAGAAGCATTTTAGTCATAAAGCTGAAGCTTTTTGTCCATCCTATTTTATCAGTTTTGCTTACAGATGCATTATGGTCTTCATTGATTCAAAGGTTTCACTAATAGTATCTCGTTTCCCAACTGTTTGCATTATCACTGGAAGCACACTGGCTGTGTTGCCCAACCATATTTACCAAGCCATACAAAAAGCTGAGAGAATATTACCTTTCCCGTCATTAGAATGGTTTGACAGACTTGCTACAACACATAGACGGATATTATGCAGCATATATACTGGGTACAGACACTTGGAAGATTTATCATATTTGATGTTCTCATGGAACATCTTCGAAATTAAACTTCCACTTTGGGTATTATTTGGATCTAGTACATCAGTTTTATTGCACAACCTACAGATGAAATCATTTTTACACGATCTGCAAGACCTTTCTGCGCTTAAATTCCATCAGCTATTTGAACGGGAATGTCATAGAATAAACTTTTATTTAAGCACTTCAAAACAAAACTTTTCTCTTCAAAACCCAATACAACATGGCTATTTTTGTATGGCAGTTAAAGTGATGATGCAACGAAAATGCAGAGCTGGGCATTACACGTGTGGGAATGGAATGTGTATTCTCCATCATCATGTGTGTGATGGCATAAATGACTGTAGTGAAAGAACACATTTTAGTTCTGATGAAACCAACTGTAGCAATATCTGCCAGATGATTAATCTCGTTGCACCCACAAAAGTTTACTGCTTAACAGCCTGCCACAAAGATGAATGTGTTTGTGGATATTTATATTTTCAGTGTGCCCACGGTGGTTGCATTCCTGCATCCAAAGTTTGTAATAGCGAATTAGACTGCATCTTTTCTCTTGACAGCAGCGATGAAGTGCAGTGTCCTGTCAACCACCATAAAACTCACCCAATTGCCATTGAGTCGTTCAATTACAAATCCAATTTTGATTTTAGATTAGGTATGATGAATCCCTTGATTTGTGGAAATCCAAACTGGCTTCGATGTTCGGATGCACCTACCTCGATATGCTACCCCAGAGCAGCAACCTGTTTATATGACATGGATAGAAAGAGAAAATTGTTGTATTGTGAAAATGGTATCCATCTGCAAAACTGCGACCTTTATCCATGTAGTGGCATGTATAAATGTCCTGCGACATACTGCATTCCCATACGCTTTATTTGTAACAATGTTTGGGACTGTCAGTACGGGATTGATGAATATATGTGCGAGAGACTGATGTGTAGGTTTTATTTTCTTTGCAGACGAGAAATGTCCTGTATGCATCCTTCTGAAGTATGCAATACACATGTAAACTGCGCCAGTTCTAATGACGACGAGGTTCTATGTGATATGATTGAACCTGACCAAAAGTGCCACTATTTGGGCTATGCAATATCTTGCGTACTTAAGAACTTAACAACATTTCCTTCCCTTCCATTCGGTATAAGGTCTTTGGTCCTACGTGGAAACAAGATTACAAAATGGCCGAAAAACAGTACAGACCGCTATGTATATCTACAAACCCTTGATATAAGTGCCAACCGAATATCAGCATTGAAGGATATTTTACTTTCCAAAGCGCCTAGATTGCAATATCTAAATATGGCATATAATCTTATATTGTCACTTACCTCTGGTACATTTCGCAGTTTACATTATTTGCGCTATTTAAATTTAGAGGGTAATATGATCGCTAAGCTGTCGTTTGATATTTTTACATCTTTGTTCACAGTACAATGGTTAATACTAAACAACATGAATCTTGCTTATCTGGATGATGGTACCTTTGCAAGCCTGAAATATTTAATTTCCTTGGATTTGTCGAGAAATGCCATTGAATCTTTAAATCCCCACACTTTCATTGGGTTAGAGGCACTTCGAATATTAAATTTAACGAACAATAACTTTAATCAAGTGGACACTAGATCGTTTGATCATGTAAGGACGCTGACAACGATGCTAACTGACAGAAGTGAATTGTGCTGTTTGCTGAAGAGAAGAACAATTTGCAGATTGACTGGTGAACAAGAATGTGTACAGTGCTATAGACTGATAAAGTCACCTTCTGCCAGAACCTTCATTGTGGTATTGATAATTATTTGCTCTGCAGCTAACACCTTTGGCATTTTGTTAAACATCATAAACTGCCTGCAGAATATTAACCACTTTTTTAGAGTCATTCTGGCTTCATTTGATATTTTTATGGTTCTATATATGGTACTTTTGCATCGTATGGACGACTACTTTGGAAAGTATCATTTCTTGCACAAAAATCAATGGCAAAAGGGAGCAGTATGCTTCTTGGCTGAATTGGTAAGTAATACATCACGCACTACATCCCTTTTCATATTGAGTTTAATGACTATTGACCGCATTATAGGTCTGATTCTTGTATTTGCAGTCCCCAGAATGACTCCCAAAACAGTTGCAGTTATTCTGGTATTTGGTGTTCCTTGGTCCATTGCATTGTGTGCCTTATTAGCAAAAGAAAACCGACAACCAGGAAATTCAAACTTTGCGTTAGTCGAGCTGGGTATTCCACACCTAAGAAATGATATTTTTAAGAATCCGTTCTTTGGCAGTTGGGTGTATTTCTGCAATGTTAGTCTGTTAGCATGTTTTTCATTTGCTGGACATTTAGCGTGCCTAATATCTGTGACAAGAAGTCGACAAAAGTCAGGACAGAAAATGATTGCCTGGACCATTTGTTATAAAATTGTACTTATAATGCTATCAGTTATCATGTACATAATTCCATATGGCATGTCCTTTTCACACGTCAATCAATATTGTGCCCACTCAATTTTGCTTATTTATTCAATGTTGTTCTTTGTCTCATATAATGCTTTAACCAATCAATTTGTACATACATTTCAAAATCTGAACATACTAAGCAGACTAAAAATATTCACTGATTATCAAAAGAGTAAAACCTCTAGTGGTACCTTAAAACAATGAGAGACCATTTGAACATATTCACAGTTTATATAATAACGTATCGTTACACGTGGTCATAAACCAATTTTAGGAAGCCTAAGGATAAATGGTACTTATCATACACTACTTATTGGACAAATTTTAGTGATTGGGAAAAACAATGTTTGCCCAGAAACAATGTTTGCAGACTGCTAATACCCACAATCAAACACTTCAATTTATACTCTGCTGTTTCTTGTATTACTACCTCACCAGAGTATAGGCCTATACATGCAAATACTTGTAATTTCCTTCATTTTCGTAGTCATGGGCACAAATACTGCCTTTATATTGTAGAATGTGTGATAGCACAAATATATAACATACGCATTCCATGGTAAATCAGCATATATATATATATATATATATATATATATATATATATATATATATATATATATATATATATATATATATATATATATATATATATATATATATATATATCCTCGTAGATTCAAAGGATAGAAAAACACCTTAAAATCGATCAGACTCAGCCACTCAGGTGATTTGTTTCTAGCCCAACATGTGATTCGGGCTGGTGAGTGACGATAATGGTGATTTTAGAAAAAAAAGGACAAGCACAGTTGAGTCAAAACATCCCTTCGTACATATTTTTTTTAAACAATGTCTCCGAACTCACAACTGGTCTCTTTGAAAAAAAAATGTTTTGATGAACAAAAATAAAGGTAATTGTTACACACATGACAGTTGGGTAAAGTGATTTACAGGGAAACTTTTTTTGCGTTTAGTTTCATGGAATGATGTTGTGGAATCTGATTTCCCAGTGGATGATGACCCAAATATAATAACTAGGCTTTTTGAATTGACACATACTGACTAATTATTTTACTTTTATGGTCAAATTTGATATTGCTTTTCTATATACACATGACGCTATTCATATAAAAAAACGCTGGCCAGTTATTGATATTGAACATGATCGAAATAGCTTTTGGAATATTAGATTTAAGTTTTTTCACGGTGAAGGTGTTGATTATTTGCATTTGTTTACAAAATACAGTTTTTGAATGCACATAAACCGGAAGAGTAATACTAAGTATATTGTTCTTAAAAGCAGTTGGAGTATTTCTGAAGTTAAAGGGGGATTTATTACCTGGTAAAATATTTTGTTTGGGACCTTGGTTTAAACATATTTTATACCAAAGAAAACAATTGGGGAGAAGGGCAAGGCCCTATATTAACCCCTCTTGTCGGAAGAGGCCAATATCACAGGACAGACGTCAAGGGTCCAGAGCGAAGCTCTAAACTGCTGGCAGTTAAAAGACACCGCCAGGAGGAAGAGCTCTGCCCCGGATCAACAAAGTAAAGAAGGACACCACAAGTCACAAGACAGATAGTTGGGCGATTCATTATAAAGAAGCAATGAAATTGCTAATTAACGACCATCTCATTGAAGATTCATAATTATGTAGTGCAGTTATATAATACAAATGCAGGATTAATTGTAAATCAATTCATCATGTAACAACACCGGTTTGGAAACGTTTGGTTTTTAGAATGTAATCTTGGACTGCCAGGAATATTTTCTTATTCATTTCGAGAGTGCATTCGGAAACGCCATATAAAACGGTTTCAAGGCCGAAAGGGGCATAGTTTATTACTGTGGTATGAAGGCGATCACGAGGAACAGCATAATAAGGACAGGCAAAGAAGAAATGCCAAACGTCTTCAATCCCTTGATCGCAACGACAGTTTGGCGATTGAATAGCACCAATATCGAATAGATTGGCATTCAATTGGCTGCGGCCCTATCGCAGTCTTGTATGCAAAACTGCGGCAGTTCTATTGCCGACATAGTACAATTCTGTTTGCTTGAGTTACCAAGGAACATTTGAAAAAAAAATGTTTTTAAATTCACTTAAAGTAGTAGAGTTTCTCACATCAAGAGGTAGTTGGTTCCATAGTTTTATCGTAGAAGGAAAGAAAGAATTCTATAATAATTCAGTTCTGGTTCTGAATTGAGGCAAGTCGGGGGCCTGTCTTGTTATATACCTCTGTTAAGATTTTGTTCATTGGAAATTATACTACTAAGATATTCGGGAACCAGATTATTAGTAATTCTGTACATCAAAATTAGTTTACTAACTTCCCTACATTTTGCCAATGTAAAAAGACCAGTTTCTTCATATAGTTTAGCATTAGATGTGGTGCGCATGGCACCAGAAATAACACGTGCAGCAGCCAATTGAATACTCTCCAGTTTCAATGCATCTGATTGGGTGCAGCCATCCCAGACAACATTACCATATTCCATTAAAGGTCGAATAATGGAGGTGTAGATTATTTCTAACGTTTTCCTGTCGAGACGAAATTGGAGTGTTTTCAAAATATTTAGTTGTTCAGTGGCCTTTTCCACGATAGTATTGATATGGTCGTTCCATCTTAAATCATTCCGAAATACAAGCCCTAAATGCTTATGTTGATCCACATGTTCCAGCTGGTGATCTTTAAATACTAACGGAGGGCGATGTACCGGGTCTCTTTTCCGAGAAATTAACATGGCATCAGTTTTCTGGGCATAAAATGTCACCATCCAGTCATCAGACCAGGAATCAATAGATAAGAGATCACTATTAATCATATTTGCAGTTAAATTTGGATTATCAACCGAGAGGTACAGAGAAGTATCATCCGCAAAAAGTTTTATATTCGACCTCACAATGTTTACTATATTGTTAATAAATATCAAGAAAAAGAAAGGTCCTAGAACAGAGCCCTGGGGAAAACCAGCGTTTATGGTTCCCCATTCTCATGATTGACCATTTATTACTACCCGTTGTTGTCGGTTGGACAAATAATTTCGAATCCTGTTTAAAAGTGATCCCGATATCCCATTACGTTCCAATTTGTAAAGAACACCAGCATGCCAATCACGATCGAATGCCTTGCTAATGTCGAGAAAGACGATTCGCACTTCCTTCTGAAGATCAATGGCAAGACAAAATTCGTGATATAAAGATAGAGGTTGGTTAACAGTGTAATCGCCGGGTATAAATCCCGACTGATTTGCCGATAAAAGTAGGTTGTCCCTAAAAAAGTTAAAAACGTGTTTAAAATTAGCTTTCTCCATAATTTTCCCAACACAGCTTAAGAGAGAAATAGGACGATAGTTGTTGCATTGATATGAGTCGCCCTTTTTGTACAAGGGGGTGACGTTGGCTTGCTTCCATAAGCTGGAAAAAGTTGCTTGATTGAGAGAAAGGTTAAAGAGTTTGGTTAACGACACGCAAATTGATGGTGCTCCTTCCTTCAGAAGTCTAGCGCTGATTCCATCTGGACCAGTGGCCTTAGTGATATCTAAGCTCCTAAGAATGTCAAAAACTTCGCGATGATCAATTTGAATAGAGTCAAGTATGACAGCGGGTAGGTTCACAGTTGGAATTACTGGGGCCCTTGAAGTATCAAGGTCGCTCTGACTTAAGAAAAAGAAATTGAATATTTTGGCTTTTGATAGGCTGTCGGTCACATGGCGATTTTCATGTAGTAGAGAAGGAATCGACAAAGATTTATTTATATTCATAAACTGTTTGACGGTGCGCCACCAAGCTTAATTTTTGTGCTTTGCGCTTCTTAAAGAAGTGCTCAGTTTATCATTATGAGCTTCTTCGGCACATTTCAGGTGATCTTGGTATTGATTACGAACATTATTATCAGCACTCCAGGCTTGTGGATCGTGCTTCTTATCTTTTGCCCTCTTATAAGCTCGCAAAATCTTCCGCTTCTCACAACGAAGCATAGAATTGTACCATGGAAGATCAGAGGGGCGAACTGTTATTTGTTTGTTTGGAATAGTATGATTTGCCGCATCAAGGAACAATTTTGTCCAAATTTTACTGCACAACTCGACATTACCAGACTCGAAGCAAACGTCCCAGGTTGTTCCATCAGGGAAATCACTAAACTTATCGAAAACCGCTCTCTCGTATTCCCAAATTTGTCTAGTAAAAGAAGGTTCCTTTTTGCGCCGAAAAAGTACATCGGTAGCAACGACTGAATGATTGCAATTAGAGATTGGTGATATGATACGTGGTTCTTTAATAAAATTTGGTATATTAGAAATGATATGGTCTAAACAAGTACAGGTTGTTGCTGTTATTCGAGTAGGTTCGTGAATGTGCAAATTAAGAAAATTTGTGTCGCAGAATTGCTGCAACTTTGAACCCGACGTTGTGTTGAAGTCAGAATTTTAATCGCCAGTTAGAATAATATTTTGGATGTTACAAGAAGTGGCTAAATCGAAACTCTCTTGTAGTTTGTCCCAAAAAGAGATAAGTGAGTTAGGAGGTCTATTGAATACTCCAAGTAAGAATTTTTTATTGTGAGCTCTAATCTCGGTCCACAACAGTTCGATGTCGGGAAGCTCTAGGTCGATGCGACGAGAAATTACAAAAGCCTCAGATGCAAGGACAGCCATGCCACCCCCTACAATATTAGGGCGATTCTTCCGTATGATGTCATGATTGCCAGGTAAGTTAAAGTCATCATCAGGTGAATTGTTTGAAAGAAAATTTCAGACAGAGTGATAATATGATAGTCTGGAACAATATCGGTTTTTATGCATCTAAACTTGTCAGTAGTTGGACTACGAACATTTATATGACTGAGGGTAATATCACAAATATCACCAACGGGCCCAGGATTTACATGAATATCACCAGCTAAGAGTAACAATAAGGGAAGTACCGTCAATAAGTAATCGCTGGAACGAATAAAGTGTTTGTAACATTGGAGAAAACAAAAAATTAAAATAAACAATTGTTCTCTCAGCTTACACGGGTATGTAACAACTATAAGACCATGCATACACAACAAGTAAATAAATAAATATCCAAACAAGTAAAAACAGCCTATAGCTTTGAAGAGGAAAAAAACTGAAATCCGGGATGACTGCACCCAAGCAATGGTAATAAATGTTAATGATATACTTTACAACGGCAAAGATTCTGTAATAGATAAAATTCACAGTATGTTGGCATAAAAGTATGTAATAAACCAAGTGGTGACAAGAGCACCACTCAGTGAGCAAAAGTATAGACTTTACAACTTTGAGCATCTCATACGTTACAAGTGGAAACAACGCAAAGGCTGTATTAGCAAAGCTCAGCTGCTTGCCCAGTATAAACAATGTATATAATTCACTGACTGGAAAAACTAACACAAAGTACATGGGGATTAACCCAACGCTTAAACTTACCAAGACTGGATAAAATGAGTACCCATATTCAATAAGTTTTGCTCGCATATAAACTAATGCAGCATTTGTTGAGAAAATAGCATGACTTCTTGTTTTACTACGTACAGTTAAAGTTGCTTTGAGTAGAGAGCAATAGCTTAAATGAATATACAGAAATGCTATGGAAATTCTTAATGTTTTGAAAAACAAGAAAAGGATACTTAAACCTGAATGAAAGTTACATGAATCACAGAGTAGCATGTAGGTACAATATTCTGCAAATAAAGTAATAAAGATATCTTAATCTAACGCTCCTGAGCAATGACTGAGAGAGTACAAATGTTCAATACTAATCACTGCAATATCAACATAGCGTGATAAGCAAAAACCTAACAAGGCCCCAACACGTAAAGGTAACACAAAGTACAATACATAGAACACCGAAACAAAGTAAATATTACAAGTTGCCAAAAAGATGTTAATCGGCATGGTGAGTGGTGTATGCTTTAGGGTTCACCTGGGTTGGTTATAATGAGAAAATTAAGTCACAAATATTGCAAGAGAAAATTATGAAAATAAAAATCCCTTCTACATGAACAGAACTTAGTCTGTCAAGATGCAATAGCTATACATTATGCTTCTCGATTAGATAAAGCGTCATGGCAAAAACCATGACAATGTACACAGAAGTGCCGTGTGGCTGTCTTGTCAGCAAGTAAATGAAAACAGTCCACGGTAGAGAAAATCTCCTCACCACAGCGTGCGTATGAAGAGCAAACGCCTATTTATAGGTGTATTCACCCATCTACCCCGCACACACACCTACCGCAAAGACGAGACCCTCTCCTTTGGGACCTTGATTGTACTGGTGGAGAGGCATTCTCTCCCTTATGAGTAAAGTATGGATATATTGATGGTACCAAATTAGATGTATTACGAAAATAATGACTGCATTCGCGCATGTATCAGAAAATTCGAGTCCTTTTAATACTATATTTCCATCATCTTTATAAAGATAATTATTTTTCCAGATTAAACGCTCTTGCACACATAAAAAAGAAAAACTGATCTGTTCTTGAAATATGCACACCATCAACTTACCAGTAAAAAAAAAAAAAAAACTCTTTTCCTGTGGAAAATGACATAGCATATATTATGGTCTGTCTGTCTATATCAAATATATACTGCATGTCAGCGAGTCATACACAGCATTAAAGTAAAAACTTATTAAGTCAAACAAATTTCAAGTTTCACCTAGCAATATATGAAAGGACATAAAGTGGTAACCGCAGTAGTGTCATCAGCACACAATATTAGGCCTAATTTGGACAAAGCAAAGACCATATCATTTGTAAATATGATCAATCTGAGGGTTCCGGGGATGGATAGTTGCGACCCTTACTACACCTTAACATGATGTGAAGAACTGCACTCGATATAAGCATATTATATACTGCCATTAAGATACCGACACTTTTAGGAGTGACCAATGAGTTCAGCACAAATTTTATGTTCTGGTTGAAATGTCAAATAATTTGGATAATTTACAATAAACAGCTATCAGCATTAAAGGTAAATTAAGAATGACCATGCTATAATTAATGAAGTATGAGCCTTTAAGTTTTGGTTGAGGTTTTTTTTAAAGTGATTACGAAGTAGGCTTTACTCGTAATAAAGTATATACCACTTTAACATGATATGGCAGGCAGACCAGACGCAGGAAAAAGTTAATGTTCTGAGGACATACACATTCCAGGTCAATGCTGTAATATTTATATTATTCCGTACATTGTTGGCATTGTCCCGGATGGATTTTTATTTTAGAACAAGTAGTTGTGGTGGATTTCAAACCCTTTGCAGACAAGGCCTTTCACTGAAAGCCGTTTTTCAATGGATATCCCATGGCCTTGGTAAATTTAGTTGTTGCCAAAAGGCAAAAACCCTTTATGCACAAATTGCCAGCTAGTGCGAAGAATGTAAATATCCATAGGAATTGAGCATTGGCAACTTACAGTTGGAAACAGATAAAAACTCTGACGTTACTCGCTATGGAGGGCTATCGTTTTATTGAATTTAGTCCAAATCCGTATGGGTATACAGTTATCGTATATCTACAAAGCTCTGCTTACAAATGTAATCTGCAATCAGTGCTCTCCACAGGTTCCCTCGTATTAGACTTACATAAGGAGCTACTCTTTATATATAAGGGAAACCATAGTCTTTCATGCAATCTGGTCTAATTTGCGCGTGCTCACGTGAGAGAGAGAGAGAGAGAGAGAGAGAGAGAGAGAGAGAGAGAGAGAGAGAGAGAGAGAGAGAGAGAGAGAGAGAGAGAGAGAGAGAGAACAGGATACATTGTAACATATACATTTACATTGTGTTTCGATATATATATTTGTTCTTGAGCACGTTATCTGGTATAGGCATTGTGAGGTAAAATATATGTGGCTTTTTTGACACTGTTAAATTTTGAACACAGGCCTCAGATTCATGTACATTGCAACAAACTACTTCTCACTACACGAGGACCTACAACATCTCTTGCTTGAAAATGTAGTGGGTAGATGCAGGATGTGTTGAAGCAGGGTTACATAACCCAGCACATGGAATCAATAACTACAACTGGAACAATGTCACTGCATATGCAGTGAAATACGATATGGCGAACTACAGAGCTTTTAAAAACTGTATTTTAGACCATAACCCGATTAAATACTTGCATAGATTCCAAAACAAGAATCAAAAACTCACTAGGTGGAGCTTATTTTTACAGGAATACAACCTGGAAATAAGTCACATCAGAAGAAGAGAAAATATCATATCTGATTATCTCAGCAGACATTGTGATGATTCACAAAATATTGAGAGTACCACCCAAAACTAAATAGGTGTCATAGGTAGAAGAGTGATAGGTTAGTTTCACTTTATTCTAACATGGCTTAATTAACGGTGCTTTCCTTGCTTCAGAGTTGCCCCAGAGGATGAAAGGGTGGAAGCTCCTCTCATGAGATTTTTTTTTTTTTTTTTTACTTTGCAGACACCGTTACTCGGTATGCACCTTTTTAGAATGACAGGTTAGCCTATTGGATGGTTGCCTAAAACTGTTGAGCAGTGTTTTGGCGCTGTAAGTCAATGAGAGGAAAGTCGTCATCGATTAGTCATTAGACTGGCTGAAAGTTAATCAATATGAACTTTCATTATTTTTCTGAGGGGAGGTATGTTATGTGGTGAAAAGTCCAAAAACATAAGGGTTAATTTGTTGTATAAAATGTATAGTGTAGCTGCGGAATCAAGCTGCAGTGCAAGCACATTTTGAACTTGAAACATTTATAATGCCAAATGTCAGCATGTCAGGAAGTGTTGAATGATCGCCGATCTTGCTTGGTTTTGATTGGTTGAGAAAGATCTACTGATGCGTACAGTGAGTGAAAGGCAATCACAGTGGGGACAGGATTAGGCTTTCTCTCCCAAATAAAAAGGGCTCTGTACTGCTGTTTGGGGTCAGGACATCCGAAATGTCTAATCCATGCATATAGTGAACGGGGTGGACGTAAAATTATTGGTAGTGCTCCTGCTGCGGCCAGGCATTCAAAGTAAGTATTGAATAGTTGAGAGCTTGTGTATGCCCCTATATTAGTATTATTGTGGATCTTGTGTAATCCACCAACTGAAATAATGTAGGCTTGTGGTTTAGCTATTTTTGAGCACTTGTGTGCTCCAACTTATTTTGTTCTGGGAATCTTGTGTGTTTCCCCAATTTAGTAAGGTAGGCTTCAAAATAAGCCATTTTGAGCACTTGTATGCTCCAATATTGTACTTGTGAATCTTGTGCGGTTCACTAATTAAATGATGTAGGCTTTGAGATAGCCAGTTTTGACGAGGAAACAAGTGTAAATATATTTTTTAGAGCTTTGTTAGCTCTCCAATGTGGCGTTTTGTGTGATATTTGTCAAGTGTTTGTCTTGAGATTGCAGAGCAAATCCTGTAAGTTAATACATTTTATTTTTGGTGATTTATAAGACAAGAAAATTAAAAAAAAAAAAAACTAAACCACAGTTTGGGTCTGACAATTTAAAACGGGTTTTTACAAAATAATGTTCTAGGTTTTATTTTATTTTTCTGATACTGCCGTTTGATTCTGAGTTGCAGCCCGGAGGTCGATTGGACAAGCCAGGACACCGGACCCGGCCAACCACTTGTGTAAAGCTTATCAAACAAGTGTACGGACATTATAGACGAACTGCCCCTTTCCGCCATGCCGTGGGGGGGGGGGGGGGGGGGTTGTGTGTAAAATGTGAGTCAATATATTTGAACAAAAAAGCTTTGTCTTTGTGTTCTGTTCACGGTAGTAAAAGTGTAGCGTTTCTATTTTCTTTCTGTTATTGAGGGCCAGGTTGGCATAAGACGTGCCCCATGTAAAGCCAACATATAACAATATATACACACACACACACACACACACACATATATATATATATATATATATATATATATATATATATATATATATATATATATATATATATATATATATATATATATATATATATGTATGTATATATGTATATACGTATATATGTATTATACGTCCTTGTGAAATGATGTCTCTTGTAAAATACCTTCCTGACTGACAGATTAATCTTGATACAAAGGTACCTTTCCCATAATTCAAAATGTAAATTCGAAAGCTTCAAAGGAGGAATAGGCCAAAGGTATATACAAATAGATAAACCCAAGTAAAAGGTGAAATAAAAAAAACATAGACTGTGTTCATTTAATGAATCTGTATATTTATTATACCCAGGGCAGATAACTTCCCCGAGACTAATTTCAAATCTACACCATAAATGATCACCACTAAGAAGAATGCATTGAATGTCAAAGGCATTTTCATGTGCGTGCACTCACAGTCCAATGATCCCTTTATCAATCTTAGGCACGACAGATAGAAATAGAGATCAATTTCCTGGTCCATGCACATTGCATATGAATTCTGCGTGATCATTAGGACAATACCTTGACCTAAACAGTAACCTCGGTTACAGATAGAGGTAAATTCCATGGTCTATGTATATTGCATGTGGAATCTCTATGATGATGAGGAACAGTACTTTGAGCTAAACAGTAACATCGTCCCTTCAAATTAAAGCAAATTTTGGCGGTCTTGTGCAGTTTTTGGCATACCAAGTCAATGTATGCATCCTTTCAGTATTACCATTAAAATCAGTGGTCTTGTAAGATACAAAACAAAAAAATCCATAGATACGATCAGGTCAAATTTCCTTCCAGCTGAGTGCAATGACCGTGAGAAACATACCGAGCTCCCTCATCCTGGCCCATACCACATAGAATGTCTGAATCGTAGGTGGAGACATGCAGAATGCCATGAAACAGGTCTTGCAGCCCCTCTAATCAACCCACAAGGTGTAGATATTTGGAATCAGTTGCCAATGGAATCTGTGAAATAAAATATGGCGATTTTTAGGAAGCTAGCTTCTGGAAATAATGAAACTAAAGACTCTATGTTCAAGTTTCTTTGTCAGGTAAGTAGACGTCCTGAACATGACAGGACTCTTCCTTAGGTGGGTGCAGGCTGTGATTGGCCTGTGATTCCTGCTAGCCCCCTTTACCTGATATAAAACTTTCCTTTAGACAAGCATGTTGGATATGTAATATTTGGTATATTGGAGTGATGGAGAATTGATGGGGTAAGGGTGCCTTTCTGTTGCATATCTATATTTATGTCCTTTGAAAGTGAAATTGAGTAATGCTATGTGGAAGTATAGCAGTGGTCCATGGAAGTTTGCTTTATATATTGCATACTTAAACACGTCTTTCCAGAATGCCTGTTTACAACAGAAGGGGTTTCATATAGCGGTTGTATGAAATACACAGGATGCAGAAAGGTATGTCAACCATAGGAGAAGAACTACTATCCGAAGTATGATCACTTAAGAATCTCATTTCCTAAAGACGATTTTAATATCTCCAAGGCTTCCGACTAATGTTGCAACCCAAACCGGGATAGCAGTCTATGGTGCTTTATTAGAGATCAAAGATTGCATATTGGCTTCTGCAACATACCTTTGTGCAACTCAGGTAATATAACGGTAATTACCTCTTTTATTCTTTTCAAACGGGACAAAGCACAATGTCTTTCAGTAAACCATATTATCTCCATGCACTTTCCAATTGGAATATTAATTATATTTGAAGATATGTATTTATTTGAATGTTTTGTGTAGCGACAACAATTGATAGTGGGAATTTTTGTATGCCCTAAACATCTAGCACAGCACAGCTTCTAAAATGTCAAGGTCCAGCACTAACACCTGTTTTGTCACAGTCGCACTTTTGGGCAAGTCTAAGCATATAAATATGAAGAAAAAGCATAGTTATGTTATGTTATGTATCGAATATATCACATATGGTATTGGGAAGATTAGGCCAGTCGACATTAAACAAAAGTCATATATATATATATTATATATATATATATGTATATATATATATATATATATATATATATATATATATATATATATATATATATGTATACATATATATTATATATATGTATGTATACATATATACATATATATGTGTATATATGTATATATATATATACATATATATATATATATATATATATATATATATATATATATATATATATATATATATATATATATATATATATATACACGCACACACACACACACACACATTACAGACCGTTTTCAAATACCCATTTCATGAATGACTCCAATTTTATTTGACTGAGGATGAATGTTTACAAACACAAACTTGCAGGATGAACAGAGGCATGGAACAAATTGTGAAAGATGGGACATGCAGTATCCACACTGTCATCCCTTTAAAGGCGACGTTCCTTTCACCGATGAATCCTTAAAAGAGGCATCCAATTTCTGCAGAAATATTAACAATGAACAAAATGCACCTTGGTGTTACCCAACCGACAACAAATGTCGGGAGTATTGTGACCTGTCATTGTGTCGTAAGTTTACTTTCAACTTTATGATGTAATACCTTGTTGAATAGGCAGAACAAGATGCAGAAAGTATATATATATATATATATATATATATATATATATATACATATATATATATATATATATATATATATATATATATATATATATATATATATATATATATATATACATATATTTGTTGCAATCTTGTGATTGAAATTATTACATGGGATAAAATCCAGACATTCAATCTGTAACGTACACTAACATAAAATTTAACAGATGAGACAGCAAAGAGGCGTTAAGTATCGATCCAAGGCTGTGTAATTGAAATTTCTCATTTTATGTATTCTAAAAATTTGCAAATTCAGTTAAAATGTTCGTGTACGTGTGCAAGTTATCAAAGCTATACATAATTATATATAAAAACATCTAGAGGTATGAGCCAGGGGAACCTTAACCTTAATGGATCCTTCAGGGTGTGAAAAAGGATGGCTGTTGATATTTTTTTTACGTTCTGAAATTTCACAAACTGGGTTGGAATGTCCTGAAATATCCTTGTTTGACATTTATTCAATCGACATGTAATTAAGGTAATTTGAAATCTACCGGTAAGAGAACTGTGGGTTCCTTAAGCTGTGAGTAAGGTTTCTTCTGGTTGTTAAGAGATAAAGCAGGCTGTGACTAGGTTGACAGATCCAGTTAAACGTCATCTTCCACACAGTGTCCCGTATGTGGCTGACGGTGCTCAGAATTTGTTTTCAATTGCTCAAGTCAGGGAGCACAATATACAGAGCCCCTCCTTTTATCAACTGGAATTGTTCTGACAAGTGTCGGGGGGGGGGGGGGGGGAGGAGGGTGTGCCATACTTCAGAAGCACAATCAAGCACAGGTCTAATCACGGTACAGTATATATTGGTTGTGCCCACAAGCACACTTAAGCAACCACAAGAATTAGTTGAGCGGTGAGGCTTTGTAATGGATGTGTGCTACATGCTTATCCCATCCCAGCACCTCATGCAGGGTACCACTCAGGATATCATTTGGTTTGACACAGCTTATAAAGTATTCCTGTATTTCAATTGGTGGTGTATCAAATTTGGTATGGACAAAATCCACAAGATTTTCTTTTGTTTGTGAGAGTTTAGCTTCATGGCATTCTTGTCGGACAACCCCTCAGCTTCTGTTGCTGCCCTCTTTAGCGTCCTGGCATTCTCTTTTTGGAAAACAAATTTCCATATAGTTGTGTCATCAACATATTTGCTTGATGCACATGGTGTGGCAAAGTTGTTTACATAAATAAAAATCCCAAGGGCCCAAAACAGTTCCCTGAGGGAGTCCAGCATCGGGTTGTAGGAACCGAGAAGTGACGTTGCCTACTTCAACTTGCTGTTGTGTATAGCACAGGACAATACCATCTCTGAAGCCACTGTCTAATATCAATCAAATTGGGACTGCAGGGATGACTGCTAGTCACACAGTACTTCAATTTAGAATGTCAACTGGATCACCAACCTTTCCGATATTGTCTTTGGTAGTAAAGTACAGATGGATTGCCACATAGACGAATGTGTGAGAAATGGAGAAAATTTTATTTATGCTTCCTGTTTTAATGCGTGTCTTGTCTTTTGCAGCCATGTCCTAGCCAGCGCTGGTATCCCAGTTTAACATTTTCATAAATACACAAGGGTTGTTTTTTGTTGTTGTTTTTTTTTAATTAAGAGAAACATGATATGTTGAACTATGGTGCATAGCTAATTTGACTGGAAACAGTAACAGATATACTAAATATTTTTTATATTAATAAAGCATGGAGGCACAAAGCCATGTCGTGCAGACACAACTTCTTTTTCAGAGTACCATACACATTGGTTTTCATTTAGAAACAGTTGGTACTACGTGTGCTTTCCAACAACAAGGGAGGTAGACTGGTCAGAAGCTGACTCTGACTGCTTGAACATGGGAGGCTACCTCGCTTCTATTGGAGACACTCAAGAACGAAGCTTTATGAGTATTCGCGCAGTAAATAATCGTGTGTTCATAGGTATTATACTTGCGTCTTATTGTCTGGAACCACATACTAGTCGCTGTTACCATGTTTCGTATGTCAAACTCTTAACTCTCCATAACCTAACTTTGCACTGGCCAACCTATTATACTTGAGTTGTGTGGTCCAGAACCACTTCCAAGTCATTATTATGTTACCCCGTAGTTCAAACTCTATCCTAACATGTCACTGTCCAATATATATATAACTCCTGCTGTACGTATTGCTCATGTTCTTCTGTAGGATTCGGACATAGACATATAATAAAGAGTGCTTAGCAGGTAGCTTCTCACAACATGTTTCGGAGTCTGTACCAGTGAATATCTCTCTGAGTAGCAGCTCCTTCTCGGGCGAAATATTGAGCAAAGGCAACCCACATAATAATGAATAAATATGAACGAGATAAATGATAAAATACCTTAATAAGCGAACTTGCTTATAAATGAAAAGCTTCAATGCCCGAGAAGAATTAGTAAATTTGTAGAGTGCAAGTTTATATACAATAAGTTGGCTTGCCTCTGAGTGAGTGTGCACCATTTCTCGCTGGATAGTTCACTTTAGTCCAACCACCAGGCTGAATATAACTAGAGTACAAACAAACTGGGGCATTGATATTCAGTCCCAGCGATTATATTGAAGACACAGTTACAGCTAGCCCCCCAGCCCCCCCCCCCCCCGTACAATCTTAATTCCTAATAAATACGGTAACAATGAGCCGAACATTTAGGTATGATGAAAATGCCAACATCAAAATGTTTAATGCCATCAATTAACATGCATCCTGATTACGGACATCAAAAAGGTAAATATTCAACATATCATCTGATCAGTGCACTGTATTGACCTTTTTTGACTGAAGACAAACTGGAATGTGCGAATGAGCATGCCAAGATGATAATGAAGATAATGATCCTCCTGCTCCTGCTCCTCCTCCTTTTTTTTTTTTTTTTTCGTTTTTTTTTTTTTATTTTGTTTTTGTTTATTTTTTTTTGTCTTTTGTTTTTTTTTTTTTGTTTTATTTTATTTATTTTTTTTTTGTTTTGTTTTGTTTTGTTTCTGTTTTGTTTTTTTCGTTTTATTTTTATTGTTTTTCTATTTTTTTTGGTTTTTTGTTTGTTTTTTTTCGGTTTTTTATTGTTTTTTTATTTTGTTTTGCTTTTTTTTTTATTTGTTTTGTTTTTGATTTAGTTTTTTTTTTAATCTTATATCTTTTTCTTTTCTCCCTGAGCTGCTTATGTTAGTTTTTAAGCGAGGAGTGAACCTGGTAACAAAGACAGACTTTAACACGAACATCAAATTGCTGGAAACATGTTCATAAATACCTGCCTGCATAGATGCACATTTGTATGACAATTTACGTGTCTGTCTCTTATCGTATCGAAGTTTCTTTTTGGTGTTCAACTTTTTCTCTTAAACTATTTCAAATACACTTTCTTTTATAATTATTTTCTTTGTACTACGTCAATCTATCTGTCAGTCTCTTACTCCATCTTACAGTCCCTGTAGCTGTTTAAAGCATTTCTGTCTGTTTTAATTAGTACAGAAAAAAACATGATCTATATTCATAAATTTTAAAACTGACAATGACAGCAAAGAGATTCCAGATTTGCCAAGGCATCAACATTTATCTTCCAATACCAATGTGAAGAAACAAATTTCTCTCCTGACTAGAGAGAGGCAGTCACCCGTAAAAGACAACTTGTGGTTTTGAAGCGATCCTCTCAATCTTTGAAATATTCTTCATTAACTACAGACACTAGTGTTTCCGTAATGTATAGGCCTAACCACCAAAAACACAAATTTCATTCCTTCTGACAAAAATATAAAAAAGACCTGGTAGGCCTATGAAGCTCTCACTTTTGCGTATCCAAAGTACTGAACATATTGTTTTCATCCATATCTAAATGTTAAACGCATAAAAAGCAATGTCCCCAATGGATCTTAATGTCATACAGAGCAAAAAGCTTGTTCCTAGGGTTACTGTTTATTATACCGGCTGTCACACAAATATACATAATCATCATCATCATCATCATCATCATCATCATCATCATCATCATCATCATCATCATCATCATCATCATCATCATCATCATCATCATCATCATCATTCCAAGATTTCAAATATGAGTTGTCAA
Organism: Hermodice carunculata; assembly: GCA_964020975.1. Lineage (NCBI taxonomy): Eukaryota > Metazoa > Annelida > Polychaeta > Eunicida > Amphinomidae > Hermodice > Hermodice carunculata. The sequence goes on along the minus strand of OZ026618.1, from coordinate 15,790,013 downwards.
GTAGCAGGGTAGGAATGGCCTGTGGGAAACAGTTCATAGTTTATAGTCAATCGTGGTAAATATCCAGGATCTGTAAAATATTTCTTTTGTAAATCCTTCAATAATATTTATATTCTAATGGTTACAATGGAGTTTAGCGAATTCACTGTTTACGTTTTTTGGACATAACCCAATTGATGAATATGTTCAGCTAGCACCATACCAATATTTAACGCAAGGGTAATATTTCCCTGCATTATTTTGCTGCACAGCTCCGGTCATCTTATGATCGCCCTTACAGTTTTTGGCCCAGTCATCAAGGTATTTGTGACAACTGTGGTGAACTTTTCCCGCCTTTCCGATGCTGGTCTAACTCATAAGATGACAGCAAATTTTGCAGGGCATGTCTGGAAAGAATGAAAGTCATTAGTATTTAAGTCAACCGAATGCAATCAAAATATAATTGTTCTTAACCAGAAAACAAGTACAATTAGGCAAGCGTGTATCTGCCGTAGGTCGCTACTTTTCACCTACAAGCACTGGGGCTGTTACCTAACACTTAACAAGCTAGCCTGAAATGTCTGTGAGGGGAATATTAAAACGAATGATGCCAACATGTAAAATTAACTATTAAAAACTGGCAATTCAAAAATCTCAAAAAGTGTTGAAGAAAAACATCCTAACCATTTGGATATTTACAGCACAATTTGTAGAAATATTTGATCAAAAGTATCCTTTTGAATCCTCTAGAGTCCGGTTTGTTGTAAATAAATTAGGTTCTAGTGGCGAAGTCCTGAAACAAATACGACCAAATCTCAAAATATGTGACAGAAATGTGTTATATCCAATAGGTATTTGAATATTTGATCAATCATCGAAAAAATGGGTATGTGATTCAGTTGTTTATATTGACAATTTACGCCTGCTATCCACAGGGCAACGTTAAAATCCCATTATAGTGTCTACAGAAGAGAAAGACTGCTTGAGTTTTAAGTACAAGTGTGGGTCAAACGAGTGTATATGGGATTCCTATGTGTGTAATTATCATATGGATTGTCATGAGGCATCAGATGAACAAGGTTGCCAAGGATTTTTAATGCAGGTTTCTGTCATGGTTTTAAACTTTAAAATCACTCAAGTCTCACATCTTGCTATTTAAACGAAAGGGTTGAAAAAAAATAAATGAATGGACAAACGGTGTAACTTTGGATGGACGGAATGGTTATGAAAGCAAAGCGTCTGATGTAAGAAACTGTCAAAAAAAAATATAATAATTTTTTTAATAAAATGAAAAATAATGGACAGTGCTCAGCGAAAACGTAAGCTTAATAACCATTTTACAGAACCAGTTGGCTTTTAGTGCGGAGATGGAAATTACATTCATATGCCTTCATACTGTAATTTCAACCGGGACTGTGGAAACAATGCTGACGAAACTGCCTGTGGTAACTTGTGTGAGAAATAAATAGTAATCTTGGTGTTCTGTCACAAAAAATGCCTCAATGGTACAGAAAACAGTCACATTGTCACGTTGAAGCTTCGGCATACATATATATCACAGATACTGTGATTTTTTTTTCATCCGGCCACGTGATCCCAGTATAGACAATAAAAACATTATTTTACCTCTAAATGAGTGGGGAGTATTACGTATCGCATTAACTGCATTTTAGACGCAGTTAAAGATAAACAAGCACTGGCTAACGTGATGATGATATGCAGAGATGCCTGCATAGTTTTTATTTTCAGTTTTTTTATGTTCAAAATAAATATTGTCAATGGCAGCTGATAAAAGTATAACACATTTAAACAAATTGCATAAGGACAAATGCAAGGGAAATCAAGAAAAAATACTCAGCCTTTAAATTTTGAAGAAAGCATTTGAAAATAAGTGGACTCCTTGGTCAATGCAAAAACCAATGTCATTCTTGTGCCGAGCATGAGGCGGACAAGTGACCTGAAGTGGTAATAAGCTCTGAGAAATTTGAAGCGTTGCACAGGTTTTATGGCTTTGATGGCCCAAAATTGTTACAATGGACATCAAAGCTCTCCTCATGTCCCCAAACTGCAACTGCTTTCTATTACCACCCACGATCAGCAATGCACAACTTAACAATGTACACTGTTGCAAGTCATGGTGTTGTCTGCTATAATTAGCGCAGAGCAGATGGTGCATTAAATGCCAATCAATGTGCCTCCTCTTTGTGTTATTACCTTGCTTACAATTTACCTTGCCACACCTAAGCATAGCATTCTTTTGGCTGTACATAACACAGCAGAACCATAAAGAATCAAATGCACTTCGACAACTTGCCAAACAAAACAAAATGACTCTGTAACCATAAATTCCTGAATTGTGCCACACCTAAATGGACGTGGATGGTGTAAACTCTGTTATTGACAGGAGGCGTCACCAAACAAACATATACTGCCCTGCATTAACAATCATGATACAGTACCGATCTGCACCCAATACATACACAGTAGAGCATGCTGAACATGCTGAGCATGGGTCTCCCACGGCCTAATCAATGTAAAGATTCGGTAGTTAATTCAGCCTGGAAGTAGACAAGGTGATCTTAAAGCCATCTATCTCAGTGCCACGAGGTCCACCTTTCATATATTCTGGGTCGCAGCAGAACTCAGCAAAAATGACAACAATGATAGAACTTGAACAATAACAATGTATTAACCGTCAAAAATTAGTAAAAAGTAGGGAAATGACATTTTACAATTATCTAAGCAGAAACTCTAATTGCAAAACAGTCTGTGGATAAATCCTAATCCCTGGTACGAGATTATCCAGAGGGCGCATCCCACAGATCCAAATTGTATGGCAGGTCCAAAAAATTCTGGTACAAATTCCACAGAGGTTTGGTGTGGTTTCAATTTGGTACTCAAAGGCCCGCTGTAAATCGGAATCCCATAGAGGTGCAGTTTGGTTTCAACGTGATACAATTAATACCAACTATACAAGTCCACTCAAAGGCACTTTCCACACTCCACAGTTACAATGTATAAATGGGTATCTTCTGTGCAGTAAAATATTCCCGCGTTGCGCTAGTTCAGCAGGAATTATTTTTTCTGTGCGGGACGAAAAAGAACCAATCCGTGAAGTTGTAAGAGTCACATTAGAGTATTTGGTGCTTTGTCTTAAAAAAGGGCAATTCTAGGAGAGTACGCCAAACAGCAAACTTTTTTGTCCTATCTAAATTTGTCCACAAGTATTTCTTTTGGTATAGACATCTCTTCTTGGCAGCTGCTTTACAGACTTATTTAGTCTGGACTTTTGGCATCGTGATCCGTATATACAACTTGTGACTGTGTATCGTTCGAACCGAGACGTGTGGCCAAAAATGTTGTGTTCAAGTGAGCCGGGTTCAGTAACACAATGGTCACATGCAACATAGGTCTTTGGCAATTTTTAATGATTGAAGGGCTCTTGGGTTGGCCTGATCGGATCTTAGAGGCTTATCATAGTTTTTGCACACTCTGAACAGTTAAACAAGAGCAGAGCGAAACCACACCAAAACATAACACGCCTAGTTGAGACACTCGTCCAAAAAACTTTTTGTAATTGAGCTTCATAAATTTTCATCACTGTATGTGAAAGTTAAAAAGATTTGTTGAACCATATGAGAAAATTGTAAAATCGTGCCTCTGAAAAGTATGGTTCTGTAGGCTAAGTAGACGTATATCCTTATATCGCCCATTTCAGTTAAAGGAGAGGATGCATACCAATTTATAAAGGTCAACCTGTGTTTTACAACTTCCTGTTGAAAAAACGGCACATAAACGCTGCTAAAAATATATGTAAAAGATGTAACCACTTGCATTCCCCAATGTTGCTGTAATTACCTTGTCATTTTTAAACATTAGCTCGAAACATGAAAAACCTTTTACACCCTTAATAATCAAAGTGACATCAACATATGGCAAACCAGTGTAACCTGGCTGTATATCACGCATACTCAATTTCATAAAGATATTAAACTTCTTTTTGCTCAAGGACCATCTGTCATTGATGGCACTTTCTATCAAATTAAATTCATTATGCCGAAGCCAGGTCTCGTTCAAAGAAAGTACTTCACACAGCTCAAATCTATCTGAACTATATTCCAAATTATCACTCTTAAAACCATACCAGTTACATTGTTCACATTTAGTATTAATGGTATTACTATTAGCAGAAGAATAGTTATGTTTGCTTTGTGGAGATGAAGTGATTACGTCTGTACTAGGATTACATATTCTTACAAATTCAGACTGACGTTTTCTATTAAATTAGGAGATTAATACCACCAATGAGGGCCGTGTGCCTGTACCCTGACCCAGCCACCAGCACAACATCCCCGCCGAAGGCAGGGTGTTATGCTGGCGGCCAGGTCAGGGTACAGACACAAATTCCGAAGTAAAGTTTTTTTTTTTTATTATTTTAATAAAATGATGTACCGTTTAAACGGCTGAAAAAATCCCACCCACACAAAAAATATCAACATCACATTCAGGCCTATTAGTTTGTAGATGAAGAATTATGCCATCTAGAGGTTATGTTCAAAAGAACTGCCTCCAAAAACAAAACGACCTGCATGGCACCGGCACTTTTCATAGCTCCAGATCTTGGCGATGTGTCAACGTAAAGGAAGTGCTTCGCCACTATCACAGTTTATTATGAACTGAGAACAAGGGTATATCTACAAGGGGCAGTGAAATATTTTGTTGTAAACAAAATTAAAGGGTGGTTGTGATCAAATTGTATCTTTCAACACGATTGAAAAGCTCAAGGGTATGGAATTCCTGACGTATTTTAATACAGTTGGGGCTACAGGCATATAAGCAAGGAAGTGCAAATGCTTTACTCCCCAAGCAGTTTGCCTCTCCTTCGACTTTTCTGTACATTGCCTAGCAATATTATTCAATTATTCGTCGCCTACATGAGCAAATCCTTCAGTCTGCGTGGCTAGAAGCTTGTTATGCTTCATGGTATCATATTTTTTTTCAAAACAAGTAAAGGCAACAAGCTTCACATATGTGAACCAATATAACACAAGTTTGAAGGTCCAGCTGATCAAAACTTGCCAAGTATATATCTTAATTGACGACCATACCAGCAGTCATCTTGCCTGTGGATATGAATGCCAAAATTGCCCCAAACTGTCCAAATGAGACATTAAATGAATTTTATATCATCCTATTAGCTCCTTCATAATTTATGCTAATAACAAGAATTTAACAGTATTTTAGAATAAGAATGATTTATTATAAGGTGATACTACAGGTATCAGGTTAGGTTCTGACATCACTGAACATAAAGAACACCCATGATAGTATCTAAAAACCACCAGCTTTATTGCGTGTAAAGCAAAAGAATTTACTTTCACCCTGAACTAAAGCGTGACCGTCTATTGGATATGCAATGCAGGAAAGGAGTTCTGAACCCCAAAATAATGGAGATTTTGCATTACCTAGAGTTCTCTCTCAAATGATTCAAAGTTCATCAATCATTTTCACTGCATGTCCCGAAATTGAATCATACTCAATCAGTCAAGAATATGTCAGCTCTATACACATTCATAAAATTCATTACAAATCAAAAAGGTATAGAATTACCAGATACATAACAAATATTACCACATATATAACAAATGTTATTACAAGCACCTGTCATAATCAATTTTCTAGATGTACGAGAGAATCTCAGCAATAATTTTGGAGTGAAAGCATTACAGAAAGCCTTAGGATTTTAAAGGTTTTAAAGCATGATATCAGGCATTTATGGCACAATACATGTCAACTTTTTTGCCATAACAACATTTTATTGACGCAAATGGCAGCATCATTTCAGTGCAAGGTGTTTACTTCATTTTCCTTGAAGCTATTTCTCTGTAAGTCATAAGAAATATAAAGCGCAATGGCTAAATAAGTAAAGGTTATGAAATATGTTAATTGGTGAATGCACTGGCAATTTAGATGCTATTTTAATGGCCTTGTGTTACATATACAGATGTACCAGCCTGCATTGCAGGATTCATTTCATATGTCCTAGAGCATAACTCTGAGAAGAGAACTAAATGTTACGGTAATTTCTCGTTTTTATCCTTTCCGTATGTACCTACACTAGTTGTGTCTGAAGTAAGATATTCCCTATATTGAATACCATAAAATCAATTTATGCCCAAAATCAAAATTTATATCGAAAATTTTCAGGGATTAAAACACTGTAAACGTTTGAGAACGTGGACTCCTGTGGGTCCACCAGTGTAAAAAAAAAAAAAGGACTCTCAACATCGGTGGTGCGTTCTTTAACACAACTGTATTTCAACATAATTCACAAGACAGTTATTCATATTCTCAACCAGTTATACACTGCAATAGTCTGATTTTTCATTTGTTTTTCTTCAATCACTATATTCTAACTTACATTTTGCTGCACTGAAATGTCTAAAAACTTCATAGTTAACTAAAAGCAAATATATTTTCCTGCATGCATAGTGACACTAAATTAATACTATTTCCAGACTAACATTTTAGGTTGAAAGACGTTTTATTGTTACTAAACTAATAAATACAGTATAGTTTACTGATGTCAAATATTTTTTTTTCCATGTGCACAATGACACTAAGTTAATGTACATTATACACAATTACATATCACGAACTGGCAAGTTGCTAGTGAAATCTTGTTATACAACTGCAACAAACTTGCATCCAGGACATAAGGAAGTGCGGAAAAATGCACATTGCACTTTTCCTAGAAGTGCAGAACTTCTATCGAGTGCAGGTTGTATGCTGCATATTTTGTAGGGAAGTGCACTGGAAGTGCAGGTGCAAATATGCAAATGAGCCTGGAAATGCACTGAAGTGCAGTCCACTTACTGTATAAAGTTGGAATCGAATTGAAGGGTACTTAACTTTATGCCCATTCTTTGAAACCAGTGTACATGGAAAAACAGATAAACAACTACTCCATGCATGATATGGAACACAAGAAAAACAGCCATCACCGCATGTGATTAAATTTATTGCTCTCCACCGTGTTTCATGGTATAAACACGGAGGAGTTATTACAATTTTATTTTATACAGAGGAATAATGTTTACCGTGATACTAGAGTATTGTGTAAAAGAACCGAAATTTACATAATTATAATGTCTTAATCATATTATAATACAGATACGAGATTAAGATTTCATAAAAGAATGTGACATATTGAATCATTATTTGCACATTTTGAGCTGAAATTTAATGCCCTCCCAACAACTGTATGTTGTGTTTGAAACAGGTCCATGTCCTAGAAGTGCACAAACGTGCAAATGCGCTGGGAACAAACAAATGAAGTGCTTTTAATGTGTGCACTTCTTGCCCTTCCTAATGGGCTGCTCATTCCCTAGATGTTACTGTCTGGAGCTTCAAAGTCGACTTTTGATAGTCAAAAAACTCGTTATTACGAGATAAATCCGTGATACTGATTTTTACGACTATGAAAAGTCATATTCAAAACCCTTCTAGTTGGATAATGATATCATTGTCGCGTCAACAGGATCACACATGCGAAATAGCTACTCTGTTGATGAAGAAATCTTCAGAATTAACTGATTACATTTTTTCACAATGATGAAAATTTATATCTTATATGTACATGTTTCAAGAATACTTATTTTGTGGGTTCACTTGTTGGAACAATGTTTTTCCCAATGACCTCCAATTATCGAAAATTAACCGGGACATGTTTGGTTCCCAAATTCATGAAGCCTCTTAAATTAACAAAAATTAAAGTTAGTGTAGTGCAATAACTTGTGCAGATAACAAAAAAAAAAAAAAAATGAAATAAAAAAAAAAATTAAAAATAAAATAAAAAAATAAAAAATAGATAAATAAAAAGGCCCAATGTGTGCCAAAGATATCAAATTTGTTCCGAATATAGTACACGGTATGCCTTTGCAATTTAAGATGGAACATATCACCAGACGCTTTCAAAACATTCTTTCTTCTTCTTCTTCTTCTTCTTCTTCTTCTTCTTCTTCTTCTTCTTCTTCTTCTTCTTCTTCTTCTTCTTCTTCTTCTTCTTCTTCTTCTTCTTCTTCTTCTTCTTCTTCTTCCTCTTCTCCTTCTTCTTCTTCTTCTTCTTCTTTTTAATATGAACCATTTCACCAAAATTATTACATATAGAAATATTTACAAGTGCCTTCACTGAAATTAATTAAACGTGTGGTGATTCTAGAAAATTTTCATTTTCAGTTAATTTCATTAATATGAAAACACCTGGCATTCTCTTGCGGTCTAGGGAGGCCTATCATTCAGTCGGGGGCATTGGAAATATTTGATGAATTTTATACTTGTTTGAGCATAAGGAATGTGTAATACACAAATTTCTACTGTTTTGCGGGTTGGGACCCCCCATTTTGTCGTTGCATTTGTCATAGACGGTCACTCTTAAGTTAAGGGTAAAAGTAAAGCTAAAGCACTTACACTGTGAAGTCAGCTTGGTTTTCTGAAACTACTATTATACGTCATCTTCATGTTCTTTGGTGTCAGAACGTTGACTAATACATGTAATGTCACATTATCATTAACTGTTCATGGGTTAGAATGCAGATTAATTCTACTAATTAGCATAAATTATGCTTATTAGTTTCTAATAGGTGGTTAAGTTGAAGGGGCCAATATGAGGGTCTGTAATTAATTCCAGGGTTTATTTGGTCAGTTTGGGATAATTGTGATATTTATTTCCACAGGCAAGATGGTTGCTGGTACGATCATCAATCCAGATATATACTTCGCAAGTTTAGATCAGCTTGATTTGCAACCTTGTGTTATACATTGGCTCACAAATGTGAAGAATGTTTACCCTACATGTAATTGTATTTGTGTCTTTTTGCCCAGAACCACTTCCTAGTAGTCAATATCCTATTCCGCAGTTCGAACTCTTTACTCTCCATAAGCTAACCTGTCCCTGTCTAACCTGTATATATATGGAATTACTATTGTCTATATTGCACACGTTCCTCTGTAAAAATTTTGACATAGGCTGTATAAGCACAAATAAATTAAAGGGTCTTCAGCGGATAACTACTCAACATGTTTTGGAGCCTTTTACCCGTACATGTCTCTCTGAGTAGCAACTCTTTGCCTAAGCTAAATATTCAGCAAAGACAACCCACATAATAATGAATAAATATGAACATGGCAATTGATGAATTAGCTAAATATGTGAAGTTTTGCTTGTAAATGCAGAGCTTCATATCAAAGAAGAATACCTGTCAAACAAACCATAATTACCAAATTTTCATAGTACAGGTTCAGATTAGAACAATTTGACTTACCCCTGAACCAAAATGTACCCTTTCTGGCTAGACAGCTTTTCCTAGTTAAACCATCCGCCAATGTTTAACTGAAGTGGAAACAAGCTGGGGCATTATATTCAGTCCCAGTGATTGTAAAATAAACAGTTGCAGCAAGACCACCTGTGCAAACCAAGGAAAATCCAAACAAGGACTGCAACAAGGTATATCCTGTACCAGAGATGTAAAACAAACTCCATGATGACACCTACTCCTCAAACAATTAAGCTCTATTTAACTGCCAACCCTGAGTCAATGTGTCAACTTAATGTGTCAGGTTTGTGACACTTGAGAAAATACTGTCAATTTTGAGTAATAGTGAGTAAATGTGCATTTAGGCATGTCAGAAAAGAATGGAAGTCATTAGCATTTATGCCCCCCCAAAAAGCTATCAAAACAATTTTTCTTAACAGGATTTTAAGTAGAATTAGGCAAACATGCAACTGTCGTAGGCCGCTTCTTGCTACCTGTAGCCCCTGGGGGTTTACCTAACAGAAAACATGTAAGCCTAAAATGTCTGATAGTGAATATTAAAACAGAAAGATGCCAAAAGATAAAGTTAAGTAGCAAAACAGATAAGTCTAAAAACTGTAGATTATTGCGGCCAAAGTTTCTCATAATTTTTGGATGTTAACAGTAGAATTATAGTTATAAAATATAAAATAATTATAATGTAAAATAAATGCCATGAAGCATGACAATAAAACGATTTAACATATATTAATAAATCGGTTTTCATTACATCTAAAAATAAAATGCATAAAAAACTTCATGAGTTCTCTCTCTGTCTCTCTCTGTGTCTCTCTATCTGTCTCTCTGTCTGTCTCTGTCTGTCTCTCTCTGTCTCTCTCTCTCTCTCTCTCTCTCCCCACGGGATAGTAGTGGATCCCATGACATGTCCTTGCTGTCAAATCAGTGCTGTACCTGTTGTGGGTGCAGCTGTGAGCAGGGGTATTGGTCTCCCTGGGAAATGCCCCTGATTGCTCCGGGTACTTCCACTGTACTGTTGCCTGCTGACCGCCTATTATAAATTGGTCTGTGGAACATACGGACTCAGATATCTGAGGGCCAAAGAGGAGAATTTATTACTGTATTTGCCCTGGAGATCGTTCATCAGGGTTTCACTAGCATCACCATCCTCGTGGTTCTCATTCTTCCCAATACTAAGTTTACAGTTGTCGGAAGTATTCCTCTCCTTGGAGGCAAATATTTTACAAAGTTATTTCAGAGGCTGTTATTGGTCAGACTATAACCCATGTGAACAATATCTACAACACCTTTCTCTTTGGCTTTACAATAATTTTGGCCCTCATATTTTTAAATTGAGTAAAGGTAAGTATTATCTGGTCAGTTAGGGCAAGGATTAGGGTCACGAGCACGTCCATGTCAGGACCACCGAGGCTTTCCCGAAAAATAAAAAAAAATATACATAAAGATTTTGTCAATGTTCGCATTGAGTATTACTGCAAAATCGTGTTATGTGAAACTCAAATTGTATATATTTGATATCCTTTAGCTTCTTCAGGATCGACGTTGTCACTGTCACTGGCTTTGGATTCTGTCACGGCAGTGGTTTGACCAACATTGTTTTGCTTGCTTTCAGGTCTATGCTTTTTTACTACGTTTGCAGTCTGTCTCTGGGGATTTTTTTTTATATAAGATACTACATATTGAAGACATATTTAATTTTCTTGATGACACAAAAACTTAAAGATTGTGTGCACCAATATGACTATTGAATATCAACAAATGAATATTGAAACTTTATTTAAGTACTGATGTGAAACAGTGAATTTTAATATGAAAATGGGTTAACATACAAACTGACTTTTTGTGGGAATTTCTTCAAATTACCTAATAATTATAATATGTTCCAACTTAAGTGCAGTTAACTGTGTAAAATATGCCCGATGTTAAATTCTTGGAACATACTATTGCCTGTTTGTAGCTTACAGTTGTCTGCAATAGCTTTCTCAACTTGCAAATCTTTATAAAACGGAAACTTGCTTGTTGTCATGGTAACAAGGAAGAAAAAAAATCTGCCACTAGGGGAAATTTTTTTTTTGTTCAAATAAGCGGAACATTTTCTTGGGTGTTTAGCTAATTTAACTTCAAGTTCTTGGATTCGAGGATTGAGCGTATGTGGAATGTCCTCCATGATTTGATGGCAAAAGCTGATTTTTATTTGCTCGTGAAAGGTGAGGCTCTAATGTTTTCGCTAAGCCTACACATTATTATTGTATTATTTATTATATAGTCCGACATCAATAATGTTTAAGCACAGATCTCCCCGTGTGTTTTTAGAACGTTTCTAGGCCATTTTCAACCATGTATTTAATGTGGCATTTTGTGGATGCTGATTCTCTGCTAACCACTTCATGTATTTCAATTTATATTTAATTATCAGTGAAATTGACCTTTTAAATATATATATATATATTTACATTCAATCTAACATTTAGCACTACAGTTATAGGAAAAAGCCTGGAGTGTTATCAGACTACAGTAAAACTTGTTATAATTGCACCATCTGTTCCATAAGAAATGTGTTAGATAACTGAATATGTGAAATAAATAGATTGCATAACAAGGAAAATAAACCTTTCCCATGAAAAGTTGTGTCAGTATGTCGGATTGCCGAGTGTCGTTTTAATGAGGTCCCGCTGTATAAGATAAATATGTACCACCCGCATCGCAATAACCAATAACCAATACGTTCCATTAACGAATCACCAACATGTTTTTTTTTTCTCTTGTTCCTAGGCAGAGAGCAAAGCCAAGCCTATGTTTCTTTTTTTTTTTTTCTTTTTTTTTAGCGCAGCTCATAATTCAGCTAAGCTTTTAGGAGGGTGAGGCATCCGTCGTCCGTCTGTCGTCCATCCGTCCTCGTCCGTTCACAATTCACGTTTTCGACTTGTTCCCAAACACCGTCAGTCAGATCCACTTCAAACCTGGTGGAGATGTGCCTTGGGTAAGTCTCTACCAAGTTTCTTCAAATGGTTACTGTCCAGTGATTTTTGGATTTTTTTTTTTAAATGTATTTATTTATTTTTTTTATGTTTTTGGGGGAAATCCTTAAAAAATCTTCTTCTCTGAAACCGCTCACCCAATTGCTTTGCTACCACACAGAAACACTCCCTGGGACTCTTACTCTTTAACTTGTTCACTAGGTGGCGCTGCAATTTGTTTTGTATTTTTTTATGGATTTTTGTGTGTTCCAGCTCTTTTCGATTTCTTCTCCTGAACCGTCATTCAGATTAAGCTGAAACATAAATAAAATTATTCATTAGGTGGGAATGCTGCAGATTCCTAACTTTTAACGATTTTTTTTTTTTTTCAATTTGAGTACTTATCGTCAATGCAGCTTCCCTATTGATTACTATGGAAGTCAATTGGCATTCTAATGCTAATTCACATTTTCGCCTTTTACTCCAAAACCGTCATCCAGATTAACTTCAACCTTGATGGCAATGTTCCTTGGCCGGGTTTCTACCAGTTCTGTTCAAATGATCATGCTCCAGTGATTTTTCTGATTTTCAATGAATTTTTGGGGGTTTTTTTGGACAAGTCGTAAATATATTCTTCTCCCAAACCGCTTACCCAATTGCTTTGATATCATACAGGAAGACACCTAGGGACACCTTGTTGTTAATTTGTTCACCAGGTGGCGCTGCATTTATTTAAATATATTTTATGAATTTTTATGTGTAATAGCTATTTTCGACTTCTCCAGAACCGCCACCCAGCTTAAGCCGAAACGTGGTGGATATGTTTCTTATCGAAGGGCCAAACAAAGTTATTCACTATGTGGGGATGCTGCGGATTCCTGATTTTTCACGATTTTTTCAATTCGGCTCCTTTGCGGTAAATGCATCTTTCCCATTGATTACCATGTAAGTGAATGGGCATTTTAATACTAATTTACATTTTATACTTCTTCTCCAGAACCGTCATCCATATTTACTTCAAACTTGGTGAGGATGTACCTTGGGTGGGTGTCTGCCAGGTTTGTTCCAATGGTTATGTTCCAATAATTTTTTTAAATTTTTTTATGATTTTTCTTTTTCAAAACCAGACATCATTCTTACCCTTCAAAGGTAAAAAGCAATTCAAGTTTTTAATTTCAAAGGCACAAGTCGTTTAATGTGTAAAAATTATTGTTTGCATTAAATTGTATAAAAGGACCAAGGGCTGTCCATAATAGCAATGCATCAGCGAACACATGGTCGATAACAAAGGCTTATTTTTTTTTGCAAGAACCCATATTAAAATTTATAGTTAAATAAAGGTGATTTGTTATTATAAAATTTGTTACCAATCCAGATATGCCAACACCGACACCCATTGGACAAGGTGTAAAAGGATGTAGCAAAGGTCCCTACAAGGGAGAAGATAATACAGAATACGCTTTGGGAGACGCAATAAAGAAAATACAGAAAATGACACAACCTTTCCACTCAACTAAATGTCACTGTTTGTCACTCAAGTTTGTGATCAGGGAACTTTTTGTGTAGGTAATTATTAACACACACACACACACACATATATATATATATATATATATATATATATATATATATATATATATATATATATATATATATATATATATATATGTGTGTGTGTGTGTGTGTGTGTGTGTGTGTGTGTGTGTGTGTGTGTGTGTGTGTGTGACATATCTATGACATATAAGTCAAAGCTAACACTCGAACACAGCGCATTTTTCTTAAATGACACCCCAAAGAAAGCTTAACAGATCTGTTTCTCATCACAATTTCAAATTAGGCCACTCACAGCTTCCCACACATATTTAGGAAAGCACCCTACCGAACAGTCACACTTGAAAGCCAATTTTTATAGATCATTTTGCTGTGGTTTGGCGCCTGTAAAGTAATTACCGAGATGCCGAAGTGTTCCCTAGCAACAACTAAGTTATGAAATGCATAGTTTATATGATGCATTGGCATGGACATCCATCAAATTATAGAGAAGCAGGCAAGAACCACCAGGCATACAACAACAACAAAAAATACTTTATTGCAGGAAAGCAAAAAGATCACATGCATTCAGCTGCTTATGTGCATCCATGTTGTACATATCCACTTTTTAGACCCAGTCATCAGTCAGTGTCTATGCATGTAGTCAATTTGCTGGTTGCACACCCTTGGATGCCTTTTGCGCGGCTGGCTGAACTGTCGGCACTTAGGTAAGCCACGCTAACGCACGATTGCTGGCTGGTGCTGCACTGGAACTGTCCAGATGCACACATGGGTCCTTCGTGTTTACCAAAGGCTTCTGGTAGGCTTATTGAATCTCTCTTTTTTTTTTTCTTTTCTCTTCTCGTTGGCTTCAATAGTTCCTTATGTGCACAGCCTGCAAGTCTCTTAGAATCTATCCACTGTAAGGTATGAGCAGACACAGGCTTCAGTTAAATACAATTCTCCCCAAACAGGAAGGATGTAGTGGCTAGCCGTCCTTTGTTGTATCACATTATGCCCTTGTCAATTCCAAGCTGCACTTGTTCTGGTGAGTGAAGCTGACCTTTTGGTGTGATAGTCCACACAATATTGTGTGTGTGTGTGTGTGTGTGTGTGTGTGTGTGTGTGTGTGTGTGTGTGTGTGTGTGTGTGTGTGTGTGTGTGTAATTTATAATTTTAATATCTCACTGATGTATAATCAGTCAGGGATAAAAAAAAAAACTATTAGACTCAGATATATGTTCACTATAACTGTAGTCATTTTATCGTCTTTGGGTCCACGCATAACCACAGCATACAACTAAAATAGAAATTATAATTAGTTTTCTGTATCAGGATCCCCTAAATTATTGCTGTCTAATCTTTTAAAACGTCTACCTCCCAAGCTTTCACCTGTCTGTGCTTTACACGATACAAGGAGCTGGTTCTTTTTAGCAGGCTATCAATTTTTGAATTTTAACAAATATGTGTTCAGATATATGTAGATCAACAAGTTTTCAGCACCAGCAAGTAAATGTTCAGCTTTTCATTCCGAAGTAAATGGTATCACTATATAAATAGTAAAGTAAATAATATAAATATGCTATATTTCACAAAGATGCCACTGACATGTAAAGATTTTACCTGAAGTCTAACCACAATTGCCTGAGACATGTGGCGCTCCTTCTCTTTCATAATCAACTTTGAACTGTTTTCACAAAATTGAGATGACTTTAAAAAAGGGGCCAAATGCACAAATTTACGTAAAATCCTTAACACTGGCAAATACTTATTCCATGACAAAGGAAATTAAAAGACTTTACAGTGGTTTCTGTCTTGACCGGCCACACACACACACACACACACACACACACACACACACACACACACACACACACACACACACAAAAGTAACCCGAGACAATAGCAGAAATTAATCCTAATTGGATAAAATGGACCAGTGTTCTGCCTGGATGACTACATGGCTAATGTCTTCTTGGCATTGGGCAGTTGGTTATTTTTGTGTGGTTCATTACCATAGCCAAATAAACAAATGCTACATGGTAGTGGTTAATGATACAACCCACATTTTGGACTTTGTGGGATAACATGGCCATGATTACTTTAGTCGCCACTCCAGGTACTCTATGCTATTCTTGTCCAAATGTTTCCACTGTTGACAGGATTGGCAGCTGCGGCTCATGTAGTGGTGGTCAACCGCTTCCCCTGTGTCTGCAGATTTGGCGGCCACGAAGCCATGATTGCAGTCTGCACCCCTGCTTGTCAAAGTGCCGTTGAGCGCCACAGGGATCCGCATGAGAGCATATACCTCTTCGTCATCCATCTGTGTGCCTGAATCCACGCCTTTGACAAGGCCTTCCTTGATGCGATGACTATTCACCTTCAAATTATATATGCAAGGCAGCAAGTAACACATGTCTTTTACATGTACTGATTGAAAATGTGCTTCTCTGCAATAACAAGAACAATATCGATAGATACATCCCATACATGTTTTTACAGAATCAAACTTCAAGAAGTAACGTATTACATATACGAATTCGAATAAAATAATGAATTCTCACTAGCCCCCTCTTCCCATCCTTACACTTATATCACACGTATGCGTTATATGTACTGCTTAGGTCCAGAGAGTCTTCTTTTCATGGTAACATTCACGCTGCAATCCAACAAGTGCAAGTTTGTGTTGTCTCACATAATGTATGGGCAATGTTTTGAGTATTTACACTCTCTGTATCTCTCTCATTCTCTCTCTCTCTCTCTCTCTCTCTCTCTCTCTCTCTCTCTCTCTCTCTCTCTCTCTCTCTCTCTCTCTCTCTCTCTCTCTCTCTCTCTCTCTCTCTCCAACAATGGAAATCAGTATATTTTTATCAGACATCACAAATGACTAATGACTTTGCACTTCCGGTTTGTGAATTTCCTACTGTGCTGATCAATTGTGCAATCCCATTATTTGATACAGTGTACCAAGCGTACTTTGCCTAAAATAGAATTCTGTTTTTTTTCTTTCAAAATTACTTGTTCTAAATCATTTGTTTACAAGTAGGTCAATCATGATCAGGATGTTGAAATTTTGTTTCAGAACGAGATTTTATAATTTTTTATTTCTTGTTAATGCCAGACAACCATAATCACTCTTCTCTCATCTGAAATGAACACAATTGATCCTCTTTAAGTATAAATTAGGCCTATTACGTTTTGGAAAAAAAAATAGGGGATGTAAATTCTTGTTATAATACTAGGGCTACATTTATTTCTTAGGGGGTTGTTTTGGGGGGTTGGTGGTGGTGGTGGTGGTGGTGGGAGTGGAGGGTCTTTTGACATAAATTTTACAGGACACACTCTAAGCGGTTCCCCCTGGTGTAAATCCTGTTGAAGGCCCTTGTGCGCAGCGGTGCCCCAGGTAATGGTGTGAGCCCTCCATGTATCCCTGTGCACTGGTGCTGCGCAAATTGAAGCAACTCGTAAAAGTTGCTGCTCCTCATCTTTCCTTTTGCAATGTTCCTCATGACCAACACGCTCAGTTAATTCACCTACCTAGCTCCAGATGCACTTCCTTGACTAACGCATGTCCATTTCTCTCTACTCTCACAATCTATGTTAGAACAGTTCAGTGTCAACAGAGGAACCCATCCCGGGCGTGGTGATGGGTCTTCTGTCATCACAGTCATCCTCCCGACACAACACTGTCTGCACATTGCGGCACAGTCTAAGATAGGCTACAACACACATATGTCTAAACTCCTGTTAGCACAAAGAGATCCTGTCTATCTATCAGTCGTGTGTGTGTCTTGCTCATCTTCTGTGTCGCTGGATGGCCAGACCATGTCTATGGAAATGTCTTCCTCATCATCGCCTGCATGGTCCATGTTGCGTAGGTCTCGATCGGTATCTGGAAAAAATTTTTGTCACGTCACACAATCCTTGGTCATGTCCTGTGTGCAAAAGCTGCCTTACATGTCAGTGGTAGGTGTAGGCCTATGTCCATCCCGTTTAAGTTTTTCCAAGTTTGCCCGTACATAGTCTCCAAGGCACTTCATCTTGAGTCTGGATCTTGGCATCTTGTCCACAGCACAGATATCCCACGATTTCACAAATCACCAATGTCAAGTCTATCCAATATCTCCAAAAAAATCACTGCATCTTTGTACTCTCCAAAAATCTTCCAGAGAAATGCATGGCAACATACCTATCTTGCGAATATAGGTACACTGCCCTTTGATTGTATCTCATGAAAAGAGATTGAGCAGATGCCAGTCCACAAGTAGCAAGCATTGCAAAGCAAACAGCCCACACACGCGCGCCCGCTGCCATTTTTAAAACACAGGTTGCGAAGTTCAAGTTTGATCACAGGTTGAGCTATTTACATATTCGGCTTATCGCCAGCCTTTTATGGGCATCAGCATGGCGAGACCACACACACACACACACACACACAACACCACACACACACACACACACACACACACACACGAAAACACCGAAACGAGTGGCTGCATTTGATGAGTACGATTTCAAAATCTCATCTTTAAAGCCACCAAATCAGACAAATGATTTGAAAACTCCACAGCGGCAAAGCGACATGTTTATTTCACACGTAGTAAAAAGCTGGAGGTGAGCGGAATGCGCACGTTTCGCGTAATAGCCAATTATGCTTGGGAGTAGGACACTTGCTGAAAGGATCTTCATTTGTTCGTCATTTTTACACGGATACAGGTTCTATATGAGGTCACATTCACACTAATGTCCCAATCATCTTGAAGTCAACGCATCTTGACTGGAAACCACTAAATGTATGGGCGACTCTCCTTTTTTTTGTTTTTGTTTTTGTTTTTGTTTTTGTTTTTTCTTTTGTTTTTGTTTGTGTTTTTTTTTTTTTGTTTTTGTTTTTTTTTTGGTTTGTTTTTTTTTGTTTTTGAATGTGTAACTTTTTGTGTCCTTTTGGAGCTCATTAAATGAAGAAAATGTACAACATCAAGCACTCAGCTTTACAATTTAACATCTTTCAAGCAATAACATTATTTCTTAAAACAAGAAGGTCGTTCCTGAATATTTTTATATATTATCTAGTTAGGCACTTTTCAAAGTTTAAAAATACATATTTTTCCAACTTTTAAAAAAACTATGTTGACAATTTGGTTTGTAACTTTTGCCTCTTGAAAATTTTGCTTTTTTTTTTTTTGCATACAAAAAAATGATAAAGAAAGTTTCAATGAGTTTATGATGCATGTAAGCTCACCAACATGTTGTCTAAGGTTTATTGATTTAAACTGAGTCTATTCTCTGACGGTTTATTGTGTATCATGCTGCCATGCTGCCAACATATTTTAGATCCACATAAAATCAGAACTCGGGAGCGATGGAAGTTGAAGAAGAGAACATTCTGTATGAGTAAGACAAATGCTTTGTCTAGAATAAAATGTCTAGTTATGGTGTATTTGCCATGTATATTGTAAGTCTAAAAGCTCAAAATAATGTCAATTTAAGATAGATTGTCCCAATTATAGCGAATTTATAAATCAGTAAAGGCAGTGTCTTCTATATCTGCAGCGATCATGTAGATTTTCTGGTTTTATACTGCATTACAAAGATGAGCCAGATTGAATTGAATTCAAAAATGTTGATCAACAGGGGATGTATTCCATTGAAAGGAATATGCTTTCTGTCTGTCTGTCTCTGCATATATATATATATATATATATATATATATATATATATATATATATATATATATATATATATATATATATATATATATATATATATATACAAATACATATACATATACATATATATATATATATATATGTATATGTATATACATATGTATATATACACATATATATATATATATATATATATATATGTGTGTGTGCGTGTGTGTGTGTGTGTGTGTGTGTGTGCGTGGCGTGTGGTGTGTAGTCCATCTCTCTTGTTTCCTTGAAATAGGCTGGTGTATTTGTCTACAGAGAATGTCTCTATGACATACGTAACGGTCAGCTACATATTTATAGTTGTCAACAATCTCGAAAATCCTTTCAGCATTATTGTATTGTAAACTGGCAAATAAATTATAAAAATGCGGGCATCGGTATCAGACACTGGTCGTGTGACTGATAAATTCCTTTCAGCATTTTTGTTTTGTAGAATGGCATATCAATCAGTTTACATTGTCAGCATCTGCATCAGATACTGGTTGTGTGTGAGCTAAATGCCTTTCAGCGTTATTGTACTAAAAAGCGTATCAATCGGTTAACATTCCAGGCTACAGTATTAGATACTCGCCATGTCGCTTATATACAAATGCCACGTGAAAAAACACTACCCGCGTTCAAAAATTTCAGTCCAACAACGAGACCCAATGTGCAACATCAGATCTTACTAATAGACAATTCTGTAGCCCACTTAGTGCTGGTCACCTGATCACATTTTGTGACATAAACCCTGGTTAGCAAACGCAAATTTTCATTTTCTGACTTTTTTTTTTTTTTTTTTTTACTTTTACTTTTACTTACCAAATTCACTTTTACAGCTAATGATATTTGTCCCAAGGCGTACATCAAGTGCCCAGGAAGTTACTTATACCTGTCAGTAAAGTATGTGATGGCACATGGGATTGTCCAGTGAATGAAGATGAATTTGGGTGCGGTGAATCTTTAAGCATACACAGCATCTTCAATACATTAGGAGATGGGTGGTAGATGTGTGTCAGTGTAACATATATTAAAAGTATCATTGTCCAAACATATTTGCGGTATTCAGTATTCGTGTTTTCAAAACATATCTGTCTTGTTCATTCTCTTCATTTTAAGTTTGCCCACTTGTTTGTGTTTCCTTTATTCTTTCAGAGAGCAGTTGGTTCAAAAATATTTATAATGATAGTTTATAAATGTAACAGCATTGTTGAATTTGCCACTTAAACTGCAAGGTTTGTTTCATTTTGATATATCGTATCCTCTAGATACATACAGATGTGAGGGCATGTACAGATGTAATAGACACAGAAACTGCCTAATCGTGGAGCAAGTCTGTGATGGAGTTTTAGACTGCGCACATGGAGACGACGAACAGCTCTGCAGTATCACCTGCCCGAAGGAATGTTCCGGTGAAAGATCTGATTTCAACTGCAGTCATATATCTTCACACAATGTATCGTCAATGCTAGTGAGATTAGGTGCTGATGCCAGGAGAATCGTGTCTATTCACAATAACATCACAGAGCTGAAGCACATCTGGAAATATCCTCACTTGTTTCATTTAAACCTGTCCCAAAACAAAATAGCAAACGTGCAACCTGGAATATTCTCATATGCAATGAATCTGCGCGAACTTGACCTCAGTTGTAATTATCTTCTGAAAATGCAGAGAAAGACATTTGTTGGTCTGGGTCGGTTTGATACCTTAAAGATTGAAGGCAACCCATCCCTGGTAGTGGTCGAAAATGGGGCTTTAACCGGTTTGAAATCATTGCACAATTTACATCTTATCCATCACGTCTCAGGAACATCGATAAACGACCAGTTTCTTAGTTTATCATCCTTAAAGAAACTACATTTAAGATCGGACAAAATACACACCATAGAGGCTGGGGCATTTCATGACCTATTGCTGTTGGAGGGGTTGGATATATCTAGCAATGGCATTGTTCGTTTTGACAAATTATGTTCGCTAAGCTCATGAACATTAAGACATTGATCAGTTCTGATTATAAGTTCTGGTGTATAGCACCACATTCACTGAGAAAATGTCTGCCAGAAGCTGATGTATTTCTCAAGTTGTTCTGACCATATGGCTAGTCAAGTCTTGCATATTTTACTTTTGGTCATGGGAATGTTGTCACTCATTAGGAATTGTCTCGTTATTGTTTTCCGAGCTAGGTCTGAAGAACAGGATCAAGTTCATTCATTACTGATTTCTAACTTAGGCGCAGCAGTTATGCTTATGAGTGTTTATCTGTTGACTATAGCCATCGCTGATCTTGCATACAGAGGGCGCTATAGAGAACAAGACAAGAAATGGCGCTCGTCATCAATTTGCAGGCTAGCGGGGATAGCAGCATCAACCTCATCACTAGGATCGCTTCTTATGTTTCTGGCCATTACATTGAATGTATTTAATGTTATAGTATTTCCCTTTAGCAGCGTCAGATTGCAAAAGAAAGGGGCTGCTGTTATGGCAGTTGTGGTATGGCTCCTAGCACTGCTGGTAGCTATATCCCCTGTAATATATCACCCATACTTTATGGGTAAATACTATGGGCATTCTGCGGTCTGCCTACATCCGCATATTACTTCAGAAAAATACACAGGCTGGATATGTTTCTTTTTGTCTTTATCTGTAATTCCACTATTTGCCACCCTGACGTTACTGATATCTTATACCTAGATATATATATATATATATATATATATATATATATATATATATATATATATATACAAAACACTAGTGCCTCTGCAGGAAAGAAGAGGTCACAGAATGTCAGTGTATTTGGTCAAATGGTTTTGGTCATTCTGACAGATCTTTGTTGTTGGATGCCAATCTGTATTCCCTGTAAGTATAAATTTAAAAGACGATTTTGGAGTACGAATGGATGTCCTGTGCCAGTTACGATGAGGGTAAAATAGTGTAATATACATCAATGTCTCATGCATGAAAATAAGGAGTGTCAAAATAATTCTTTGACACTTTTGTCCTTCGGGCTTCATATCTTTTTTTTTTTTTTTTTTTTTTGGCAACTGGTGTATATACATGTCAGGCAATTTGCAATCATGACTCTTCACGATGTTATTCTACAATGATTTGGCTGTTACTCTTTTTGGGCCTGCAGTATGCCTTGGTATTATTTTAACTGTTTGGCGTATGGTTAATGGTAATATAGCCATCTTGATATTACGTGTGTGTGTGTGTGTGTGTGTGAGAGAGAGAGAGAGAGAGAGAGAGACAGACAGACAGAAAGACAGACAGACAGACAGACAGACAGAGAGTTTTGTTCAGAGTGTATTATTAATGACGCCAGACACATTATGTTTAAGCAAACGGATTATATCAGCATAACAAATGCTGCTGGTATTACAAGCAGCATGGAAAGTCAGTGAATAACTAAAATGGAGCAGATTTCTCTTAGTCTTTTAGATAGCAACATGTAGCACATGACAGAATGTTATCTGGTTCATGATCTCTAGTGTTCATCTATAAATACATGTGTTTAAAAAATCAAAAACAGGTATAGCAAAAAATAACATTAGTCAATGATTTTACTGATTGCAGTGTACATTATTCTTTCATATTTTACACAATAGTATCAGTAAAAGCCAATCTCTTACCCATTTTAACATTAACAGATGCAAATCTCTACACCATATGGTATGCTCCTGGTTATTTCTTATAAAATTTTGGCGAAAACAAAACTTTAAGTTACCATACCATAATTTTCAAATATACAATATCTGCATTCAAATTTGAACATGTTACGTATATTGCGTTGAGAAGAGTGAATGAAGAGCCCTTTCTTGAAAGCTGGAATCTGTGTATTATGAAGATTAATGTGGGTATGTATAGTTGGACAAACACACACACACACACACACACACACACACACACAATTATTGGGCCTAATGGAATGAAACACCAGAAATAACTGATACATCGCCAGTTGAAGGATTTCAATAATGATCTAAAATACACACGAAGACACACAGCCATCAAGACAGACAGCGCTAGGCCAATGTCTGGAAAATGTAAACTGGAAGAACGCAGTCACACTATCAGTGTTTTTTAAACAGGTGAAAAATGTTTAGGTGTGATCCATCTTCACGTCTACTTTGCTGATATTGCCACTTTGCAATTCCAAAATTTAGAGGATTTTTTTTTTTGGCAATTGTCTGACTTTCTCTGTAACGATTTTCAGGATTTGCCTCACTTGGAGGAAACGTTTGGCTTTCTTGAGAAATCTATGCCTTATTTGTGGTATTTGTTGTACCCATCAACTCCTACTGAACCCCTTCATCTACGCAATATAACCAATTCTTCAGAAGGAAAGGTTGATAGTCAACAAGCTAATTTGTTCATTTATTGGTCAATTAACCATTGTGATTGGCTATGTTTGGCATATTTGGCCAAACTGGACGTTGCAAAAAGTAACATTTGATCGTCATGGTAAACGTATTATTGGTGAACACTTTCATCAAATTACAAAAACTCAATGGTTCATGGCTATATTCAACATGACAACAGCATGACTTTTTACCAATTCCATTCTGTGCAACGTGTCACCATGACTACCTTATAGTAGTTCAGAAACAAACATGACCCACATTCACACATTTCAATTCAACATTGGGAGAACAATTATAAATAGCAACAAGCAGAGCTCACAACAAATCAAATTTCCAATAGCAACATGAGGAACTAAATTTCCTTCTGACGTAAGAAAGGCAGTCACCCCTAAAGGGAAATTGGTTATCTTAAGCTGGTCCACTCAAACTTTGGAAACAGATTCTTCATTTGGACTTTATGTTTTTTTTTATGTCCAAAGCACAAGCAAGCCCAATGTTTATCACTTTCACCAAAGATGAACAGTGACATGACTAGCCAGTTACTGGTTCTCCTGACCTTTTACCCTGTTGAGTCAACAGCTAAAAAACATAGTAGGCAAACAGTTGTCACGTGACCATGGGTGGAGATGATCAAGATTAGGCTTGATTCGGGATAGTTTTGGTCTATTCCTATAATTTACAGAAGCATACTCACACTGAGACAAAGTTTATACGACAGGAATATATGAACATGGTTAATATACAGAGTTGGTAGTACAACTAATATATATAAGAATGTATCATGTGCTAACCAAGTGGGTACTTTCAGTGTAAGACGAATCTGGGAGACCCCTGCATATAGAAATAGTTGTTGAATATGCTTAGAAATTTGCAAAGCACAAGGAAACGATCTGAAAGTAAAAATCACAGCAAATAGCATCTAGACCACAATTGCGTGCACAGAAACGTTACATGCTATAAACAGCAAGTTTGAAAAACATTCTTCATAAGGAGGATATTTAAGACAGGAATGACATAATCGATAGAAAAATACAGTTTAGCTGAGAAAGTGGACATTCTCGAACAAAAATGTATTGAAACCAAAGCTTCTTTGCAGTAAATGGACAGAGATGTTTTAAAAGTGAGATCGGCTGAAAAAGTTTTGAAATCTCACCATGCCGACAACGGGAGATCTGTCTCTGTTTAATTGGAGTCCCTGGCTATTGAAGGGGGGGGGGGGGGGGGTAGCGGCAAAGTATGTATTTTGCATAACATCTAAATCACACAAAGGCAACAATTATAAATGCAAGTTGGCGTACATTGTGTACAATGTTTGTAAACAAACACAATGGAAAAAGGAAACAGCTTGAGCCCGATATGCAGTGCCTCAAAGCAGATGGCAAAACAGCATACATAACTTGGAACACTGAAACTTTTCATTAAATAGAGAGGAGTAAATGGACAGTGACTTGTTCAGCGAGCCTTATAGCTAGCTAGGCCATTTTTTGCTTCTTCTTGAAGCAGATTATGGAAATAATTCAATAAGAAAACATAGAACATTTTTGTCATTTCACTTTAGATAAACAGTGATACTGACTTAGTGAAAGACTTTGCCTGGAACTATATGCTTCTAAGGCCAGCGGACCAAACAACATCAATCTAGAATGCTGCATCAATTGCAAAGCCACTGAGTATTATGTCTCATAAATCTTTACAGTTATCTAATTATCCTGACCTTTGGCAAAGTACAAATGTAAACCCTTTGCATTAGAAAGAGTTAAAACAAGTAATAACGAATGTTCGACCCATTTCGTTCCTAGATATTGAGAGAAGTTACTCAAAAATGTATATTTAGTTATTTAAGCACTTGGTAAATGATAATATCCTGACAAGATTTTGGTCGGCGAGCCAACCAGGCGACTTATCTCTTTAACATTTATTGGAAATCTACGACATTATTTAAGAAGGCATGGGTGAGGGTAAAAACACAAACTTTGTTTTCATTGATGTAACAAAACCTTTTGATAGAGTGTGGCATAATAGCCTTTTGTGCAAACTCCATGTTTGTGGTGTAACGGGTCCTAAACTGAAGCGGTTCAAAAGTTATTTGTGTAAGAGACGACAAAAGGTAATCATAAATGGCCAATCACTAACTTAAAGATATGTAAATGCAGGTGTTACACAAGGCTTGATCCGTGGCCCTCAGTTGCTTTTGATATATAGTAATGTTTTCAAAATCTAATATTTTTCCCTTTTTTTCTTTTTTTTTTTTTTTTTTCTTTTTTTTTTTTTTTTTTTGCTGAAGACACATCCCTATTTTTCATCTCAGGAAGAAATTTTCCAGGAATAAGCCAGGTACCCCTGAATGCAATATCTATGTGGGCGAAGCAAGGTTCGTTGACTTGAATGCGTCACCCCCCCCCCCCCCCCCTCAATGCCATTTTCTCGCTCTCGTGTAACCATATCGTATCAACTCTGTCATAATAGTCACCAAATTTTAGTAGTAGAAAATCACAAACATCTTGGTATAACCTAATCCAGGGACGGTTCATAGAGTAACCATGTGGGCAATGTATATATTCAAGCCATCAAAAAAGTATACTGTCTCAGGAGTATGAAAAATATATGTGATAGGAAACAATTGGAATAAGTGTAGTTTACTGTGATGAGACCCATTCTTGAATATAGCGACATCTTGTAGGACATCTGTACGATAGCCTGCTGCAATAAGCTGCAACGTGTGCAGCACGCGGCAGCCCGCATTGTTGTTGCTGTGTCCCAAATATTAGCATCTGGTCACTTTACAATTAAATCATATGACAACCTTTAAATATTAGATGTGAGTGCCACAAACTTATTCACATGTAGAAAATTCTAAATGGTTTTGTGCCAAATTATTTGCTAGAGAAAGTCTCCGTAGGTCTGGAACAAACTTATGCTACAAGACATTCAAATGATATACCACAGATACTTGCATCTTCTGAATTAGGGCAAAATTCATTCTATCCAAGTGTTATTCCTATGTGGAATAGTCTAGATCCTGTAGCTCAAAATCCAATTTTGTCCTCTTTCAAGGATACGCTACAGAGAGAAGATTCATTTGTCCCAGCTTATTACTATGGCGGAACAAGAAAAGCCAAGCTTCATCGTGCCAGACTTAAAAAGAAATGCAGTTTATTCAGTTGTGATATGTATATATTTAATTCAGTGGCAAGTGACTTGGGCTCGTACAGAAGATCTCCACAAAGTGTCTCTTATTATTTCCTGCATTGTAAATTGTATTCTACACAGAGGGCAGAATTGTTTGGGTCACTAAGTACTTTTGTAAACAGAAAATTTACAGTAAAACTCTTATTACATGGGGACCACAGTAATGATTTCTACTTGAACAAGTCGTTTTTTTACCAACGTCGAAAGATTAATTCTTAGTTCCAAATGTTTCTGAATATTTTGATTCTTTAAGGCTATTTCTGGGTGGAGGCATTGCGTTTGGTTAACATCTAATTTTACTTTGACCTTCCTGTATTGTACTTTTTTATGTTCTCATGGAACAAAATGTGTTATTTTGTCGTATATATGAATGAAAGTGTTATCTCATGCAATTGGTGTCACCAGCTTGTCATTTAGAGTAGAAGTGACCATATAGTCATAGCATTGCTGTATTTTTCAGATTTCCTTTTCCTGTGTTGTCAAGCATTACTGTGATCATCGACTGTCACACTGTGTACTGGAGCAGAATTGACATAAGCTGTGGATTTATTTCCCATCCCACTCATTGTTTGTGATGACCAAACAAGTTAAAAAAATAACGAATGAGTTCACGGATTAAATGTAAACAAAACCATGCATTATAGAAACGTAAAATTGTTATGGGTATACTTTTGACCTATCAGAATATCCAAACTGACCAAATGTTACGTATTTACGTCAATTCAGTCTAGAAACAACCTAAATCTGTCAAGATGTTTACAATTCTTTTAATTCATGTGCTTTTTCTTTCATTTAA
This sequence comes from Hermodice carunculata, assembly GCA_964020975.1. NCBI lineage: Eukaryota > Metazoa > Annelida > Polychaeta > Eunicida > Amphinomidae > Hermodice > Hermodice carunculata. The sequence goes on along the minus strand of OZ026618.1, from coordinate 15,762,172 downwards.
GGAATGTGTATACGTATACACAATTCATCCATGCAGACATTTTAAACCCGTTCACATGAATCTATTTATTTAGACCTGAGCCTAAGGGAAGTAACAAAAAGGAAAAGGCTTCCATGCATATATTATGGCAAATGTTCCAAACTGTTACATGCCTACTTCTATGAGTGCAGATGATGTTTTTATGCCCTTTAATAATAACTCAAATATGACTTAAGTAAAAATAACATCAAGTAAAGTGCTTGAAAAATCTTATTTAACATTGTACTAGATGACGCCAGAAGATAACATACCATATCAACTAGGAGGCATAAAAGCAAACTCCATCATAACTGTTTTATATGTTGTCAAGGTCATCCAAACCATTTCTTGTTAAGCATTCACCTTATAAATATATATAAATAAGGTGAATGCTTAACAAGAAGTGGTTTGGATGAGCTTGACAACATCTAAAACAGTTATGATGGAGTTTGCTTTTATGCCTCCTAGTTGATAAGGTGTGTTATCTTCTGGCGTCATCTAGTACGATGTTAAATGAGATATTTCAAGCACTATAGTGATGAGTGGATGAAATTTTCATATTCAAACGTTATCAATATAAACTCATCAGCATGAATTGTGAATTTTTAGAAGGCCATAACAGATAAGCTGAAAATTCTTCATAATTTAATTGCACTACGGTGCCCTCCATGTACAGTTTGTTTCCACGGGACCTAGTTATATGATGATGTGGATTTGTCACCATTTGAACATAAACGTACATCTTAGTATCACAAGGTAAAAATTATTCAGCACGAGTCGAACTGGCAATTTATGTTAAAGAACTGTATGAAACCAACAATATTGGACATTTACAAAAACAAGATATTAGCGTAATAATAATAATAATAATAATAATAATAATAATAATAATAATAATAATAATAATAATAATAATAATAATAATAATAATAATAATAATAATAATAATAATAATAATAATAATAATAATGGAAACATATAAAGCAATACCAGTCATATTGAATTAAATGTTAAAAACAGGATATTTCCAGATTGATTTGAAATACCTTACATGCACTGGTTTATAAAAAGAGTGACCCCAGTGCCTTTCAAAATTATATCCTACTTCTATACTTCCTGCGATATCAAAAGTGCTCCAATGGGTTTTTCTTCAATCAGACATATCGATATTTCAAAGCACAATATCTCTACTACGCAAATCTATGGAAACAAAGCTTTAAACATGTATATGGATATATCAGAGGCTTTATATTATACAAGCTTATTACAAACATTAGGACATTTTAGAGTAAAAGACATAAATCTTAATATGTTTAAAGGTTATCCAAATAATATGAAGCAATATGCAGCCATTCATGATATAAAATCTCACATATTATAACAGTAATTACTGGCTAACCACAAGGATCAATTTAAGGTCAGCTGCTGTTGATGATATACGTCATTGACAAAATAATGTTTTTAAATGTATTTAAATTCATCACATATGCAAAACATACCACCTCATATACTACTATAAACTTTTTAATGAGCAAAATGAGAACAGATATACTTCCCCAATTACATACGTAGAGATTGCAAACGTTTGCACGTTTTGAAGGTAAACAAGTTGTCTTTGCATATCATCAAAACCAAATTAATGACATTCTTTAAGCCATTAAAGAAAGTATATATTCCATTCGTCAAAATTGATAAAATAAAAGTTGACTGTGTGGATTAATTTAATTTCTTGGGTTTTAATTTCAGATAAAGTCTGAACTGGAAAAAACATATACATAAGAAGATTTGTGCAAGTCTGTCTCCAAGAAAGTAGGGATATCAAATAAACTAAACAGTTTCCTTTCAATTAAAATTCGGTTGAGCTTAAATAAGTCATTAATATTTCCACATTTAAACCATTGCCTTCTGGCATGAGTACATAAACTAAAGAAATTTTCCTCTATTCAAACAAGCTGTACATACCAGCCTAATTTTCCATTTTTATTACTACACCAAATATAATCATGTTGACACGACGGGTATTACAGTGCAGTCTATAACGTCATTGGTTTCTATTTGTCTCCATGGGTAAAACACACATAATACTGTCTCATATTGAATTGCTATGTCACACCAGTAGCTCAGGATAAAATAAGTCCTGCTGCAAATTATGTCAGTATGTGAGTGTTACATTGTAGCATTCCCATTAACTCCTGCGTTACATTAAGTCACTATACCAATGTAACATTGTTGTATTCCCAGTGACAATTTTTTTCCTATTGACTATTTTTCCTATTTCAACTACTAAAGCTCTACAGCTTTACTAAACCAAAGCAGGCATGCAATAGACCCTTGTGTACGTAGAGTTACCAACAAAATCAACGGTCCTCTTCCAATACCAATATGAAGATACAATTTTCACTGCTGACATGAGACAGGCAGTCACCCATAAGAGGCAACTGGCAGTTTTAACCCAGTCCTCTGAACAGCATGAAAACGTTACATTTTCTACAAACATACATGCAAGCGTATAAAAATTATATAACTTTCGTAAAGTGTAGGAATAGAACCTAATTTTGCATATATATTATCACTGAACCAAAGACAATGTATTGACCCGACGAATTATACAATAAAATGTGTCACTTCATTGGTGTCCTTTTGTTTGCATGTCTGAAACAAACATAATACTTGAGCAAACTGTATAGTGTCTCCCGCCTCACCCAATAACTCCTGCGTTAAATTAAGTCACTATACCAATGTAACATTGTTGTATTCCCAGTGACAATTTTTTTCCTATTATTTATACTAGGGTTTTACGTTATTTAGTAAACCCAAGCTAGCTTAACAATAGGCCTTTGGGTCGACGTAGACTGGAAAGGTTAGTTCATAGGCGCTGTGTGTTTTCGATGTTGTGGACCCTTATTGTTATAATGATGTGAAATGCTATTCTGTTTCAAACATGCATGAAAGGCTGCAGGAGCACGTGGTTATGGTGTAATTTGATAATTTGCACATGTTTCACAATAGGACTTTGATTGTGTTAAATTTCCATTTGTTTCAGTTGTTTCAGTTACCTATACATAAACGCCCATCTCAGATAAGGCACTGAGAATAAATATATCTGTCTGTGTGTGTGTGTGTGTGTGTGTGTGTGTGTGTGTGTGTGTGTTTGTGTGTGTGTGTGTGTGAATATACATTTATATGGGCTATAATATTTGTGATATTCAATTTAAATTAGGTCACTGAGGTTATACAGGCAGTACCTCAATAAACTCACTGGTGCGGACACTAGAAGAAATGTTGATACCTGTTTAGTATCACAAAAATCCATAACAAACCTTTATCATTTTATTTGATAAATATGTCTAAAACATTTAAATGGACAAAACGTAAATTTCAAAAAGAAAAAAAGTTTCTTTATTGGTTTATTAGCAGGTAAGATGAAGAGCAGAAATGTGATCACATACACATCGCGCTGATATGTAGATACAAAGGTAAAACAATATTGTATTTCAATGTATATTAGAACCATAGTGTGCCAGAAGAAGATTATAACAGCCGCATTCCTCTCATAAGTCTGATGCTAAATTTATTTTATATGCGTTTTATTTCTTGGATATGTTTCATCGACAGAGTAGCGTTATTACACTTTTTTCCATTTATTTTTATAAGTAGTTCCACATCCACATTAAAGTATTATCCCATGCTGTGTACACCTCAGCTAAAGAAACCTGGGTAATAGTCAGGCAGCCAAAGCTGGTTTTTTGGTCTAACCCTGCACCGACTGATAAAGTTTTTTTCTCAACATTTGACAATGATAGGATGCAGGTGAGCCAGAGTGAAGGAGACAGATTGCAAAATATTATAGAAGCCAGTAAAATTCAAGGTGATAACGTAAAAGTAGAACTTCTAGAACTACTGAAACAAAATCCCACATGCCAAGTAAAATATCATAAAATTTCACTTCAAATCTTTACACATGTCCACCGTTTTTTAGTTTTGATACATGAAGACAGCCTGAATCAAAACTCTGTTCTGTTGGTTATTCCACTAATACCAAACGGGGTCAGAGGTTACTAGCACATGGCCTACCGGATGAAGAAGTCATTCAGCACTCATCCATAACCACAGTAAGTGACATGTACCTCCTTTTTAAACCACCTGTACCCGACCATTTGGCCGGGTAATACAACAAGATATATTGTTCAGGTATATGCCCCTTATTTCATGTTACTGACAAAAGTAAAGTATTATAAGAACTGTTGATTGCACAAGGGGATGCCACATAAGCATTAGCAGTTGTATAGTTATTCGGAAGAACTCCCTCCTAGACACATTGCCAGTCAAGGCTAAGAGACTCTATCTATCCCGGACTTGTACACAAACTCGACAGTATATTTTTATTATAGAATATACAAACTATAGTTGTCCACACAAGTGGATTCGGTTCAGTTCAAAGACAAATAATTTACTTGCATTAAATAGCTTTTAAAACACAGATGAAGATGCAAACCCATAGGTTTCAGTTAGGTGTTGAGCATAACAGAAAACACTACAAATCGGCATTGCGTGGTGACCTGTTATGTCATCATAATTATGGAGTCTACTCATTAAGATACCCGCAAACCTGACAAAAAGTAGACGTAAATCTTTAACTGGTCCTTGAAATAACAAAATGACCACCGCATCCTTCAGAAGTCACGAATGAGTTTAAGTAATTAAGGTGGCCGCTAACAGGAACAAATACAGAATAACATGAGGATATAATTTATACTCACTGGCTTGACATTGCATATATATTTATAGCACAAGAACTCCTTATTAACCTTAGGATTATATGTTCCTTGAACTCCATCTATCAATAACCAAGATGTGCTACCTCGTCAGGCCAAGAAGGTAAAAGTGTAAACAAAGCATTCATCTCTACATTACCTACACATGTAGTTTCGAGTATGTAAAATACCAACATGATCCGTGCGTTGTGACCATCAGCTATTAGCCCTATTGGGAGTGTCATTCAGTCTCCCATCTGGGTTTAATGGGGGTCAAATGAGTCCCAACAAGCGTGCATATCTGTAAGGCACACTGATACTCAACTACTATCTATAAATATATATATGATAATCAACAATGTATACAAGTATAAATTAAAAGTTTTACTGACATGCAAATGTACTTTGTATCATAAAATCACAATATTGTCCTTTTCGAGAAGTCCCCAGAGCGAACATATAAGAAGTGTTTGCGCCCTCGCAACTCGCAACTGTACAACTGTTTCTGACTTTTAAAACTTTTCCCTCATGAGACTCCATGGGTATGTATAATAAGACAGTTCTCTAAACCCCTCAGGCAGGTGCTGGGAGCGCACTTTACACCACTGCCTGAGTCTCTGCATTGGACTACAGTAGTTGAGCTGCATTGTCTGAGACTTAAGACCAACTCAATGCTACGCAGACGAAGAATGGGGTGTACTCTGTTAACAGCTACACAGTTACTCATTAATTGAACATATCAGTTATGTGTTGTTGACACTTTAATGTATAAACCGTGAATAATCACCAATAAATGAAATTTCTGTTTATTCAACGTTTTTGGGAAGGTACCTCCAAGGAGATCACCATCATTACGTGCCAGCTAGACGACGTACGCGCATCTGTCGTCACTCACTAAAGGGGACCCCCAACTCCATGTGGTGACTACCTCAAGTGAGGTATGGCTATGTCCAAAAGGTTGTTTCCTTGAAACCTCTAAGAGAAGAGCTTATTCAAGAGTAGAAAGGAGAGAAGTGGGTTGTGTAGCAAAGGTTCATATATGTTGATATTCGCCTGATATCCATTATGGAGGTCACAGAGATGTAGAATACAATAAGAAAAAAACTTTATCAGTCGGTGCAGGGTATAGCTATCTGACTGCCAGACTAATAATGTCTACATCCACATTACCCTAAAAGAGATGGGTGAAAGACGGGTAAACCTTAGTGCGATAACGTGTTATAGCTCGTTTTGGTGGGGGGGGGGGGGGGGGGAGGGAGGCTCATTCTTTGTAGCTGGTTTCTTTTGCAACTGTGGGGGACTAGGCAAGTGATAAGGTAATCCCATTTCTTCCAAATAATTATGCCAAAAACTACTGCTATTATAAGTAACCAAAGCCATATCCTGGGGCAGGAATGTCTCGCCAGCGTAATTCAAGCCACTCCCAAGTTTTTCGTTGACGGACTGACGGATGGACGGACGGATAGGGAAAAGAGAAATGGGGGTAAAAAATCTATTTCCCTGGTAGCTGAGGGGAGCACGTCCTGCAAAAATACCGTCAAAATATCATACAAAATGGTATTTATAATTTGTAATTAAATGGTCTATTGACATGATGGTTGTGATCTTTTGTTGTCTGGTCCCCCACCATATGTGTACTAGAAAATAAGTACAGACATTCAGCTGTTAAAGGCATTTTCATCTGTTTCAAAATTAAAAAAATTGTTTATGGCCATGCGTATTGGCACCTTATTTAGATTACCTTGCAGAATTCAGTACTATGTCATTTATTGTTTTAAGGTTATGTCAAAGTATGTGCCCATGTACAAGAGGTGTTGATTCCTTTAACCAACCCACAAAGACGAGTACAAGAAGAATTTCCAAAACAAAACAAGGTATGGGTTACGACCTTTAATATGACTTAGATTTCAGATGCAAAAACGTGGGTATTCTGTGATTTCCCAGTGGTGTGCTCTTATAGTTGTAGCGACGATTGCTGGATGAGAACCACATGTTTCTGAATTCTTTTCAGTCTGCAATGTCTTCTCCTTTATTTAACTTGATAGATGTCTGCTTGATGCCTATCACCTATTCAGTTGACAAAATCCACTGCAAACTTTGGAAATGTATTAGCCTGTCGACAACAGAAAAGAGACATTACTCATGCCAACAAAATAAATGATTTACAAATATCTGAATCTAACCATTCACTGCTCCTGGGATCTCAAAAGGATAGACGTGCTACTGCAGTGTATTGCCACTCATTATCATTTGCACATAGTTTTTATATGCGAGGGAAATGTGCACTTTTATGTTTGCTGAAGGCTTATCTTTCGTACATCCTTAAGAGCATGTTACTATGCTCCATTAATTGCAGATATAAACGTAGCGGAAGGAGTAAATAATGTAGGGGATGATGTACAGGAGAAGAGGCATCCAGTTACTGATTACCTATCCACGCCAATTATGTAAAAAGAAATACAAAATTGATAGATTCTGCAAAATGATAACTGCTGGTGTTATTCATTTGTATGTGTTATGTCGTATAGATGTCGTGCATACAACCCAAAAAGACAACATGGGTGGTTTAAACATCGCTTTTCTTTCTAGAGATAATTACACATCAACATTTGTTCTTTATCAACAACACACATGAAACACTGACACTCCATGAGCATATGAGCATGAAACAATTTTCAAGCACTCAAATTGCTTTCGTTATTAAAAACGTATGTGCATCCTTGTTTAGACTGGAATAGCTAGAGGTCTACCCACTGATTTATGATGACAATATTGCTGTTGTATGGTACAAAGGTATGTATCGTGGTTACAATATGATTTAAAGTTGCCAATATCACCCAATAGTTTGTAACAAAAACATGTACCATACATTTTAATGAAATACGGAAATACTTCAAAATACTAGCTACAGTAGGTATTTCTATGTCTCTGCTGACGCGCCCATGAGAGAAGCTGTGAACATGATTCTCGTTACAAAATGCAAGGTGCTTGCACCAGCATGAATTTTAATCGAGAATTGATGTAATTCATTGAAACCCAAAAAACCTATCAGTTTCCCCCTTTAAGATATAACAAAACAAGTGGGATAAAGTATTTTGCTCTTTTGTTCTCTCTATTGTGTGCAGGTATGTTCTGCAAATATATTTGTCACTCAAGCATTGGACGTTTGTTGCATATTATTGTGGGGCGTAAGACATTTGCTTTGACTCTTTAAAACTGTAAAGCAGATAATTGAGGTGGTCAGCTGAGAACAAGTGTCATTACATGTGACACAAGTATGGAAACTATACATGATTGGTTTTCCTTCTTTAGGCCACTATTTCTAGGCATGATCTTTTTCTGAGCCATGCAATATGTAAATATTTCCACACCGCTGTGAACGACGCGTCATGAACACAACATTGCAGTTTACATTCAGTGGCGCACAAATTCAGCTTAGGATACAATGTTCTAGCTACTACTCTGTAAGCGTATTCTGGTCATGTTGCTAGCTTTCGGCCACTGGTGTAACAGGTAATATTTCTTTCTGTTGAGACACCTTATTCTTATTTTACAGGGTGTAGTGCCGGCACTGTGCTATGCTTCAGTATTTAATTCATCCACCGATGACTCTAGTGAAAATATACTGTCCTTTGGAAGACTTCTGGCCATGATGCTGTTTCTTGAGCAACGCCAAAGAGATCAAAGTGCGTCACAAAAAGCATGCTCGCTGCTTTGGAACTCAGTTTGAAGTCGATCCTTACAAGGTTTTGTATGCATACAATTATGCATTGATGTATATTTTGTTCTTAATGAACACGTCAACAGTCTAATTCCTGTTTCTTAAAGACCTTTCTTATAAGCATGTGGCATGTCCCATTTTACACAAGAACACTCACCAATCCTCTGGGGTCTGTTTCTGAACATGCATATGGACAAAATTTGTTTGTGTGTTTCAATATCAAAAAAAAAAAAAAAAAAAAAAAAAAATACAGGCTTCATACTCAAGGGCGCTCGATTTATGTTGTCTTTCATGCATAGGATGCATGTTTATAGTTAAAATAATTTTCCCCTGAACACTACGTGATTAGTTCATGAGGCTGGGCCTTGTAACGGTCCATAGGAACAAAATGATATACCTACTCCATGTCTCGTAAAAAAGCAGCGGTTTCCATCCTGGCAAAGAGACATGTGGGAAGCCCTTGTTACAAACGTGGGAACATTGCACATATGTTGGGTATGCCGTGAATCTGATATGTTCCTTGATAAGAACTTTTCCATGTAAGATTGTGAACATCCAAGCAGAACTTGAGTAATAAAAATACCAAATGTACAATGGCTTGGATACTCCAACTGTGTTATGATTAATTGAACAATGCCATTCCCATCATTGCCGCCATTATCTGTTCTTTGTCTCACTCAATTCGGTTTAAATATTTTTCTACCAATATCGTATATCTGGGTTATATAATAAATTACTGAGCACTGGCGTAATCTTTAAATTAAATGAAGAACTCAAGTCCTAGCTAGTAGAAATTTTAGCGATTGGTATCTAAAGAATTTAACATATTTAAACCTCAAAATGAAGAGGAAATACGCAAGTAAGGCGCAAAAATTATATTTCGCACACTAATGGTTTGATGTACATCTTATCCCAACATATTACCTTCTTTTTTCTTTTTAGATTTGGAAACAATAAATTACATTTACAAGAGAGTTACCATAATAGAACTGAGGAGCAAAATTAAACGGATGCCTAATAGCTGAGGAAGAAAATGTCCCATCAAAATTGATATAAAATTTGTGTTTGTTTTGCGGCAGGGGAAAATAAAAAAAGGAAAATAAAAAAAAAAAAAAAAAATAATAAATAAATAAAAAAAAAGTAAATAGATTAAAAAAAGAAAAAAATAAGCAGAAAAGTTTGGCACCAGTTCAAAGCCAAAATAAATGAAACAAAATATGCTGATTAATGTTTTGCACACTTCTACAAAATGGATAAGTTGCTGCCGCATCATCCGTGTGGGTCTGAACAAACAAAAGAAAGATAGGTTAAAGAACGAAGAATAAAACAAAAACAAAAAAAACAAAACACACACACACACACACACACACACACACACACACACACACACACACACACAGACACACACACACACACACACACACACCCGATCGAATAGCTCTAAGCACCATACCGAATCTTGTCACTGTTCATGTATTCTAAACCTATACATTAATCACTACTATCAGATGCTTCATGCACATAAATGGGTAACTGAAGGCTTCAAAGCCAAATGAACTGATAGACGGGTCTTCAACGTGAAACCATGGGGCATGCTGTGCAGCATCGGATTTGCAGACAGGCTGTTATATGATAGCGGCTGTTTGTTTGGTCCTTTTTTTTTTTGTAAAAACAGCCCATGTGAATTTAAAAGACATAAGAACGTGAAAAAATAGCAAATTATATGATATAGCAGAAATTTTGTTTATAATGCAAAAGGCTATTGTTTCAAGGCCCCGCAATTTCATGTTTACAACAATTGTTGTGCAGCTTCTAATTGGTATTTTTACTCTTGTTGCCTAAAACCTTTCAAATGATTTTGTTTGCCACTTACTGTGAAAATGAAGTATAAACTTTAGAAACGTGGCTAGGAAGAGCTCACAATATGTACACCATACTCTAACTATGTTCCACTGCTTGCTCTACTTATCAATATTTATATGTTATTTGTGCAAGTTGATCGTTTACTTTATCAAACCTAAAGCATAAAACTAGAAATAATCGTGAACCAAATAATTGCAGGCCAGGGGTGATTACAACCTTTCCAACAAAAAGTTTATATTAAAATTGAAAATGTCAGGATATTTGAAAAAAGTAAATTGTCTGCTTCACAACTTGCATATCTGCTAAGCATATAATTGTATAACATTAAGCTCATTCGCATATGCCATACGCTAGGCCCTCCTAAACTGCATACATGTAATTTCCATGTAAGGACCTCGTGGAAGATAGTGACTTAATGAGGTGCAGTGGTGTCACTAGAGACAAACGCTACGCTGTTCAGGTGGTTCCTCATGAAAGGGTAAACAAGGAAAGTACAGTACTTAGGTAAATATAAAGCGGGTTGTCGTAACAGTGTGGTCTGTGCCCCGACAGAGTAGTCTCTCAGGACTGGAGTCTCTCCATATGAACATTACTGTACACATTTAAGCACAACAGTAAACACGGGATGAGTCTCTCAACAATATACTGCGGTCTCTTCTAAAATTAACCATCCGAAATAAATCTGATTTTGGTTTGCGATATCTTCTTGTAATTTGGTACTTATCTGCAATGGCATAATTATTATAATTACAGTCTGTATGTTTTATTCGATACTTGCATGTTCAAATCATTGAAAATCAATACAGATTCTTACATAATCGCTTTGGTAATTATATCCTTTACGGCAAATATGCTTCTCATTCTTTAACTCTAAATAGGGGTATGAGCATAGTTTTACTTTAAAAGTGGGAATAAGTAATTATATATATATATATATATATATATATATATATATATATATATATATATATATATATATATATATATATATATATATTATATGTTTAGTATTCAAGGTACATCTTAAATCCATCAGTAAAGTAAAACACTTCAAACTTACAACAGTTTATATAGGATGGAAAAACCATCTGGTCAGGATCACAAACATTGTAGCGCCTTAGTTATGTCCATCCAGACTTTACTGATCACACAATAAACATTTTTAAAACTGATCAACTGTTTCCATGCCACATTTGAGACAGAGTCATCAGCTTTCATCGGCACGTTCTGGCTGCAATGAGGCTAAAGTTTGCCTAGAAAAAGCTGTTGACCTTGACCATTGTACTCTGTGTAACCACATGCACCCCCATCACAATTCAGAGCAGGTCGATTTATTTAGTTCGACTTTAGTCGCGGCTGCCACAAAAAGGAGTAAAGAACTTTGACTCAGGTAACAGCATGGTTTATATAGGAAACCGCCAGGTTATAACTCTGGAGAAGGAAAACAAGCTTCCAGTCACCCACTATCCTTTCCCAGCTTCACGTACCCGAAAAGAGACTAGGAAAGCTGTTGACTCGATTTCTATCTCGTAATTTTGCACTGAAACATCTTTATAAAAACTTTGGGTGTCATTTACAGTAAGAGAAATATATTTCATGTTTTTTTACAGCAGAAGACGGGAGATCTGACCGCCAAATTGAGCAATGGCCCTGTATTAACCGTTTGGAGTATTTTGTGATGAAGCCCCCTAGGTCCGTGCATATGTTCACTATACAAATCAATAAATTAAATCAGCATCTCCATCCAAAAGGTGATCTAACATTAATGTGTTATGTATTACAATAGAAATAGGCCTTAGACACCGAAGTCCACTAAATACAGTCTTGGACCAATCCATCCACTTTGCCAGCTATGTATTCGCTGGTTTAAAATTAAATAAACAAAAAAACTACAGTAGAAAAATAGATATATGAGTCTAAATATTTTCAGAATTAAGGATAAATCTGTATATGTCAGCTTTTGCTTGAAAAGGCGTTCACTTCGCCAATAGCTGATTTTGTTTTCCTTGTTATTACTACAAGTGACTTCAAATACAACACACAAGTTCCTCCTGTTTTTTTTTTAACCACCGCCGTTTTCAAAACAACATCTGTGTCAATGTGTGTTATTTTCCCAAATGCTCTATCATATGGGGCTTAGGTGCACAGACTTAACAAAGAAGTGGAGAGGAAAGTGTCTTTTTTTCTTCAAATCTATCTATAGACCTGAAAGTGAAGCCGATACATTTTAGTTCCTGGGTGAGTGCTTTGAGAAGTTGACTGACTGCCCACTCCGAGGCAAAATTATATATATGTATAAAAAAAAAAAAAAAAGTGCCTACCTATCAATGCTGTCAGGTTAACATGAGACAATTTTTCACAACCCAACAAGCGTTGATGGCCAGCGAAACATTTTCATTTTTGTGTTTGAAAAATTGAAACTGCAGAAACCTGGACTTGAGGTATACCCATGGCATAAGCAAGGCTAACAAAGTCTTTTACATCATGCTTTGGGGTCATGCTTATTTTACCATGATGAGATGCCCCTATATATATATATATATATATATATATATATATATATATATAATTGAGTATATGCAGTAAAATGAGAGCATGATATAGGGTTGTGATTGGAGATGCTCGAACATAAGGGCCGAGACGAGAGAAGGTTTTTACAACCGCAGAACTCCCTCACATTTTTTGCCATGGTGGTAGCCGATTTGACCATTGGAAAAAGTTGAATGCGTTTGCAAGTTGTCTCGAGCATTCCAGACTCCTCATGCTCATTGTTTGCTGTACTTTAAAATTGTTTTTGATTACGGATTTATGAAATGGTCACCATCAGTTATGAGACATTCATAGTGACCCATATTTAATTTTAAAGACACTAAACCGTCTTTCTAAAATTACTTTATGTATGGATCTTTAACCATGCCAAGTTTGGAGTTTCTTAGTGCAATGGTGTTGGACAAAAATTGTCGGACAAAAGTACTAGTAAAAAAGGAGGCGGAAGTGAAGGAAAAGGCTAAGGAAGAACGAAAAAGGAGGACAACAGAAAGAAAAAGACAGAAAAGAGAGAGCTAAACAGAGAAAGAGATAATGTGTGTGTTGCCACACGGACATATCAAGATTGTACCTAGCCTATAAGGGTAGCCAGATTGGAAGTCATTATCTTGGTATTTTCATATAAGATGGTAGAATTTTATTGCGTTTGAGGTATTGGTCTCGAGAGTCTGGCGGATGTGTAAAAACTGTTGAAGTCGAACATTTGGTTAAATTGAATACAAACGTTATGTGTAGGCCTACATATCATATTTTTGAAGTGGCCAAAGTCAAATCCATAAATTGTTCACAGGATCATCAGGGGAGAAGTAGAATGACTAAGTTGAGGAAACGAACGTGAAGCATCAAGAGGACAGAATTTTGCTTATTCGGTGTCTAATAGTGGCCTTTCTTTATTTCAAAACCAAACTTGACATCCTTCAAGTGCGTTTTTGCCTAGTTTTCGAAACAAAGCTAGAGAAGAAATAGGCTTGATTGCGCCATGCACCAGTGATATTGAAAAAAGGATCAGCAGTCGTTTTTCCCCGATTTTCACAAACGCTTAATAAAATCAAGAGATTTAGAAAATATGTTGCTTCCAATCAATCCCACCAGATCACTATTGTTTATGATGTGCTCTCATTCGGCTTATGTCAAAAATCATAGGTGTACTTTCCTCCCCGGACTTGCATCCTTATTGCAAAGGCAGAGGCGTTAAACAAGAGTAGCATAACTCATACTTTTTGCTAGAAGAAACAAATGTGCACCCAGGGAATGGACCAACAGTAAAACAAGTCAGTGGTACAGCCAGCTGATTGTTCACTCAACAGATGAAAATGAATAGTGACTAACCGTCAATGCTACAGGGTTAACACCACAAACAACTCTTATGAGAACCCCACAGGGTTGATGGCCAACCACGAATTTTTCACTTTGGCCTCCGGTTTGACGTTTAGAAGACTGGAATCCCGAGGGTGATGCATAAGTGAATAAATGGTTGAGCAGTTGCTTCAATTGTGCCATCACGTTAAAACGCACCTCCCTCGATCAACTTCGCACAAGGAATCTAATGGGTGCATAGTTTAGTGAGTATATACTACATCCTGGACATGGCGAAATGTGGCACAGAAATAGCCATAAATTTAGGCCTAGCAGCTGTTGATTTTCTTAGGTGCAAAATAAATTCAAATTATATCAACTCAGGATACCGAAAGTGATTATATGTTGAAAACGTTTCGAAAGTTGAAACACACTTCTGTTGCATGGCGAGCACATAGTGAAAGGGTGACTTTTATGGGCCTTTGTTTTCCAGTTTAAGGCCGGCCAGAATTATATTCCTTCATGCTCGAAGATATCCGTCTAAAACACTGTTCAAGGGTATAGGCATCTTATTTTGAGATATCGATTACACGAATTCCACATTAGTAAGAAAGAAGATCTGCATAACATTTAACTGTAGGCTACACAGAGATATCCAAATAATTGGGCCTACTTACTAGGAATTATTCAAATTGAAAAAGTCAAGTTCAGAGAAATGTATCACACCAACTTTAAGGGCTGTTGGTGTTCATAGATTGATACAAATTATATATCATATGTAATACCGGCATTTGAAACAAGCCTGCACGTTGCCACGTAAACTTCTCCACTCTGCATTGCAAACACGAAAAGTGCTCATTTTAGTAATGATTTATATAAAGTGTTTTGGAAGTAGAGGCATATCGTAAGTGCGACATTTTAAATCACCTATTTTTCACTTTAAGGCCCCGTAGACTTGCTTGTGTCTGAAAAATATTATATTATGACTACCCTTATTCAGCCTAACATCAGCATAAGATTGTGAACAGCTCACAAAGTTTGTTGAGCTTGAAATAACTGGATTTGCATTGCAACTTGCTGTGCAAGTTAAACTGATGCTTGTCAAAGCTTTGTTTATGAAGGATAGCCAATCAAGATACACTATTTTAAATGCTTATCATAAATTACCTTTTGCAGCAAAATTTGAAACTAAGTGTACATACTTATGAATATATGCAATCATTATCGAGTACATGAAAATAAACATTTTTAAAGTCACAGTGGCTAATTGATCTGACAACTGAAGATTTACAATCGTTGTGGACATTATTACTACACGTATATTCCTGATGGTGCCCTTTAATTATATCTGCTTAACATTTTAAAATGCTCAAAGATGAATGTATTTGATGCACATGCACCGGAATAAATGTGTATGCACACACTGTTGTATTGTTGTCAACTTTGAAGTGCCACGCGAACTGTCACTAAGCACATGTACTAAAAGTACTGAATCCTTTTTACGGCTATTGCCAAAAGATAATGCCAAACAATTGCAGAGGCATAGAAAACTGTCAAATCCAGGCAACTGCTATTTGCTAAGGAGACTTTGTCTTTGCATATTATCATATTTATCTTAGGTGTTCCAGTTCATTCTGAAAATGGGTTTAAAGCCCTTGTTATAAGTAACACACACGCACACACACACAGCAGTTGTCATTATATTTCACCTCTAAAAAATGCCTCCTTCACCTATATCTACAGCTCCCCCCCCCCCCCCCGAATATTTCTCCTTTGGAACAGCAAGGATAATGTTGGTCTATATAATGTTTTATTGTTTAATTTGCAGAAAGGCCACCCTTGTCTAAAAATATTGTCCCTGGTAAACTTAAAAACGCTTAATGATGCTAATGTATAGCTCTGCTAAATTGAAATGAGCATGTTTACAAAGTATGCATTAAGAAATTCCAAGGAAACGTGTGTTTATCTATTTAACCATATATTTTTATTTTTAAGCGATTTAGGCCAATTACTATACATATTCTTGCCATGATGTAAAATATAATGCGTGTGTGGACATAAATAAGTACCCCAGGTCTCACACATCAAAGAACAGGCTCTAACATTTACAAAGAAAACTATTTCACAGGCTACCAATCAAAATATCAGACATTTTTTTGCTTTCAGTTCTGCATGTACAAATGCTCTCTCTCTCTCTCACTCTCTCTCTCTCTCTCTCTCTCTCTCTCTCTCTCTCTCTCTCTCTCTCTCTCTCTCTCTCTCTCTCTCTCTCTCTCCCTGTCTCTCTTATAAAGCTGAAAGCATTTTTTTTTTAATTTAACCTTTTGAATGGTGGATGATAAGTCCATCTTTGCATTTTAGTGGCTTGTGCCTTGTTGAACTTTGGGTCAAAGTCGCAAAAGTAAACATGAGCAGACAAAGTGTCAATACTCCAATGATGTAAATTTTCCGTTTCAAATGGCCATAAGGTCTTGAGATATTGTCTTCCCAAACAAATGATGGGCATGAGGATAAAGCATGAACAAGCCATGTCTCTCTTAGGGTGCCCTTATAAACAATGTAGTGCCACTTTTGACAAATTACCCTGTCTCCCTTAGGGTGTCGTTATAAACAATGTAGTGCCACTTTTGACAAATTGCCCTGTCTCCCTTAGGGTGCTCTTATAAACAATGTAGTGCCACATTTGACAAATTGCTAGTTTAGGTTTTAGGAGAGCCGTTATTTGTTGGTAATTTGTTCACTTTGACCACCTGGCTGAAGGTAAACAAATCATTAATAGCTACTTAGAAAACTAAATTGATTTGGTTTTTGCTTTTGTTTTGTTTTGTTTTTGTTTTGTTTTTGTTTTTGTTTTTTCTTTTTTTGTTCTTGTTTTTTTTTTTTTTTGTTTTTTTTTTGTTTTTTTTTTTTGCTTTTTGTTATTTTTATTATTATTATTATTGTTATTATTATTATTATTATTATTATTATTATTATTATTATTATTATTATTATTATTATTATTATTATTATTATTATTTACAAACCGCTTAAATACATAGTTAACCCAACTCTCAAAAAAGATGATCTTGGATTTAAGTTTAGTAGAGAAGTTCAATTTCTTTGCCTTTTCCTGGAAATATATATGTATATATATATATATATATATATATATATATATATATATATATATATTGTATTTGTGTCTTTTTGTCCAGAACCACTTCCCAGTAGTCATTACTCTATTCTGCAGTCCGAACTCTTTACTCTCCATAAGCTAACCTGTCCCTGTCTTATCTATATAAACATGGAATTATTATTGTCAATATTGCACACGTTCCTCTGTAAGATTTTGACATAGGCTGTATCAGCCCAAATAAATTTAAGGGTCTTCAGCGGGTAATTACTCAACATATTTCGGATCCTTTTTCCCGTACATGTCTCTCTGAGTAGTGGCTCCTTGTCTAAGCTAAATATTCAGCAAAGAAAACCCACATGATAAAGTATAAATATGAAAGCGACAAATGATGAATTAGCTAAATACGTGAAATTTGCTTATAAATGCAGAGCTTCATTATGAAAAAAGAATACCTGTCAAACAATTCATATATATATATATATATATATATGTATATATCGGCAAATTATCACCTCCCAACATACTTCATAAACATCCCCATACTACGAACCTCAGACATATGGCACAGAACTGTAAGACCAGCACAAAAAAGCTAAATGTTTCACTGGGAAATTATCACAGTTTTGCCAAAAAAATGATGATTCCTAAAATGATTCCTTACTCCGTTCCCTGTCCGTTACCATTTATTCTCATTTTATATTTTCGACTTCCCAAATAACATTGGCCAGATTTCTTTCAAATATAAGATGTGCCTTGAGTGACGTTTTACCAAGATTATTTAAATGACCAAGCTCTAGTGATTTTTTTTTAAAGTTTTAATGACCTTTTTGCTCATTTGTTTGCCAAATCTTATAAAATCATATCCCAAACAGTCATGCTGATTCGTTTAGAATTGGTTAGGAACACTTTCGAGGATCTTGGAACTTTGTTTAGTAGGTGTTGTTGCTCTTTTCTGTTATTTCTTTAATGAATTCTGTGGGTTTTTTGTTGTTTTTTTCTTTCCTTTTTTGTTTTCTTCTAAAAATGGTTGGATCATACTACGTGAAGTTTACGGTAGGGTTAAGTAAAAGAGCTCACTGAGTAGTGATGCTTTGGATCTTTGATTTTTGACGATTTTTTATAAATTCTGCTATCGGGCGTTTAATGCATACATTGCCGCTGATTACTGTGTAACTTAAGTGTAGCTCTAGAACAGCAATGATAACATCGTCGTCTTGTTCACAACTGTAAAAACATTCTTTTCAAGCTTGATGGGTATTGCTGTTAGTTCTTGCCCAAGTTTTTGTTCAAATGTTCATACGCCATTGTTTTTTTTTTTTTTTTTTTTTTAAGGATAGTTTTGGTACCATTTCCAGGGCACAATCTTTCGAAATTATCACAAACCACCAGACCGATTTCTTTAGATATATGTCTGAAAGGCCCAAGACCCAAATATGTTCAACAGGGGGCGTCGTAATTTTTTCTTCTTTTACACACTTCTGTTGATTTTGCTCTGCTTGAGTTATTCCCGAACCAGTGCGTTGACGTCTTTTCAAAGTTATTGAAAATGGATAGGGGCTTAATTATCACCAAAGGAGGTCACTACGTGTTGGTTCTGTCCTCTATTGATTTTGAACAAGTTAGAAAATAATCAGTCAGAGAATATGTACATGTTTGCAATGGCGATGATTATTTTAGACAAAGGTGGCCTTGATGTCATTCTGAAGTAACAAAGACCACTTCAGTGGGTGCATATAAGGTCTGCTGAGCAAGGATATTTCAAAGACCGCTTGTTGGATATTGTCACTGATAAACTGGGTCAAATTGTGCCTACACTTATAAAATGCACGGATATATTGTGAAACAGAAGCCACCAGTGGGCCTATTACTTTACTCTCCATGTGGTGCAGTTTCCTGTGTGATACACACTAATTAAGGAGCAGTTTTCGCTTCCTTTGATAGATCACTGCAGAGACAAGACATCTGACTTTTTTCGACCACATTTATTGGATCCATATTTTTTCCTCTTCCATGGTATATGACTTTGATGGAGATACCCCTGATTTATGTGTCCGCCCTTTGTCCCTGGAGTGGTCTCACATGGGAGGCAATATTTGAAAACAAACAAACAAACAAACAAAAACAAAAAAAACCACATAATCATCCTGCATGATTGTGACGAAACTGACGGCAGTAAGAAGCAATATAAATAGCATCACTGATTCTAGTAAACAAATTTGCCATCTTTTCCAGCAAAACTAAGAATTTCATCCACTGCAACTGTACAACGTTTTTGTCGTGATCGCATTGAGGACACGACGGCGTGACGTCAAGAGAGGCAACATCATTGAGAAAGAGAGTCTAAAAGGCGTCATGGTAACCATTCTTTCTTTCTTTCTTTCTTTCTTTCTTTCTCTTTCTTTCTTTCTTTCTTTCTTTCTTTCTTTCTTTCTTTCTTTCTTTCTTTCTTTATGTATGTATGTATGTGTGTATGGCATGAGTGTCTGTATGTATGTATGTATGCATGTATGTATGTATGTATGTATGTATAAATATATGTATGTATGTATGTGTGATTAAACTAATTACCTTTGCAATGTCATGACTCTACGCCTTATTTGACACACTTCAGTGAAATAAATGAATACTAGTACAGAAAAACATGATCCATATTCATTAATTCCAAACCCAACAATGGCAGTAAAGAGATTCAAGACTTGCCAAAGCATCAACATTTCTCTTCCAATACCGATGTGAAGAAACAAATTTCACTCTCTGACTTCAGACAGGCAGTCACCCATATAGGGCAACTGGTTCTTTTGAACCGCTCCTCTCAACCTTAGAAATATTCATCATTAACTGCAAACACTAGTTCTTTTCCAAAATGTATAGGCCTAACCACCCATAACACAAATTTCATTACTTCTGCCAAAAATAAAAAAGGGACCTGATAGGCCTGTCACCTTTTAGTTCTCCCGACTTATCATTCAGCTAAGTTTACAGTAAAACAATAAAGTAGGCCTAGGTCGTTTTTTGTGATATTTATGAATCTGGAACATTATAAACACACTCTACCTCCACTATAACTATGAGTCGGAGAACAAATGCCACAGCACAACGTAGCCAATGAAGTCATTTTCAAATAGTACAGAAAACATGATCCATATTCATTTATTCCAAACCCAACAGTGACAGCAAAACGATTCAAGATTTGCCACAGAATTAACATTTCTCTTCCAATACCAATGTGAGGAAACAAATTTCACTCCTGACTTGAGACAGGCAGTCACTCATTAAAGTCAACTGATGGTTATAAACCGCTCCTCTCAACCTTAGAAATATTCATTATAAACTGTAAACACTAGTTTAACATAGCTAATGAAGTAATTTTCAAAAAGTACAGAAAAACATGATCCATATTCATTGATTCAAAACCCAACAATAACAGCAAAGAGATCCAAGACTTGCCAAAGCATCAACATTTCTCTTCCAGAATTGTTATGCATTCAACAGCACACAAAGATCTGAGGATAAAAGATATTCATTAAATTGTTAAGCAAACCAAAACAACAAAGAATAAGGCATATGTCCATTGACCATGCATGGATGCATGTCTTGCTCCGTGTGGGGTTTGCAGAACCGTTTCACCCACGTATGTGTTATGTATAATGTATGCTGCCCCCTACCCGCCCCCCCCCCCTTGGGGGGGGGGGGCCCTAGGATTCTCCACCTGAATTTGCATCCAGTATGATCGTGAATACGTTCACCATTGTAAATATGAGTTAATTGTCAAGTTATTTTAACAATAGATCATAATATACGTGCGTGTGTGTTGTTCGTGATGCATGAATTGATCCATTTCTGTAGAACAGACATTTGACACAGACTTTATTTGGTAGAATTATAAGAGAACAGGATACGACAGTGTCCCTCCTGGCTGACGATACTGTCATTGAATGGAAAAACACGGCATGTAGGCTTGCTGGTATGTGGTCGTCGATTAATCATGCAATAATCATTATAATAGCATGACTGTATATAATGGTACCAAAGACTCCCAACATAATTTATCTGGCAAACTATTAAACCATGTAGGAACTGGTCTTCATATCTGGCATATCCAACATTTTCTGGTTTACCAAAAAATGAGGCCTCAATGATTTTTCACGAAAGCCACCCATTCTTTAAAGCAAATTGACAGAAATATTGTCAATCATTCATGGTGTGCCTCACCCTCAGGGGAAAATTCTGCCTCGGCATCCTTATCATGGTACCCATGCGGGACTAGCATCGCATATAGTTATATGTTGATCAGAAGGCTGTTTATGTACGAAAAATAGATTAATTGCCACTATACATTCATTGGTCTCTTCCACCTCTTCCCAGATGGAGCTTATAGCCTGAGTACTTCTGCGTGCGCTTCCTCTAGCGGGAAAGTCTGTTTGGGATGCTATGGTCATTTTCAACTCTTATCGTGAAATATTTCGGTTACCTTTGCGATATTAGTATAAAATATAAAATCCTTCAAAAATAGAATGGCTAGAATTAGACTTTTATTTACAATCAACTGCTATCATGTGATAAAAGGATAATCTTACGTGGTTGACTGTAAGTTACGGTACTATTTTATCACACAGGGATGGGTTATAGGTGGGCAAATCATAGGAGGGACTGTCCCGGCAAAAAAATTAATAATAATATGAATAAATAAATGGCAAGTGAGAGAAAAGTAACTCAGTCTCCAGCCATATATGATTTTCTTTAGTCTATGTAGGCCCTTTAATGCAATAGTAAATACAAATTGTATTCCTCATTCCAGAGCTTAGCCGCCTTTGTGAAATATTTGACTCATTAAACCTACTTTAAAATTAAGATTTACGTCTGTCTTCCTGCATCATAACATGTAAACAGGATTTTTTAGGTGCACTTTGTCGAGATGTTTGGTGAAATATCTATTAAAACTGGCCATATAGTACAATTAGAGACAAAAGGTTCGTGAGACATGGGCGAAGACGCATTTTTTTTCTGGCACAATATGCACCAGACAGTACAAGCTACATTATCTCAAATTATGCCTCCAGTTACAAAAATAGAGTTCGCTCTGTAACATTAAAGAACATCACAACAAGACTGGCACATAAAATGAGGACAAATGACATCGACTGAGGCAAGAAGTGAAATTAAATACAAAGCTGCATATAATATATGTCTTAAAAAGGACGCATAGTGGCAATACATCTGAGAAAAGGTAGATTTAAAAACTGAAATGAAAATACAATTGATTATCAATCGACGTGGATAATACAGTATAGTAAACATAATACAGATGCAGACAACAGAGCTCCAATTGTATCAGTTATTCTGGCCAGTACATTGAGTTTTTTGATACGCATGGACACACATGTAATAAAAACCTGTTGAGGAGAAAACATTATTTTTGCTGGACAGGCTTGGCATGACGTACTTTTTGTACTTACTATTTTCGAATTTCACCTCGGGAATTGGAGACTCAATGCAAAACGTCGAATTAAATGTATGTAGCTTGTGCTCTGTTCTATTACTGAAGGAAATCAGCAATGCCATCACAAACCTTCTTGCTTGCTTTGGGTTTACCGCAGGGCCAATATCAGAAGAGACAAGTTGTTAACCACCTTCTGTATCAGCAAGCCAGGGTTGATCTTCCCTTTAGAAATCAATTCAGAGAGTAAATATAAATTAAGATCGAGAGGTAGGTACTTCAATATCAAAATATAGACGACCTGAATGGCTTTTATATTTATTGAGACCCAAACATTTTTATAAGGCGCCGAAGCAGCGATTCCACATTTCTTATCTCGCTAGGTTTTATATTGAAGCACATAAGAGAACCTCGACTGATGAGAGTATTTGGCACATTCCACAAGTAGCCTCTGAAAGTCAGTTACCAACGCACACCACAAAATAAGGTCGTACGCATATGCACATGTGGGAACATGCCAGGATTGTTAGGTGAATAGCCATTGGGGCGAAAAATCACCTAACAAATTGTTGTTTGTCTGACGAATAAACGCCTAATGTATGTGGTCACCATTCCCCCCCCCCCCCCCCAAAAAAAAAAAATAAAAGAATAAAAAAAATAACAGATCTATTAAAAAATCGAGTGAAAAGGGCTCAGCGGGCCATTGAACGTAAAATTTTTGACTATTTAGTTATGGTTATGTTCCACAATGTTTGAACACCAATCGGTGGTGGCTACCCATCCTAACAATGATAACACCACGTGGCCACGAGAAAACATTATTGCTGCATGCTTGAATGGATGTATGTATCGTTCGATGATGGACTGATTTATAATACCTATATTTTGAGGGTATTTGTGCAAGGCATCTATCTTGTCCCTGTCTGTCTCTCTTAGGGTCCATAAGTCGCTGTTGTTCAGAAATATACTTGTTACATATGTGTTGACTAGTAGTAGTCTTACTTTCAGATTTGGTTTCTTTGCTGGTAAGACGGTTGACATGTTGTCTGAACGATGCTATGGCAAGTTGCTTTCTTTTACATCTTCTTCCGTATCGAGCATATATCCTAGGTATTTGAATTTTCCCCATTCTGCTGATACTCCTCTTATTATATGTCTTACTCCTCTGTTCTCGTTTCGTTGACTTGTAGATTTAGTTCTTTCAGCTTTTCTGGGATTTTCTGTTTTATTCGTGGAATGTTGTGGTGGGAGGTTGTAATCCGTCCTATGCCATCTGCATACTATTTATCTTGTGTATTGCCATGATCCTTTTTGTGGCTGTAGTTGTGGACTGGTGGGTGTGATGATAGTAGCTCTTCTGCGGATACCTTTTTTGCGTATGTATGACCTGTTTCTGTTTTCTGTCTTTCATCAAGGGTCTGTGCTAGGTAGAGTGTGAACAACACAGGGGTGAGGCAGTTCGATGATTGTTTTAGATTATTCTCCTCCTGTTTTGGCCCATATAACTTGTAAATTTCCATCTTTTAGAGGGATTGTCATCATGTGCTTTTCTTTACCTAGTATTTTTTTTTTACGAATCCCGAAGTAATGTTCCGGATTTTAGTCTGTCAAAACTTTG
Organism: Hermodice carunculata; assembly: GCA_964020975.1. Classification (NCBI taxonomy): domain Eukaryota; kingdom Metazoa; phylum Annelida; class Polychaeta; order Eunicida; family Amphinomidae; genus Hermodice; species Hermodice carunculata. The sequence goes on along the minus strand of OZ026618.1, from coordinate 15,737,800 downwards.
CTCATGTAAAACATTAGTATTTTCTGTTAATATCTTTGCTGCAAAAACAAGTTCTGTTAAGCTTATTGTGTTATAACGATGTTATCATAAAATTTGTTATAAAATCATCTGATAAGACATATTGTCAGGTTTTTCTGATTATGTTTAATAGTATGATAGGTCTGATGTTTGCCAGGGATCCCTTTTTCTTGTTTGGCTTGGGTTGAGGTACAGCTGCTAGTAGTTTGCCTGTCTTTATTTTGCGTGGGTATTTTCGGATGTTTGCAATTCTGTTTCATATCTCTGCAGTGCCTTGCGGCTGGTTGTCCAAATTTTAACCGTTCTGCACTTACATTTGACTTGACTTCCTGTTCTGTGAAGGGTTCTTCGACTCTGCACAGTCTACTTCTTCCAATGTCTTTTGGTTATCAGCATTGGAGTAATTATTGACAACTCAAATGACCATACATCATCAAAATATGAGGGAATATATAATAGGACAAGAAAGGAAAATGGAACTTCACAATACATTTCTAAGACTACCTGAAAACTCCCCAGCAAGATCACCTTTAACATAAGCACTCATGAGACAAAGAAACCAATAGAAAACAGGAAACCTACACGATAATAATCAACAAGGACATAGAGGAATCTAACCTAACAATAGGACCTTCTCAACTCGAAGCCAAGAGACCCATGGAACAGCCTGTGCAATATAATCTTATTCGCAAAAGCAGTGCAAAACTGCGACGAAAGTGCACCAGATGATGATTAAAATAAAAAGGCACTAATGCAGCTTAAACGGCCATGTTTGCTTGCTATTACAGTAGGCAATTGACAATATATGGGACCTAGGAGTGTTCTGCAAAATGTGATAGGTCCAAGTGGAACATTAAATTACACGGAAGCAGTGGACCAACTTGATCGATAAGGCTGCATAATCCTGGCCTCAAATACTGTCACAACCTTAACAGGAATAAACACCTTGCATCACCGAACAATGGGCTTTATTACGGTGTTTGCTTATAAATTTGATGTTTTCCAAACCATTATGAGGCATCTATTTGTTAATGATCACTGACGGATATATGTTGCTTCAGCCGTTTGGCTAACACTACGTCGTATTCACATACTGCTTGGCGCAGATCAAACAATCTCAGTATCCAGTGTGTATTCATACAGAGAACGTACAGCATACCCATGACACAAGACAGAAATAGTCGGTTCTTTGTCGCAGGAATCATTTTTCAGGCTAAAACCCCAAGTCAGAGGGAATACCCTTTGCGAGTATGCCTGTGCCCTCCCTGTCGCTCTTAAAAGAGTCCCGGGTCTCGCCTTTGGGCTCCCTATACAAGGGCTCAACTACGTCTTTGCTGTCAAACACACAGGCATAGGCTTGGCCGCCACCTCTTCACTCTCGCTGTCACTTGCCCATTTATCAGCATTTTTCCAGGCCAACAAACTCTCCTTCTTATATCATTTACATCAGCTTTTCCTACGCCGTTCTTCTTTGATTACAGATTGGCCGGCAATTTCTCCACTGAATCTTGTCCACAGGTTGTACTTGTAGTTTGGTATTATCTTCTGTTGTGACCCTATTTGATGTGAACTGAGACAGCGAATGAATGAGATGAGCCTGCTATGCAGGTAAGCATTGCAAAAACAAACTGTCAAAACGAACGCTGGCTCACTTGGCGGCAGCCATTTTAGCAGAAGGTGTTGTAAGGGTGAAAGTTAGGTGACTGGGTAATTGCCCTATTTCATCCCCTGTATCCTTAATAGCTGCATGTGAAACCATAAGAGTACAAACAACGATTAGGCTGGTTTGAGAAAATCAGAGATGGAAAATCGTTTTTTTTTTATACCACGACACAACAATGTATCTTAGCAAGAACACACCAAAGTTCAAGGTTCTGATGTAGATTAGAGGGAATGAACAATTCATCGGACCTTTCATTCAGTATCAATATTGAAAATTTTGTGAACTTGTTGATTTAGACTTGTGAATCTGTATCAATTCACAAAAGAGCATGACCTTCTTAAAAAAGGCATAAATTGATTCAATATATGTGACAACAAATGTAAACATACATATACTTAGGCAAATATATAGTTTATACGGTTGGGCAATCAATTTTAGATCAGGTGGACAACATTGAAGCTAACAGAGTCACCTCTAACCATCCTGACACCTGAAACTCACATTAACCTGCCTGACAACAGCCTCTGTGGTGTTAAGTTCTCATAAAATGCCATCCAAGGATAAATCCATTCCATTTGATCATAGCAGACCGAGATGCATACAACCTCTTAAAAAGCTGCCTTTTTTGCAGAAGGCAGTATACTCCATAGTTTTTTTTTTTTTCAGCAGAGCTAAATGCCAAATTTTATCTATACATTTTACAGTATCCAGGCTACAAATAAATATAGCATCCTCCTTGCGGTGGCAATATGAGCTTATTTCACTCAAATAATGTTACAAAGACAGTGCCACGACCAAGACAATTACCAAACCAAGTATTGGATATATTGCCAGCTGGCAAGCAATCAGTCAAACAAGTTTTGCAACAGGCGAAGGTAATGTAATAGGCCTGTTACTACATTCACTATTCTGATCTAATGCTGGCTTTTTAAGCATAGACACAGTAATACCAATGCTGAACATCAGGGAGATAAAAGAACAGGACCAAACAGCAGAGAATAATAAAGCAAAGGTGTAACATAACACATTTGACTTCGTGGATACGAGGTCTTCCCCAGTGATCCCATCAAATATGGGTGAACAGTTATTATTTATCCAGTCAAAGAGTTCACTGACTAAGACACTGGTAACAGTCCCTTTTCGGCCTATTTACGGATGACATTAAACAATATGTCCGCAGTTCTATTAAATATTTCATACAGATGGGAAAGGTTTAGTTGACCCATTCTATCATTTGAAATATGGTCAATTGAACACTATGACAAAATGTGATGAGTAAATTCTCCGGTATATAAAGTAAAATTGGAAGGTCGTGCTGTCGGTAGTCATACAGCCATGACCAGAATTAAGCATGACTATGGGACCTTGCATAAATTTAATACCAGTACTTACAGAGAACGGTCCTGAAATTTTACAATGACAAGGTTGACAAAAAATGGTTTAAAACTATTTTCTTCTACTCTAGGCAAAAATCATATTAACATTGCACAAACTTTTCCATGTGCACTTTTTTCTTACACATGTCTATTACACCATGCGAAATCTGCAAACAGCTCGACATAAAGTGAAGACATGGAAAAATAATGTGCCTGGGTGCCTATGGCAATATGGCTTAGCAGGATTCATTTTCTTCACTCGAGCCGACATAAAGAATGTCTCTTCAAAACTAAAACCTGCACATCATAATTTCAAGACGCTTTCGAAGCTTTTATTTGAACATTTTTAACAACAAAAAACCCACTTGCCAGTAACAATACTGACGTGAAAGCTTTCATCTGCAATTAAGACCCAAAAATACTGAGTAGGAAATAACAATCACCCTCCACGTTTCATAAAATGATACCAGAAATTTCCAATGCTGAACAAAGCAACAACAAAAAAAAAATAAATAAATAAATTAAAAAAAAAAAAAAAAAAAAAAAAAAAAAAAAAAAAAAAGCGATCTTGATATATGATCATGGAGGAAATCATCAATATTCACTTAGGCCTGGCTAAAACAGAAACTGCATATCCGTTTCTCTAAAGATAAGTGGCCTCCTCACTTTTCAAATCTTGATCTCTTGGAACCAATATACATGTGTTAACAGTCTTAAACTGTGAAATTAGCAATAAGTTACAGTCTTTAATTCCCAGACTGAATACACAATTTGCTCAAAACCACATTTCTGTGCCTTTAGATATGGATAGGAAATCACCACCTAGGCTTGCGTGCAAAATAAGACCATGACTTGCAGCATTAAGAACATATGTGGTCCCATTGTAGAATTCTCAATTCACCATCACTATAGATGTTTTTGTGGGGGCAAAAGCAAAGCAAATTGATAGCCATTCAACCAAAATATATAAATAGTGTATCATATCCATGAACCTACGGACCACCAGGTAGAAGTTTATATTCAGATAACATCTCTCTTTCTCTCTCTCTCTCTCTCTCTCTCTCTCTCTCTCTCTCTCTCTCTCTCTCTCTCTCTCTCTCTCTCTCTGTCTCTCTCTCTCTCTCTCTCTCTCTCTCTCTCTCTCTCTCTCCTCCCCCCCCCCCCTTGGAAGTAAGGGTTCTTTAAATAATCCTGCATTGATCATACTTAATTTACTCCCTTGTGTACATTTTACGCCGGAAAAGGAAAAGGACTTAATTATCCTACTCCATGTAAGGGATCAATTCCAACAACTAAAATTGAATCACCTTAAAAAAAAAACTCAACTAGTCACTAATGGCAACATTATTTTACAGCATCACAGAACACTAAAAAACCACCATAATTAGATACTTCCGAAATTGAAGGGACCCAAGCAACCTAGTCAGATAATAACTAATTATTACCTTAATGTTCTATACATGAATGGTCCTGGTTAGCTAAAACTGTTATATTCATATTCAAGGGGTCTTCCTTTGCTTTGTGGATGCCATAATGTGATACACTTACTTGAACTTATTCTATTTTGTAATTGCCAAATGAGAATGCTATGGATATGAGCAATCAGCTTTTTGGGCAGGAACACCCTCTTGCTGTATCTGTTTCATTTTTATGTGAAGTTGATTGCTTTTGCAGTACCCTTTGTTTATGTTATGTATGTTTGTGCTACCTGAAAATAAACAGAAAGATAAAATAAATGTAGCGCTTACGAAAGAAAGTACTGCCCCCATTGGTATAACGTGGACAGTTCGAAATATTCCTTTTTATGGAAAATACGGGTGTCGCATGTAATATTAACAAGATAGCTTGCGGAATGCCTGAGCAGTCACACACAAAAATGTCCCCAAAGGAAGAAAACAGCCAGAGAAGTGCGAAAAGTGTCGATGCTATTGGGTGCCTGTGGGCTTTATAAGCATATGTGGGATTTCCTGGGCCTTCGAATAAGGGATGTGTATGAAAAGCCTGCATACACCTTGGACCAACTGGTAGGTAGTTTAAGTACCAGTTGAATCAAATTTCCCAGGATGAGAACACCAACCTGAGTAGCCACATGCCAAGGCAATTCCAAGCTTGCCTACCGGAGTGTGGTGGTCACACCCGTTATTGATGCATATAGCCTCACAAAAAAACAACAAAAACAACAACCAAAAAAGACCACCATATCCTTTTCAAAGAGACGAAGAATGCGATTATACAATAATGTAAAGAAACTCCCTGCACACATCCTTATCCCACATGAAAATAATGTTGAACGGCAGGGAGGGGGGGGGGGCAACTTTTCCCCCCAGCAGTATATATGAAGCTACAATATCTCAGCGTGGGTGCCTCACATTGGGTCAGTAGTGACAGTGCATCCATTTGAAAGGCAAAGGTTGAAATTTTTTTGAAAGCATCATGGCGATTGAACAATATTATATTTGTGTCCTTTTGTCCAGAACCACTTCCTAGTCATCGTTACCCTGTCTCAAAGCCCACGCTCTTTAACTCTATCGCCTACCCCATCACTATGTAACTTATATAGATATGGAGGTACTATTGTCCGTATTGCACATTGTCTTCAGTAGAATTTTGAACTACACTGCATTGCCCCAAATGTATTCAAGGGTCTTCAGTGGATAACTACTCAGAACATGTTTTGCAGCCTGTACCCACCATATGTTTAATACAAAATAATAATAATAATAATAATAATAATAATAATAATAATAATAATAATAATAATAATAATAATAATAATAATAAAAATGATTAAAAAATAATAATAAAAAGATAAAACAAAATTACAAAAAGAAAAGAAAATGGTGGACAATCAGCTTGGGCTCAAATTGGGCAGAGCCCCAAAGATGGACCATATATTTTCAGGTTTTGTGTCGTAGTTGCAACCGAAAACATCTCTTAGCTTAGCGCGAAAGGAACACTTTAAAAGCACTTCCCTGACACCTTGTCAAATTGTGCACCTTATATCTCCAGAATTACACAATGGAAAGCATGAAAAATATAAAACTCAAAAATGATGAATGTCTTCTTTTTTTTTTTTTTTTTTTTTCTTTTCTTTTTTTTTTTTTTTTTTTTTTTTGTGGTTTCTCTGGTGTCTATGATACATACCTGCAAAATTAAGTATTTACTCAGATTTATGTGCTTCAAGAGCCCTATTTTATTACCCACCATGAACACCACAATTTAAAGAGTGTGAGGCCGAAATGGATTTTTTCCAAACATAATTATCAGGTTCCACAGGGTGATATCAATTTTATTTCTTCTTTCCAAATCCCATCAAAACTACCCAGAACGGCTTTTTAGGTAATTTGTCCCTGTCCTGTCTCTCCTGTTGTATCATGCTTACATAATTTGGGCCTGCACATTGCCACTCTAGTTTTGCATTTTGTGCAAAAAATAGTTTTCATAAACAGATATGATAATGCATGCACTGTGGCAAATTGTTTTGTATGTGATTACTGAAATACCACGAATTCTCTTTTACATTTGTTAAATTATTATCTTCATATTCCCGTGCATTATTAATGTATCACTGACTTCTCTTTAAGATGTCCCCAGTGGTAGGGAACCTGTATTCTTAGAAAGACACCTACACGCTAATGTGCAAATGAACCTTGATTCATGTGAAATGAAGTTATGGTGTGGTATGTTTATTTTCAATTTGTATATTACTTGTCAAATGAACTGTCCTGCGAGATTCATCTCGGAGAACACAGCATTGAAAATTTGGACACTGTGACTCTACTAGGTCTTACAATTGATCATGACCTGAAAATGGATGCGCACATATCTAAACTATGCTTGAAAGCATCCAGACAGATCAATGTCCTGAAGAAATTCAGCACGATCCTTGACATCCCTAGCAAACTAGCAATATTCAAAATTTTTCGTACGGTCAAATTTCTTATAGTGTCCCATCATTTGGCATTTTTGTTAGCAAGGGCAGCTCTGACAAATTGGAACAAATCCAATAGCGGGCCCTCCGTCTTGTCTTCAACAACAAGCAGGACTCTTATCAAGACCTGCTTGAACGTGCTGGTGTATGCACAATACGTGTACTATGCCTTCGCACAATGGCTATTGAAGTATACACAATTCTACATCATATCAACCCACCTGTATTATGGGACTTATTCAATCCTAAGAAAACCAGCTACGAGCTTAGAGATAATTATACATTAGAAGTACATCACTTCAACACAGTCAAATTTGGGAAAAATCATTTAGATATGAGGGAGCCAGACTGTGGAATCATCAACCTAGAACATATCAAATAAGCTTCCAACCTGAAAGATTTTGAAGCCAAGATAGGGCTGTGGTCAGGGTGTCCATGCACACTTTGCTTAGCCTGATACCTGCTATAATTACGCAGCATTGTACCTTCTTTAGCGCTTATGTATTTTACATACTTATCTTCCATCCGTAGATATTTTATTCAGCTTTTATATGTTTTACCGATTTTTTTTACTCCTTTACATACTTATCTTCCATCCTTGGATAATTTATTTAGCTTTTACATGTTTTACTGATCTTTTTACTCAGCCGCAGCTGGCTCTTTTAATGTATAACCAAATTGTCGGCATAAGTAGCTAGTGGCTAGTGTTACTCAGTATTATCACACCGACTTGAAATAAAGATATGTCTATGTCTATGTCTATGTCTAACTAAACTATGACTCCAATACACAGATGTTCTATTAGTTTCACAAAGAGAGGAAATAAAAAAAAAAAAAAAGATAAACATCCTCTTTCTCCAAACCACCAAAATTGGCATTGCATTACTGTGAACCCAGTGCTGCCAGTCGCATTTGAACCAAGAATACCGGTGTTAGCTTTCAATTTTAAATTTCAAATCCTGATGGTTAGATTTGTTTTTTCTCAACTGAAGCGATTTTTTGCAGCAAAATGTGTATTATGTGATTAATTACAATCAATTTCGTGTGCAAAATCACAACTGCAAACAGCGTATTGATCAATCTATGTTTGATGCAAATCGTCCAGTCCTTGCAATATTGCAAGCTTCAACTGAACGCTGTATGCCTAAATGTCGTTCGCAGGTCTGGTCAAATAGTTTCCAAGCTAGGGAAAACAGCATATAGACCCAGTCGTAGGTGTGCTCCCCTGAGAAAAGACTGGCTTTTCTAAAATGTATGCACTACAAACTTTAAAAAATGTTTGCTCCACCATTGGATAATGTATGTTTGTGATCCAGCGTAATACATGGTGACCGTTGTTGATGTTTATAAAATATATTTTTCTGAATATAAGTCTGAAGCAAAATAAATTTACTAGCACAGTGCTTATGGTGCATCTGCCCCAAAAATTACAAGATGAGGCAATTCCTGTTTTTAAAATAATGATTAGATTATTCTGTATGTTATCAGGTCAACCTGACTTGTGCGAAATTAAGTGATATTGAGGATAATTCACATGCAGGATGTGGCCTATTTACTATGGTAGGCCTAAACCACTCGTGATCACTCATAGCCTTGAATAATTAAGGTGTTTGCTACATATTGATGACCTATTTCAAAGGCTGTTTTACCTGACAGGGCTGTATGTTGACCTCAGCCTTTATAATTCAGATAGTCCATATTTAAATTACTTGACAACTTTATTGTATGAAATATGTAACTGCTTTTTGTAAGTGATGTGAAGAAAATTAGTCTTTTTTACATTTTGCGTTAACCAACATTATGAAGATGAACAACAATCCCAATTAAAGCTGCTGACTTCAATGGACCGAAAAAGTATAACGAATCACCGGGCAATTTTGTTTTTCACCGTTAAGGTAGAACCTTGTATCTCTGGCACTGTTATTTACTTTGCCATTTGATTATTTCTCTTCCATGGCATGGTTCAAATGTTAAACACTTATATGTAATACTGGATTGACTGTATATCTCATATCAAGTTGTGATAAAGGAGTGAAATACACACCTACTGTATTAACTCTGTCGGTACCAGAAAACAGACGCAGCCTTTCAAAGTACGGCAAGAAAAGCTGTTGACCTGGACAATGCGTAGGGTACCTGCAAGTACATGCATGCTAGTCCTTGAAGAAAAATTTGGTTTACAAAGATACGGATCTGGTAGCATTATTTCTGGCCAGAGAAAATAAACTTTCACTAGAACTGGCAATCTTAGGGTTGACGCAGACTGCTTTGGCTACTGCACATTATACTTACACATCGTGGGCAAACAACCTTTGTCTATATTGAGGCTCACTGTTCATTAATAACTACAAACATTGTAAGTGTATTCAGGTAAAAAAGGATTACTCATAAGATACCCATTTAGTGCATAAAAGTAAAAGATTCATGTAGTATCGCATAACAGGAACTGACAGTTGCACCACGACAAAATAAAATCAGAAATCAAGATGCATGCTATAGCGTAGCTGAGCCACAGATCCTATTTGGGAACATTTGGTTCGTTATGGCTCATTATAGGGTCTGAGTATTATGAACGCGTGTATAAATATCTTATTATTTTAGATCTCTTTTTTTTTTTTTTAGAATGATATAGCTTTGTAATAAAACACCCATGCGAAGATGAGTTAGTTAGAATTAATTTCTTAAAATAGTGAACTTATGTTTATGAGTAAAAGTCGACACTATCATTGGATTCGATTCCAACAGAGCAAACGGAATTATAGAACCAGCATGTACAGTTAAATCTGGATAGACAGCAGCCTGTCAAAATGTTAGAAATTGTGATTACCGCGAACGCTTATGACATGGTAAAATCTGTATTATTATTCCTTATCACATAATAATAATAATAATAATAATAATAATAATAATAATAATAATAATAATAACGATAATAATAATAATGATAATAATAATAATAATAATAATAATAATAATAATAATAATAATAACAACAATAATAATAATAATAATAATAATAATAATAATAATAATAATGATAATAATAATAATAATAAAAATAATAATAATAATAATAATAATAATATAAACAGTTATATACGTGGTATCCAAGGAACCCTTCGTTGTATAGGTAAATGACAGTGTTAAAAATATTTTCTACATCACAGCTAATTTATGTAATGCATTTTTACACAGTACAGCCACTACAGTACAAAACGATTTCTTCAGATAGGTCAGTGTACGTTTGTTTAACTTTTTGTTGGGAGGCACATAAAAAGACAAGATGTCCGGAATGCTGTACTGCCTGGATAGACAGCAACCCATTCGTGTATTCACATAAATCCAGGCCAGCTTAGTTCTACTAAAAGTGAAGACCTCATACCGAACATGCAACATTTTATATAAAAAAAGCAAGAATAGAAGATATTGCTCCAGAGAGGTAGTTTCCTAATATAGTTAGAGTTACAAAACAACCTGGATCCACCACAAAGCTTGTGAAGATCCCATAATAGAACAGAAAGTTGTATTTATTATAATATGTAAAAAAAATAAAACCTTTAAACTCAATAAACGCCCTCACACATAGGGTTTTCCAGGAGTGTTTTATTCATATTAATGTATATATATATATATATATAACTAGATTAAAGCTTTATTAATTAAAGCTATACATTACGCAAATGAAACTGGATCCTTGTCAATTCCGAAACGACCAGGTATCATAACTCTCTTCCCAAGAAAAGACGAACAGACAGGGATCTCGAAACGTGCAGACTCATATCATTATTGAATACAGATTACAGAATTTTAACTAAATATTTGGCTAGTAGAATGAAGAAAGTGTTTGACTGAGATAATTGAAAATCATGAGGAATTTGTGCAAAATCGATGTGCAGGAGAATACATGAGACGTGTTTTTGGTATTTTGGAGTATTATGGTTATGAAGACATCGGAGCGTTAGCTATCTTCATTTAAAAAAAAAATCAATGGCTTAGAAAGGAAGTTTATCTGAATACTCTAGAATTCTCTAATTGTGGCTCAAATTTTAAACGCTGGAAGGAGATAATCCACAATAAAACTAGTAATCAGGTTCTAAATAATAGGCGGTCTTCTGCTCCTTTAAAGCTCCCTGAGGGGTGCGCCCAGGTTGTCCACTGTCCCCATACCTGTTTTTCATTAGAGCAGGAATCTTATACTGGAGCTTCTGTGTTCAGAACCATTAGTTAATGTTATTAAGCAAAGTGAGACAATCAATTTTATTAAGAAAAAAGATAGAGATTTTAAAATAAGTAGATATGCAGACGATAGATGTCTTACAATTAAGGCCGACGAAGGTAGATTACATGTGGTAATTAGAGTTATTAAAACTTAAAAACATATAGGGTGTAAAAGTAATTGTAAGAAAACATGACTAATGTTAATTAGTAACTTTTACACTACATACTATAGAAATAATTGAACAGATAGACCAGTTAAAATGTTAGATATTATCATAAGAGTGAACACCAATGAAACGACAAGATCTGAATTATAATGCCTCATCACAAAAAGTTTAAAACCATTTAAAAATGTGTCTTCCGAGGTACCTTTTATTGCGTGGCCATTCGCAGTGATTAAAACATTTGCCCTAGCAGAACTAATATATTTAATGTAGTTTTAGCCAGTCCAATCAATGCGATAGAAGACGATTTGTCCAAAAAGGTATAATTACTATTGTATAACTTTTTGTTGCGAAGCTCAAACAAAGACAAGATAAAACGTAATGCTGCCATCGGTCCACATAAACAAGATGGTTAAAAATGATTCATGTGAAATTCCTGTAAATGACAAAATCAGGCTAAATAATTAGGTTGGATAAAAAGCTTACAGAAATACAGTAAGGGTTTAGAGATATTTGTTCAAGATCTAGCTACATTTAAAACGTAAAGGACCCCTTTGGAAGAAAAGCTTGAACATTCTGATGATAAACTACTCTAACATAAAAGAAAATAAAGGAAATCAGTTATCAATAGTTATGGTGCAATTCTCATTAAGATTAATAATAGGATGCCTTTTTAGGTGAATGGAGTAGAGAGGGCATAGATAGACATGGATTCAATTGATATGAATGGAAATTTCACAGCTTATCAAGAATTTGTACTTAATACCCAAATATAAGAACTAACCTGTGTGCTTATCAGGGACTGATTGCAGGTAATCCACGAAATTGGAAAAGGAAATTAATAAGTTTTCAGACTGAGAATATAGAGCCGTGTGGATAATTTATTGATAAAATGTTGAAAGTTCGGAAAGTATCCAAACTTGTTTATCCTGTATTGACTGGAAAGGTCTTCATACCACAAAGAGCTATTTTTAAAAAAAGGCATGAAGACCTGGACACTGTAATAGATAGGACTTGTTGGGAAATCTACTTTGCACAAGTATAAAGACATACTGTATCATCAACATTAAGGTCTCTTCACTATAAACGACACCGATGTATATATATATACCCATGTAAAATTATTTATACCTATTCTTTATGCCATGATGTAGAAACTTTGTTACATTATTTCAATAAGGTTGAAGCTTGCCAACAAATTCTGGAAGCAGTTTTAAAGTCGATTACTGGAAAATGGGATATAACATTATTCTCTTTAAAGCCGAAATTTTATCAGGTTCGAAAATTGAGGGATTGCAGTTTTGATCTTATGAATTCCTGATGCCCATATATTACCTACATGTGTGTCACAAGGAATGACCAAATATCGACGGTCTCATTTACAAAGCTAAGGAAATTGAGTTGATAGAATTTAATATAGTGGTGAAGAACGATAAATCGAGAAAACACAACACAAAATGGAATTGTTTCTAATACATAAATCTGGCAATTTTAAGTCTCATACACTTCAGTAAAAGTGTCTAGTCAAACATGACGTGTGAGCTATAACACTTCATTTTGTAACACGGCTACGGTAATATCATATTTTCCTTTCCAAGAGGGATATGAAAAAATATTAGATGATTTTCAATATCAATATCTAATTTGCAGGTAACATTCTACCTTTTTCGTATGAAGGACGAAGTGTAAGCTAGAATTTACTGTCTTCATGGTAAAGTTATTTATCATATATATTCTTGTACCTTGACATAAAAGATATTTCAAAACGTATTGTCCTGAAGATTATATCAATAGCCTACATATCCCAAATATTAATGCTATTTGTCAGCGCTCTATTCATTGATTCACCATTGTGAAAAAACTCTTTCTGGAAAATATTTGTAAAAGTTGGAATATTATCTTCATGCTATACTACAATCGGATCTCTCATATTTCATGTGTTCTCTCATATTTGGAGCATATATATTCTGTCAAACACAAGGTGGTTTACATGCATATATATATATATATATATATATATATATATATATATATATATATATATATATATATATATATATATATATATTAGATATATATATATATATATATATATATATATATATATATATATATATATACATATATATATATATATACATGTACACATACATATATATATATATATATATATATATATATATGTATATATATATATATATATATATATATATATATATACACACACACACACTATGTGGTTAGTCGCGGTAGCTTCCATTCGTATGTTGTAATCCTTTTTGGGCATGTGGTCAAAAGGAAAAGGCGTTTTTCGTTGGCTTGATCATATTTGTATTTGTGTCTTTTTGCCCAGAACCACTTCCTAGTAGTCAATATCCTATTCCGCAGTTCGAACTCTTTACTCTCCATAAGCTAACCTGTCCCTGTCTAACCTGTATATATATGGAATTACTATTGTCTATATTGTACACGTTCCTCTGTAAAATTTTGACATAGGCTGTATCAGCCCGATTAAATTAAAGGGTCTTCAGCGGGTAACTACTCAACGTGTTTCGGAGCCTTTTACCCGTACACGTCTCTCTGAGTAGCGGCTCCTTGCCTAAGCTAAATATTCAGCAAAGACAACCCACATAATAATGAATAAATATGAACGTGGCAATTGATGAATTAGCTAAATATGTGAAGTTTTGCTTGTAAATGCAGAGCTTCATATCAAAGAAGAATACCTGTCAAACAAACCATAATTACCAAATTTTCATAGTACAGGTTCAGATAAGAACAATTTGACTTACCCCTGAACCAAAATGTACCCTTTCTAGCTGGACAGCTTTTCCTAGTTAAACCATCCGCCAATGTTTAACTGAAGTGGAAACAAGCTGGGGCATTATATTCAGTCCCAGTGATTGTAAAATAAACAGTTGCAGCTTGACCACCTGTACAAACCAAGGAAAATCCTAACAAGGACTGCAACAATGTACATCCTGTACCAGAGATGTAAAACAAACTCCATGATGACACCTACTCCTCAAACAATTAAGCTCTATTTAACTGCCAACCCTGAGTCAATGTGTCAACTTAATGTGTCAGGTTTGTGACACTTGAGAAAATACTGTCAATTTTGAGTAATTTTTTAATAGTGAGTAAATGTGCATTTAGGCATGTCAGAAAAGAATGGAAGTCATTAGCATTTATGCCAAAAACATGCTATCAAAACAATTTTTCTTAACAGGATTTTAAGTACAATTAGGCAAACATGCAACTGTCGTAGGCCGCTTCTTGCTACCTGTAGCCCCTGGGGGTTTACCTAACAGAAAACATGTAAGCCTAAAATGTCTGATAGTGAATATTAAAACAGAAAGATGCCAAAAGATAAAGTTAAGTAGCAAAACAGACAAGTCTAAAAACTGTAGATTATTGCAGCCAGACTTTCTAATAATCTTTGGATGTTAACAGTAGAATTATAGGGCAAGTCAGAAAAGAATGGAAGTCTTTTGTATTTATGTCAAAAGAATGCAATGAAAATATTAACCAGATATCAAGTACAATTAGGCAAGCTTGTAACTGTCGTAGGCCGCTTCTTGCTACCTGTAGCCCCTGGGGGTTTACCTAACAGAAAACAAGCTAGCCTAAAATGTCCGAAAGGTGAACGTTTAAACATAATGGTGTCAAAAGATGAAATTAAGTAGCAAAACAGGCAAGTCTAAAATCTCTAAAATTATTGAAGCCAAACTTTCTAACCATCTCGGGATATTTACAGCAAAATTTGTAGAAATATTTGATCAAAAGTACACCTTTGAATCCTCTTGACTCAAGTTTATTGTAAATAAATTTGGTTCTTGATGCAAAGTCCTGAAATTTAGAACAAATACGACCAAATCTCAAAATTTGTGACAAAAATGTATTATATCCAATAGTATCGGAAATATTACTGTCCGGGAAAGGATAATTAACTACTTCAAAGTTAAACTCATCTATTTTGTGATAGACTTTAATACAAAACCTGTCATTAGTGACCTGAATATCCAAGTCCAAAAATACATCTCTGAAACCATCTGAATTGTTACCCTCCAAAGGGATATCTTTTGGGTAAATTTCTTTAGCAATTTCATTGAAATTTTGTACATTTACACAAGCAATGTCATCAATATATCTTGCGTTGTTTGATAATTTTGTAGCCATCTGAAAGTCCTTTTTCATCAATTTATTCATATACTTAAATTCAAGCCAGGTTAAATATAAATCTGCCAGTAAAGGGGAGCAGTTGCTACCCATTGGAATGCCTTTTATTTGTTGAAAAACCAGTGGTCCGCATTGAACAAAAGTATTATCCAGGAGAAATTTTATAGCATCTATCAAAGTTTCAACAGTGTAAGATTTAACGTTACTTTTTGAATATTTATTGTGTGACCAGTATGCTTTCTTTGTATATGAATTAATATTTATGTATGGTTTACCATTATGTTTAAACATTTTGCTAATTAATTCTGAAAGTGAACTTTTGACTTCATCTATGGGTAGATTTGTGTACAGTGTAGAAAAATCAAAACATTTGATATTTTTTGCCTTTACATCTTTGATTTTAGATACAAACTCGGAAGAATTGTTAATACTCCCAAAACAATTTATTTCACAGTTTCTAGAAATTGCATTACAGTATTTACGAAAATGATTCCTAATTGCAGTCAAACACAATGTTACTTCTTTTGATAATTGCTTTGTAGTACATTTTGAAGCACCAGCTATGAATCTAGATTTAGAAGGGTTTTTATGTAATTTGGGTATCCAGAACAAAAGTGGAATAGAGGAGTCCTCTTCAGAAATTTTGATATTAAAATTCCTTTTCATCTCATCTTTATGTGCATCAATCAAATTGTCAATGGATTGTTTGTGTAATTTATAAACGTCATTTCCTCTTATGTCTGAAATATTGTTTATACCAAGTTCCTTTTTCAAAACATCCAGATAATATTTTTTGCAGATGATCCCAAAATTGTTACCTGCCTTATCTTTGTTAGTGACTACAAATCTATCTTGTAGTTCTTTGACTGCTTTAGAAACTTTAGGCTGTTTTAGATTAACCGTATTGAAATTCTTAATGTGGGATTTGTAACAATAAATTCTATTTCTAAAGACTCTTTTCAAGTTTGATAACCATCCTTCAAATTTCTGAAATTCCATTTTTTCTTTCTTTGCCCATTTCATACAGTAGGAGTCGAGTGCATCACATGTATCCTGAAAAATACTGTCAATATTCAACTTGGGACATATCCGAAATTTTGTACCTTTTTTCATTATTTCTTTTAAACCTGAATTTTGTATTATATCCAAGTTACCTGTAAATACATGTTTGTGGTGTGCATCAACAAAATTAGAATATTTACTATTAGACATACAGTCACAATTTTGATTTGCTGCGATATCCTCAAGAGTAATTGAAGCCAGAAATTTTTTGTAATTCATGATACTTTGTCCAATATTGTTGCCATATTTATAGGAAATGATGGGGGGATCTTTTATTTTGCATTCCTTGGGAATCATGTTACGAACAAATTTCAATTTGAAAAGGGACTGAATGTTTAGTGAGTCAATGATTTTGTGTTTGAAAGGAATGCTGCAAAACATTTGATCTAATTTTTTCTTATTAGAATCTGGTTTCCGAATAGTTGTTGTGTAAGCATACACAATATCACAAAATTTTGCTGAAATGTGTGTTCTGAATCAGTAAGACCCAAATATTCATTAATTCTTGTAATGTCTCGAAATGATAGTGCTTTAAGAGCTGTATGTAATTGATCAATACCATTGGAGAAAGCCTGTAGTAAATTTTGGACAAGGTCTTTTGTATCCATGTTCCTGCATTTCCTGTTTTTCCGTGATTTTCTTTGTCCATGACTTCTTCTTCTTCTTTGAATACCAGCCTGATTGTTATGAAAAGGTGTGTGATTTCTGTCAAGAGTTGTAAAGTCCAAATTCCTAACATCACCAAAATTCTGTCATTGAGTCCATAAGGAAAAGCTGAATTAAGTGTTTTGATCCAAAAATCTTCCATTTGTAATAATTTCCTTGTGTTAACATAACTGTCTTGGTCTAACAAATTTGGCTCTATGTAATCTATGTAATCAATTAAAAAGAGATTCAGTGGTCATAAAACTACAATTAAAAATCACAAGTTAAACACTTTTTTGTGTAACCATTTCAATTCTGCAAAACATTCACATTTGGATTGCCGGATACAAATTATTGCTTTGTTCTTTGTGAAATTTGACTTGCAGAATAGACAGTTACAATTTCCATCAAAACATATTCCAAAATCAGCGCTCGAGGCTAACGCTGAACCGTTTTCATTGTTTATCTGACTGTTCATGATTGTATTAAATTTTAAACATAATTTTGAAAGCCCATCATGCCGTTTATCTGTAGTCATGTCCCTAAACCTTATCCTGGTTCGTCGTTGTTAAGTCCACCGAGTAACAAAATTAACAATAACAATAACAATAAATAAAGTCCAAATGGGTGCTAGACTAAAGACGTTACCTGGAATTCCAGTATGCATTGAAAATCATAGATCGGGGACCAGCCTGTACAGACCTATCCACCAAGCATCAATGGTTCAAAGCGAACAGAATTGTATTTGTGTCTTTTTGCCCAGAACCACTTCCTAGTAGTCAATATCCTATTCCGCAGTTCGAACTCTTTACTCTCCATAAGCTAACCTGTCCCTGTCTAACCTGTATATATATGGAATTACTATTGTCTATATTGTACACGTTCCTCTGTAAAATTTTGACATAGGCTGTATCAGCCCAATTAAATTAAAGGGTCTTCAGCGGGTAACTACTCAACGTGTTTCGGAGCCTTTTACCCGTACACGTCTCTCTGAGTAGCGGCTCCTTGCCTAAGCTAAATATTCAGCAAAGACAACCCACATAATAATGAATAAATATGAACGTGGCAATTGATGAATTAGCTAAATATGTGAAGTTTTGCTTGTAAATGCAGAGCTTCATATCAAAGAAGAATACCTGTCAAACAAACCATAATTACCAAATTTTCATAGTACAGGTTCAGATAAGAACAATTTGACTTACCCCTGAACCAAAATGTACCCTTTCTAGCTGGACAGCTTTTCCTAGTTAAACCATCCGCCAATGTTTAACTGAAGTGGAAACAAGCTGGGGCATTATATTCAGTCCCAGTGATTGTAAAATAAACAGTTGCAGCTTGACCACCTGTACAAACCAAGGAAAATCCTAACAAGGACTGCAACAATGTACATCCTGTACCAGAGATGTAAAACAAACTCCATGATGACACCTACTCCTCAAACAATTAAGCTCTATTTAACTGCCAACTCGGCAAAACTCGTACTCTCATACGAAATTACATTTATAAGTTACTCAGCAAAAGAGCATAAATTTTGAGTATGGCCTTACAGTGTCATTCATTATGCATATAGGTGAAAATGTTGATAAAATTGACAATTTAACTCTACATGTTTAGTGTATGTAGGCAGAAGGTCTGTTTAAACACTGTCCTTATCAGTTGCTCCAGCTATTATTTTGTACCATGGCAAAAAATTCTAATTGCATTTGAGTACTTTTTTTCCACAAACTGCACCTGAAATATTAGCGTTTCCTCTTTAATAGCTTAATTTCATTTTTTAGAATGTCCATGGGTTTTCGTTGTGTTACAAATATACTATATATAGCAACCTGAAATTATGTGTACTTTTCAATAACACGGACTGTTGAGATGTTTAAAAAAATATTTTTTTTCCACCAATTTAATAAATGTTATGGCAAAACTCGTACTCTCATACGAAATTACATTTATTTGAAATCAAAACGCAATTTTGCTTGCAAAAAAACGCGCTAGAACCGTTGCTAGATGGTGTCCTCACAGGAGCTACAATGGGAACATTATATATGATGCAAACTTATGGCAGTGGGTTGTTTATCTTATGACATGTGTTCATGGGATAAAATCGTGTCCTAATCTTGATGATGGGACAAAAGCATACCTTCCTTTGTGTTCATGGCTTTATCAACCCTCACGCTTTTCTGGCATCAAACTCAGACACCAAGTCTGTAGTTTCGATTTTTTGCCATGAATATTAAGAAAGGACCCTGAGTAAAGGGTTTTTGTTGGGGGGGGGGGGGGGGGGCAAGCTTTAAATGAACAAATCGGGGCTCCTTTTTCCTTGAGGAAAGACATTTTGATATTTCGTAGTGTTTTATGTGAACATTAAACGTTGATTTAGCAAATTCTTCTTTTCTTTTTTGCGCTCGAACGGCTGTCGAATTCCGCCTCTTGTCCCACTGACTGAAAGATTTTATTCTTTTGCAGGTGGATACTTGAAACAAGTATCGCGTTTTTACACGAATAGAGTAAACCGTCCGATAAAGCATATTCACCAATGTGTAGGGATTAGATATAAGATATACCATGGCAATGATAAAATTGAAGGGAAAAAGACTGCTTTACTGTCTAGGGCAGTTGCTTGTTTGTAAGTGCATTTATGTTTATAAGTGTGCATGGGTACAAACTAAAATTATGCAGAATTCAGTGTTCACATGGAAGGAAAAAACATTTATCTACAAGTTTCAGAACACGGCTATTTCAATCGTCCCAACTGTATAGACCAAAGCACTATCGTGTGATGAAGCATGAGGCTGATATTCTGATACAAAATGTACGATATTGGGCTTACTTTTGTGCTCTTTTTGTTGTATGTACTGGCAGCATGTCATAAGATACATAGGTCACGCCCTCTGCATTGCTAGCACCTGTGTCTTCTACCCACTAAAATATATCTGTTTGTATCATTTGTAGTCCACAGGGTTTAAAAGTAACATAAAAAATTTGAATAATCGGTGGAGTCAACTGACCTATATTGCAATTCGTCTGAAACATTTTGGATCGTAACTTATGTTCCCTTTCCAACTAGTGCATATATACGTTTGTTATATCATTTGTGCTTGGGAACGAAATGTTGACTGTGGTATATGCATTAGTTGAAATGTGCATGTCCAATAAAAAGGCTAAACACTATTTCATATGTGCTTCATCTTATAATGCCCAGGCACATTTCCCGACAGTGCATTTGTGCATTTGTGCATTTCATGCTGTAATATAAAGGCCCATTTCACTTAGAGTCTACCTGGTCTGTGAACTCATGGTGCCAACAATGCCAGAAACTGTGATATTATTTTTCAGAATATATCGTCTTAGACAGAGGTAGGTTACACCCTTAAATTGCAATTCCTACAGACACAAATGACACTTAATGAATTGAAAAATACACTTTTTAAACACTGAAAACTGTCTCGGAGTCTCAGAAGAAAAGCTGTTTTTAAGGTCAGGCTACTAGATGAATTATCGTGTACTGTTACACGAAAGGAGCAAATGTTGTACAGAGCTCTTAGCGTCTCCAAAAGCTTTCCATTTTGGTATTTTATTTTATTTTTTTCATTGTTGTTTTCTTTTTAACATTAGTCAAGGTGAAATGCAACAAATTCATAAATGAAGCATTGCAAAAGTCAATTTGCCTGGAAATTGAAAATCATGTAACAACAAAAATGCCTTAACTTATTAATTGACTCAAAATTGAAATTATGATTTAGTTTGGTGCATTTTTTGTGTACTGTGTTTTTGTACATACGAATATTCTTACATTCTTCATTGTGCAGTCACAGAACATTGAATTACATCTCGAAAAAAAACTTTACATGCATTTGTATCTTTCATATACAAACATGTACTTGTACCAGACAATGTGCGAGCATTCCATAGTGCAAACATTAAATGGCCTAAATGACCATTACTTCATTCCATACTGCAGTGTACACATCTAAATATTCATAAGAAGCACCTTAGTGCGCACTACAACTATTTATCTTTTAATATGAAAATACACAATATTCAAAATGGTTTCATGGGTTAGCTGATATATTTCCAATGAAAACATTTTGACATTGATGACAAAAAAAATAGCAGTGAAGCCATGAAATGTTGAGTCGAGAAACCGTTTGTTTGTATTTCTTTAGTAATATGATACTAATTCCCTGATAAACCTTGATTTTTTTTTATTTTATTTTATTTTTTTTCAATACAAACACACCCTACCTTTTGCATCAGGTGTCATACACAATTGGTCAGTATCAAAGATGACACAGCTAAGGAACAGCATACATAGTTGCAGTAGCTGGGGATGAGAAAAGATGTAACGATTAAAACAAACAGTACCGGGTTCAAAACAAGTGTTTTTATAGGCCTTGCACGCACCCGTTGAGCAGTGTTTTATCCTAGGATATATTGGAAATAAGTGTCACATGTACATTTGTTTTTGCTTCAATCTGACTCTAGAATGTCATCGTTCAGTAGTTATTTACCACATTCACTGAATCCATGGTTAAAAGTGCACATTTCTTGAACCATTACAGGTAAAAAAGAAGAGCGTCTTGTAGTTGGGCTCCCTGTATTATCCAAACAGATTCCTTTTGAAGGCACATAATTGAAGCTGTAATGTACTTTTGGATAGAAACCATATCACGAGCAGTAGTCTTGCAATCATGGTAAGTGCTTAATTTAACTACATTATATTGGTTATCGTGCTTTCCGTTGGAATGATATTTAAAATATGTCACATTTATGCGACGTAAGCTAATAAAATATTTTTAGCTTTTCAGTTTCAGAATTAACACCAAAACTTTTTACTTCAAACTGGCAATATGATTATATACACGGAGGTAATGTTTTTGGACAAAACAAACGTTTCTCAATAGTTACATGATATATGTAAAAAGGCAGGCATCATGGTTTTATGTGTGTGTGGGGGGGGGTTGGTTTTTTTGTTTTTGTTTTTGTTTTTTTTTTGGTTTTTTTTTTTTTTTTTTTTTTGTGTACACAAGCAGTGCCATCAATGTACTTTAAATGGTAATTTATTCGAAAACAATATATTTAAGATAATTTGCACTAACTTCTGTTCCATAATGATGAAAAGTGGCTAACATAACTTCTGTATGTATATCATATCCTCTATCTTCATTCTTTAAAAAGTGTTTTATTTCCTGGTATTAGACGTAAACTATTCTATTACAGATCTCATATCATAGTTCATCTGTATTTCTTATATTAAACCATATGCATAATATTCTAACAAAATTTCTGTTCTAAGGTTATGTTTTCCATTTTTTTTAACCTTAGTGCAGTTCTGTTGGAAATTGGAATATAAGTCGGGCGGCCAGCTCGACGAAGTGCAATCTTCTGGGATTCCTCAGTACTGTATTGTAATTTGACTTCATATTTCTTTTATATGAAACTTTGATTCAATTTAATGCAGAGCAAGGTATTAGCAGGTGAAGATGTACAGTAACTCCGCAGTAAGTGATCAAATTATTGTGGGTATGTTTAAAGACAGACAATGAAACTTTTAAAGGGTGTTTATGATAAACCTGTTCATGATCATATTATCCAGCATTTTGTTTGCCTTTGCTGCTTATGGTAAAGTTCAAAAAATCAAACCAGTCTGGGCATTGGTATCAGTTTGATGTTGAGATTCAAATATACTCCTCATATTCCAGTTTTAGACAAGGTGATCTCCACGGAAAGGTGCTATTTGGTTCGAGGGTACACCATTATTTTTTATGTTAATATGCCCGCATATTATGATTGCTCCATTTTGCCAATACCAAAAGGTTCGCGCTTGTTGAAAAAAAATCACTATCTTTTTTCAAGGCATCCACTCCTGGGAACGACTGCCTGTGCATCAGCTCCAGTACATCTTGCATAGGGCACCTGACCCAACATACATAACAAGTTTTATAAGAATTATTTATCCTATAATGTGTTACTAATACAAATATGCTGTACAAAAATCTGGACAACTGTTGTTTATTCCTGTGACTTTTGTATATTCTATAGATCCGTAGTGACGCATTTCTACACACCAGAGGCACCCCTTAAATAGGAAGCCAAGCAAACAAAATTTTAAAGAATTAGACTGAGTTATGTGTTGTTCGCCAGAGACTTTAACAGCAATACTTCTACATTCCATGCTGATAAACAAGATTTCAGGTATGCAAACCACCTCATATTTTCTCAAGTGATTTATTAATTTAGGCAGACAATTTGGCTGATCAGGTTCACAAGTTTACATTCCTGCTCCGAGTCGTTGGAGGAAAAATGGCCAGTCCCATTTTCCTGGCACAACAGAGGCAGCTTTACGGCTAGTAAAGCATGTTCCATTCAACCCGAAATAACCTGATAGTAAAAAGTAATGATTCTTACTTTTTTCTAGCAATTGCACATCAGTGCAACATGTTGTAATAAAAGAAGGCTGTTTAATTTTTAACAGGCACTGTCCAAAGATTGGAGTTAGAACAAAGTTTAACATGAATTATCAATAGTGGCTGATGGCCACAATTGCTAAAAAAATGATCAGAATCAACTGAACAAGTGAAGGTGACGTGGCATCATTTACAATGGCCATTCCGGGATCAACATTGAAGCTGAATTTTTGCACTAGTGTTTAACTTGTTACCTCATAATTTTTCAAACTGGAGGTTATGGTGCATAGTTTTTGCACTAATCTCTAACATGTTACCTCATTATTCTTCACACTGGAGGTCACGGGTCACGTTTTTATAGATTCCTAGCAGGGTAAAAACATCGGTGTTATTGCATTAATGATATATTTATGACCGCATTAATTGTGTCATTGGAGAAATATTTACAAAAGTACAAAGTAAGAAGTAACCACAGAATTGATTAATAACAGCATGGTAAGTTATTGACGATGTACTAAGAATGTCATTTGTCATCTTTCCCTGGTCTTGGACTGTGGGAAATGTCTAGGGGACACTGTGCTCGGGACTCGATAATGTTGTTTCATTTGGATTTGCAATGGACGGAAAAGTCTAACAGAGGCTCCAAAATTCACAACAAAAAAGAGGGAGATGCTGGCCAAAGGGAGGAAAACTAGGAGCTTCATTCATTTAACGTGGCAAGTGTCATTGTGAGATCAGGATATTACTAAATTTATTGCTCCTAATTTATAGGCAGACTTGGAACATCTCCTGCTCGATTAAAAAAAAAATAGCAGACTTATCTTATAACAGCACTAAACAATTATCAGTCGGAGTAATGCTCCGTTTAATAACTATCAGACACCACTTTCGTTAATACTGTTCTGCAATTCAAAAGTACATGAGTATTTGCTGGTTTTGAGGAATTAATAATCGATCTATTTTTTTTCTCCAAAATTTGAAAATCCAAAAGCTAAGTGTATACATACTATTTATTTCTCAACACTTCATCCGAGGTACCTCTTAAAAATGTTAAATTATTATTATCAAAATGACCAAACATTGAGTTCCCCAAAATATGATTATCAATACTTCATTAATATTTTTGGTCAGAAGAAATCAATAAAGAAGATAAGTGGAAATCTTACGTCATAGGACATTTATCGATAATTTCATTTTCTTTTAGATAATACATTTGTCACATTTGAATCAAACATACTGCAGCAAGTAATAGTATCCCTATAAGCAGAAATTGTTCTCCCTTACTTGTCGATCTTTACTAAACTTAGCTTGAATTTGACTTTATGCAAAATTAAATGAAATATTTTTTCTAATTCTTTAAAGGAAAGTCAGATATTTCATGGTATATTGTTAATCATGCCTGGCCAAAGGTTAACAATATCTGATAAATTGCAAAGGAAATTTACTCTTAAGAAATTTCCATTAAAAATCCCTCATGTTAATCTTTACCGTAATAATATTGCTAAATTTTAAACATTAGGATGGATAATCGACAGTATATTCTAATGTTAAAAATTATCCCACAAAAAAAGACGATTAAAATTTTATAGTTTTATCTAAGTATCTGATTTATCTAAGTATTATCTCAGTAAATTTAGATTACTTTTTGTCTCAAATACTATGCTCCAGTCCTGTTTCAGATAAATTTAAGGTTTTAAACTAAGAGATTTATTTACTTTAAATAAAATCTTCTAAAGAGTCTATGGAATGAACTTTAAAACGAATTCTGTTGCCAATATCCAGAACTTGTTTTAAAATTTGGCTTCTCCAATTTTAATACATATTGTGATACTATTACGTCATAAATGATTTAGACATCAAAATTGTCTTATCTATTGTATTTAGACATTTTAGTCATATTTATAGGACAATAACTAATTTTAATACAATTGTTAGTACTACTACTTTTTGGGATGCAATATCTACATGCTTGGTTACATTTTGTCCAGGAGAAATTCCCAATGGGTTGGGAGAATGCCTGGAGATAAGTCTCAGCCGCAGAGGGTATCAGACATGTGAATGCACTTATCAATTGAACTTTTTTTTTCTAACTGGACCCATTAAATTATACATAGATCTACCTCGAACTGCTCCTTTAGATTTAAGTGATCGATCATCAGTCAGAATCTTCATAAAAAGAATAAAGAAAAAATACACCCATGAATAATTGTTTGTAAGGTACATTAAACGAAACGGCTGTATGAATAGCCCATGCTCAGATGACCTAGAGATTCGTCACTGGTGGCTGTGTGACCAAATGCATGAGACAAAACAGTACACACTAATCACGGGTACATCCTTGCAAAGTTTGACAAAGTATTGAAGGTATAACGTTTACAAGAAATCCCAATGTTAAACATTTATATTAAAACTTTTTCACAGATCCTCCCCGCCCATCAAAAAAAAAAAAAAAAAAAGAAAAAAAAAAAAAACTTCAAAAACTACGGGAGCAAATTCATTTGGACAACACGTTTTAGAGACCCACGCAAGGCACATTGGAGTTTGAAATCAATCAGTTTTGGAGAAGTCAAAAAAGCCTCTCCAAAACGAACAAAAAAAAAAAAAAAAAAAAAAAAAAAAAAAAAAAATCTGGATCACGGTTTCTTTGCAGAAGTCGAAAACGTGAATTAGCATTCGAATGCCCATAGACCTGCATTGTAATGAATAGGAAAGGTGCATTTAGCGATAAGTACCCGAAATGAAAAAAAAAAATCGTAAAAATTCAGGAATCAACAGCAGTGCCACCTAATGAACAACATTGTTAAAACCTTCCACAAATATATATATATATATATATATATATATATATATATATATATATATATATATATATATATATATATATACATACATATATATATGTATATATATATATATATATATATATATATATATATATATATACATACATACATACATACATACATACATACATACATACATACATACATACATACATATATATATATATATATATATATTCCCAAGTTTCAGTTTACTTTGGCCGATGGTTCTGGAGAAGTCATAAATAGCAAAAACACATAAAAGTTCATCAAAAAAATGCATGACCACGCTGTGCGCAAATTAAGAGCTAGGAGTGCTTAGACGAATTTCCATCTGATATCATATCAATTGAGCGATCGGTGTCAGAGAAGATTTTTTAAGGTATTCCCCTAAAAGGAACCAAAAAATTCATTAAATAGTCTGGAAATCACTAGATCGTTATCATTTGAACAAACATCGTAGATACCTACCCACAGCACATCCCCACCAAGTTTGAAGTGAATCTGGCTGACAGTTTTTGTGAAGAAGTCAAAAATATGAATTCTGGACCGGCGACAATGGACAGATGTATGGGTGATGGACAACGGACCATGACAAAAGCTCAGCCGACTGACAAACCAATATCCCCTTTATGCATGTCCTAGGATTTGGGGCCGTGAAACACACTTAACTACAGGTATGGGTTTTCAAGACGTTTTAATCATTCGTAACGAGAATAGTGAACTATTACTTAGGCTTAGTCACAAACAGTTATCCCACTGTCTGTGAAATACAGTGAGTTATAAAATAGGCTCATTGCCCTATTTTTGATTCTGAAACAGAGCAACATTAATCTGACCAATTTTTAGGTAATACGCAATTAATTATTAACACACTTGTGTTTCACTTCAAGTTGGACAACTGATGTTATTTTATCTCATTACTCTGGTAGGTTGCTTGGTTAGGTCTGTTCAAAAAGAAAGCGTTTAATCAAGTGTTGTGCCTACTATACTCGCTAAATTCAATGATCCGTTTTGAAGCCTAAAAAAGGACCTGTAAAAGTAGTTTTAGTATCTTTATCTCATACGGGCGACAAAAAAAAGTAGGCCTATTCATTATAAGACAGCCTATCTACGAAGGAACGTTATATTCGCTTAATCCAGCAATATATGAGCTCGGGATGTTTTTATTGTTTATACAGTTAACGAATTTGTGACGGGATTAATGGCACCGAAACAAGTCTTGCTGATGACACCATTTTAAAAGTACAATAAAGCCTAAAGCTTTAGGCTAAATTTCAAATTTTATAAAAGTTAGCTGCTCCTTTGTACAAAATGATTTGTGATGATGATTAAGTACTCTACAGTTCTTGAGTGAGTGGTACACAATAGGACTTTGTATTTTGAATATCGGATTTGATAGTTTTTAAACGCTACTAGGGCTTACAGAGTTCCTCTTAATCTTGGATAAACTGATTGTGTGAAGACAGAGTAGGGAAAGTGACGATCAAAGAGACAGTGATATCAATAAAGGGAAAAGGAGGTGATGAGTGAAGAAAAATGCCATGTGACGACAGAACTGGCAAGTACGTTTAAAGTCTTGATGCATTACAAAACCCGTGGCTAGATGGCATCATGAATGAAATGTAAAGGACTAAAATGGAATGCAAAAGCTGCCTTGATCAGCAACACCCTTATTGTAACCTTACACAGACCGACATTAATAGGTATTACCAAAAGTTACAGTTATGCAGATATCACTATAAAATATGTAACCAAGAACCCTTCAAAACTCTAAATCTACAGGAGTTACCTTTGCAACAACTTGCAAAACTGTACTGCATAACATAAAACAAACAACTGGTAGAGTACAAAGGAAACATAACATTTGAGTACCAAAGTAGTTTTGATTCCAACTAAATGTTTGCTGCTGCTTACCATATCCTAGTGTTGAAATGTCATATCGATCTGTGTACCAAACAGTTAAAACACAAATTACCCATGATCATAAACTACAACCCAACAATGAGAGCCTAGTTGATTACAGCAAAAGGCAGAGATACAAGAAAAACAGAAAAAACACCTACATTTACCCCAGCAATATCAATATTAAAAAGAAAAAAAAAAAAAACGAAAAAAAAAAAAAACTTCCAAGTTCAGACAGGTAGTCACCAACAAACAGGAACAGGTGGCCCTAAATCCCCCCCCCCCGCCCCACCTTTTCATATTATTCATCAACCACAGACCTTGGTTTTAATCAAAACACCCAGGGCACACCCCTCGAAATCCAAAGTTGACCACTTGCGCTAAAGAACGAGACATGACAGAAAATGTTGTCGTCCATCTACATGCTTCATTGGTACACAAATATGTCTGACACAATGCAACACTGATGGCTAGACTTGTTTTTTCAAATGCCAAACAAAAAAACAAAAAACAAACTAACAAACAAACAAACAAACAAAAAAAAAAAAAAAAAAAAAAATATTTGGTCTGATACAGTAAAGAACATGTGCAATACAATATGTTCTACCTAACTTTCTGCGTGTATCAACTCTAATGCCAGGGAGAAATGTTCAGCTCAACTTTTTTTTTTCAATTATAAATTAATGGCTAACCTGGGGCAGCTGACTTGGCTCAAAGGGAGCCTGTCTAGATGGGAGCAACATAATTAAATTGCTCCACGACATGCTTTAAGTTTCAACACCAACCTTGGTCTGAAACATTGCTTGAACAACTAACATGAATTGTGCTGTATGTCAATTTGAAATTAATATGAAGAGAACCGAAATTATTATTGTCAATAAAACGCAGAGACCTAACACAGAGTGTGCTATCATCCAAACAGTTGAATCACGTGTGTTAAAACAAATATTTGCGACTGCAATTTAGTACCTGGAGTCTTCCAGGATTGTTCAAACTACCTTCAAAGCAGTGGAAGCCTGCTTCAAATTTAAAATATAATAATAATAATAATAATAATAATAATAATAATAATAATAATAATAATAATAATAATAATAATAATTACAATAATAACAATAATAATAATAACAACAATAATAATAACAATAATAACAATAATAATAATAATTATAATAATAATAATGATAATAATAATAATAATAATAATAATAATAATAATAATAATAATAATAATAATAAATAACGATAATTTGTCACCCGAAGTGTATCAGACTTTTAAATTCCCTCATAAATTGGTATATATTGGTCTGAGACATAAGGACTTCTATGTATGCACCCACAACAGAGGAAACCCAATGTAAAATATATATTTAAGCTGACGAAAAAGTACTACAGCGCTAATCTAGATTTATACTCAGGTTTCACAAACATGTCACTTCAACAGCATGGAGAAGGGGAGGGGTAGCTGAGGCTCTCCATGATAAACATTAATATCCAAAAAATAATTTTATTACAGGCAACATATTTAAAGGCTCATGTAACTCATGGTTCAAAAACGTAGCTGATCACCTGTTATCATTAAAGGAGTATACCCACGCAAATTAAGTCATATTTTTTCCATGCAATTGACCTACCGTGGCCTAGCACTGCATATTTATGTAATCCATATGTGCAGAAAATAAACATTTTCTGTGTAAAACCGGCATTTTGATGAGCACATCGATGGCACTCAACTGGTGACCGTTATGACCCAGTGGAGGGCATTCCAGGACTCTGGACAGCGTCACTGGTCACATGACCCAGAATCAGTAAACATAAACATGACAACGTGGAGATGCCGGCCAAGGGAAAACCACACAGTCTCCAGTAAGTAGCTACATGTTTTCTATGCTCATTATTTTATAAGTATTTGTGTTTTCATTAAGTTGCATGATTGCAAGAGGTAGCACTACTCCACGTATCTTGATCATTTGTGCATGTGAAAAGTTGTTTCAGGGACATGTTCAAGATGGTTGCCACCGTGGTGGCAGTTCATGTGGCCCACACAAACAAGATTGCATTATAAAGCTGTCTTGAGTCAGCTGCAGTATCAAACCTAGAGTGTCAAATAACTTACTTTATGCTTGCAGGGGCAGTGAAGATCGCCAGTCTGTTTCTAAATATATACACTGTGGCACTTTAATTACCAGAGGCAGAGTTGGAATTGACCTAGATACATGATGGCAGACACCCAGTCTCAGAAGTGCACCGGTCACTGCCAGGAAGGGTGAGATCCAAATATAGATAAAACATCTGTGACATGTGTCAGCATCTTATCAGATATTGATAGGCAATTTCACCAGAGCTGCCTGATCTGCCCAGCATCTGCGTTACTTTCATCATTTACAGTGACTCTGCAGACACCCAAGAAGCAACAAGTGAAATTTACAAGCAGGAATACCTACAACCATTCAGCTGACAGTAAGTATCTATATTTCTTACTTTTGTTTTCATCAGAGAAATTTTGAAAATGATGTTCAGGACATAAATACTTTCTGAAGGAATGCATGTTCATGCTTATTGAAACATGGATAATAGGTCCCTGCCTTTTTCAGTGTGTTTACTATCAAGGAGGGTCCAGCCACACTGGACCTTCCTTTATACTATAAATGAATGACAATAAGCCTTTGAAAACATTTCCTATGTACATATTTTATTTTCAAAATTTTTTCTTAAGGAATATTTTCAATATGTAATCATATGCTTTCCAACTCAAAACTTTAAATTTGCTTTCATCCTCCATAGATGTTTTGTAGAGTTATGAAAATAAACAGAAGACGAGACTCACACTTTTCTCCTAGGTTACAATTCACTTGCTGTTTTATTTACAAAAAATTCTTTATATTGTTGTTCCTGTAAAATCTCGCCATAGATTCATGCAAGACTTTAAACACATAAACAATACATACTAACAGAGTCTATATGGTACTTGTAATTTAAAAATCAGAAAAGATGCTATGATCTCAAGATAATTCAGCCACATTGTGGAAAGACACCAAACAGTTTAGAAAAATTACAAATGAACTTTGAAAATCAATACTTCAATCAGTACCCTTTAGAGAATTTTGAAGGAAATCAACGGTACAGTACAGTCACTCTTTATCAGAAAGACCAAATTCATTGACAGTACCACTGCAATGGTCGAAATTTGCCTTTATAACCACATTTCTGTAGACACCGAAGCCTGTATTCTTTGTCAATTACCCAACAATTTAATTGTTTGCTAAACAGACTATTGTTCTGCGTGTCTGACTGCACTCCACGGATAAGTGGAGCACCCACACAGAAACGACAGTGTAACTTAGTGTGATTTAGCAGGCAGGCAATTTTAAACCACCTTGCTACATGTGACCACTTATGTACAACTGCATATTTGGCAAATTAATGTTGCAGTGCCATGAAAAACAATCTTTATAGCCTGTGACTCTAACATTCCAATGGGCAGTTTCACAAGGTGAATTTAGTGTCACCATGATGTACAGGTGACTTCAAGACGGCCACTCAAATGGACAGCTATTAGTTTTGAACTTCTACTATGTACAGTGGAAAGTGGTACCTGCTATTTAATTTGCACCAAATGCCACATTAGTGCAGTACCATACTACATATGTCATTACATGGCAAGAAAATGTACAAAGAAATATGAAGCCATTGTCTTCAAAAAGCAGTGTTGAACCTCATGGTTAACCCTGGGATGTGGTCCTTGGAGCAGTTACCAATGCTACTCTTCGTAGGTATCCCTTAGTGCCCACTGTGGATTTTCAATCCTGAAATATTGACTTTATAACAATAGCCACACCTCTATGAAAAACTACCAATTTCACATCAAAGGTAGGTTTTTATTGCAGTTAGTCTCTCATTAGAGGTACAATAATAATGAAAGACCACGACTTGGGGGTCAGACACAGTGATCTCTCATAGAGTGCTTCTTGCCATGCAAGGGGTCTCCCAAGACAGGTACCATTGCATTGAAACTAATATATTTATATATATATATATATATATATATATATAATATTGTACAGTAGAACCTCATTATAATTACATAATTACACGAGTTTGGAATGGCAAAATTCTCAGTGTATATATACAATGTTAGCAACTACTTCTGGCCCGGGACAGGGCATCACATAAACTCACCCTGGTTTATAGAACTAACTTCGTATCATATATGCAATACAGTGTATGTCAGGAATGGAATACACTATTGTCTTAGGGCAATGCATGATAACAACTTACTATGAATGCAAGTTAGCACCTTGTAAAATCATCCTTCCTCAACTGCATTTCCTCTATTTTGAAAGTAATCTCTGCCCAAACAACTTGTAAAAGAAAAATCTTGCAGCATTGTTTTAAGTGTTTAGTGTCCTCACCATAATGCATGTCTTGTCATTCAAGTATCTTTACAAAACCAAGGACACACCAACTTTTTTAATGGTTGGTTAGTAACCCCCCCCCCCCCCCCCCCAAGCCATCCAAAAGAAACTAAGCATTTTTGCAACTCATTGCCTACTTCAATATTTCAGTAATTCCGCAGGATAAAAGTAAAAAAAAATGTCAGTCTGCACATTGTTTCTCAAGTGTTATTGATAATTTAAAGCATGCCATGATCTTCATGCATATGTGAAACATTTTCCACTGTATTACAGCATCAACACGATCAATCTAAATCAGAAGATCAGTCACCACTTTGGGTGAAGAGCAGGCACATAATTTTTCCTCCTTTTTTTCATACTTTTTCCCTTCACGCTGTGGCTTAGCATTAAGCCCAAAGCAGCCTGCTATCCAACAATATAATTTGATGTAAACGAAATTAAAATTGACAAAGCTGGTTATGACAATAATTACATGTCACAGTTTCAAACATTTTTTTTTTTTCAAACTCCCGCAGATCATGAGTTCAAGTTCAGGGGACAGCATACAAGATGTTGCTTCCAGCAGTGAGCACAGCCCAATGAGAGGTAGAAGGGGGCACAGAAGAGCAAGTGCTGTCAGAGCATCAAGAGGCAGACAAGCAAGAGGCAGGGCTTCAAGAGGAAGAGGAAGAGGGAGGGGAAGAGGCTCAGTGGTTCAACAGGGAGTGTTGCAACACCATGACAGAATACTGAAGCTGCGACAGACCAGAAGAGAAAAAATGAGGGGTCTTATTGACAGACTCACAGAAGCTCAATGCAAGGAGCTTCTGCACCAATTAGGAGAGGTGAAGGGTCACCTTGTACTAGATTTTGCTACAAAACTAGTGAGCAACAGTCAAGGAGGCCATCATGGAGATACCCCCAGCCCCAATGAAAGACCAGACTGGTGCAGCTGTGGGAGATGTCGGGAGATGCCAACAGATCTGGATAAATTGTGTTGCAACTTCCCTCCAGAAATGTGCCAGTCCTTGCGACCAGTAAGTTGCATAAAAATTCTACAATCTACATGACTTAATTCAATGTTTTCTTTATTGCTTTAGAATTATTATCAACTTCCTGGAACAATTAAGCTAAAATAACATGTAAATGGTCCAACTTCATAATTGTTTTCATATTCCATATTTTGGATATTGTAGATTGACAGTATGAAAAAAAAAAAAGAAGAAATATTTCCCGGGATTGAAATCTTCCATCATTATACATGTCACTGCTGTCATTCAAGCTTGTGCACAATTCAATAGGCACAATAAGTCAATAACATGCTTATGTTTTCAACAATCATATGTTTCTAAACATGGCCATCCATTTCTAAATACATGAAACAGGGGTACATCTAGGGGTACAGTGGTCCCCCTCTTATAAGGCCCCTCTCACCAGAGGCCACCCTTCTTGAAAGGCCAGCATTCTTGTGCAGAAAGTATGGTATTTCCATTATGTTCTCCCCCTCAAGAGAGGCCACCCCTCTTATAAGACCACTTTTTTTGGCTGCATTTGGGGTGGCCTTATAAGAGGGGGACCACTGTATACATATATATATATATATCAGGTACCACCATATATATCATCAGTGTGAATGTCCCTGGTGACATGTATATACTCAATATGTTGCTTTGTACACAGGAAATGGTCCTTTACATCCTGGATCCAATCATACTGGACCTGCAAATGGCATACAGGAATGATTTCCTGGCCCTTGGTGCTGTTGAGGAGGAAGATCTTCATAGGAGCCAGCGTCATGCAGCATACCGGCAGTATATTCTATGGCAGTATGGGCGGCTGGGAGAGGGCAGTAGACGTGTAATCCCCAGCTGCTGTGTCTGGTTGATCCGAAACAGGTATCCAGATCGCTTCAATAATTACACTGGGTACAGACCAGGACGTCTGCTGTGACAAGGTAAGGTGTTTACTCCATGGATGGCTCTCCTTCACTTTGAAATCGGGACATCTTTCGTTGTAAAATTTCAGCTGTTGATGGAGGTGCAGACGGTGCGATGGTTGGTGCAATTCTTCCTGGATCATCAGTGGACATGGCTACCTTGTCCCGTAATGTTACATCTTCCCGGCTGACCAGCTGAACAATACGGACCACCAGATCGGTCAAATAGGAGTACTCCTTTGGAACTTTTCTTGCAACAGCTGTCCAATGATTACTCACTTTGGAGTATACTCTGTTGTAACTGAAATATAATACAGTAAAATAAAATACAACATGCAAACCTGTTTGGGTCAATAAGTTTTGAAGATTGTCTCTGAAAAAATGGAAAAACAAAACTGACAAATGGACTTTGGTAAATTGCTGTTTGATCTAACTATAAATAAACCACTTGCAAAACTTACATGATCTGTCCCTGTTTGTTCCTGAGATACGGCCGGTCAAGGTGCTTATTGTAGTCAATAGCAGCTAGTTGGCATCTTGCCCTGTACACTGCGAAGCTGCAAAAATGTGGACAAGTTCAGCCCATCCATATATATCTGCTCAGTAATCTACGTTTTCCAAGTCATTACTTGGAATGTGTTGCATTCAAAAAAAAGATTAAAAAAAAAAAAAAAAAAAGTTGGTCCAAACCTTAACCTGGATGCTCATGACGTTGAAAATTGTCCATTTATGTAATGTTATCCAAGGGAAGGGGAAACTGGTTCAATTTGGCACCAGAAGACTG
This sequence comes from Hermodice carunculata, assembly GCA_964020975.1. Lineage (NCBI taxonomy): Eukaryota > Metazoa > Annelida > Polychaeta > Eunicida > Amphinomidae > Hermodice > Hermodice carunculata. The sequence goes on along the minus strand of OZ026618.1, from coordinate 15,702,302 downwards.
AATACATTATCATTTAGTAGTTAAACTTTGTTTGTGTGATAATGTATCTGATGAATTTGGGGACTTGTGTGTGAAACAAACAATGTTTAAAACTAGTACAATGTATATCTAAAAATATCAGTGATGTGTAAAAATTGGTGACAGTCCCCATAAATATGTGTGGAAGTGGTAATTTCTTTTGTCTACACTTAAATCATAAAAGGAAGGTACAAGATGAAATTTTGAAATGAAATAAAACAAGAAACAATCATGATTCATCTACTTTCATATTGAGTGTTAACAATAGAATGTATACACTTAATCAGTTTTCAAAACTTATCATATGACATAAATTGGAATTTTTCTTTTTCAGTACTTCAACTGCTGAGGGCCCCATACTGAAATACCAGATTAAAATGGCATTATCGGCGACAGTCTCCAGAATAGATTCTTTACATGTAGTTCACTTCAAATAACAAATAGTTACTGTGTAAATATTCAAGTGGTCTTCCCGATGTATTTTTGTATAGATCTTACACTCAAGGATGAAGCATTCACTTGCTTTTCTTTTTGGCCCTGTATAGTTTTCAAATTGGAAATAGATTCAAGCCTACCTGTATGCAAATCGCTTGGCTGCATACATAAGAATGTGGTTGTTGAAGGACTCGATCTCTGCAGTTGTTCTGCAAAGTGTAATAAATGTGTAAATATATATCTGCAAAATGTAATAAATGTGTAAATAAATTGCAAAATGTAATAAATAAGTTCATATATCTATCTAGTTTTCAGTTGCTTTCATTCTGAACTAGTTGCCACCGATGCTACCGACATCCCCAGCCCACAGTATCATAGGTGTCCATACACAATGACGATTTTTACCCATACGAGACCATACCTTTACATCCCGATTATACAAGACATACCAATCCTCCAAACTTCAATGGGTCTGCCATAATATGTTACATGTAATGAACGGGACAAACCGTCTTGGTGATTTTGAAGGTACTTAATGATTGGTGTATGTTAAATAATGGAGGAAGTAGTACGCTATCTATATACAGCTGTGCCTGTTCATACCTACTACATCAAATCTACCAATCCTGATAATTTCAATGGGCTTGCTGGTACAGTTAAAATCGGGTGCTTAACAATCTGTGTTAATTAATTACTTAAGAAAGGCAAGCAGCCATATAAAACTCTGCCTGAGCACACATATATTTTATCTACAGCCCAGGAAATTTCAAAGGGCTAGCTTTTACAGTGTCTAAGCATATAACAGTTTTGGATGGAAGGATGTACTGAGCTCCTTACAAAATCCCCTCCTCCACTGCAAGGGCATGGAATAAAACTTCATGGCAAAACAAGTTATCTTTCTATATACATGCACAATCCATCAGCATCAATATTTATTTCAAGGTACAACTATTTTTTTAAGTCAACCAACACAACTTAAAGCCACACAAACCTGAAATTTGTATAATAATGCATGTTTCTCATGAACCTGGTATCCAGTGCGATGTTGGCTAAAGCAGCATGAGATGCTGAGTCTGGCTCCAACCACTCTTTGTCATGCTCCTGTTCATCCAGTGGGGCTTGATCACATGCACCAAGGGCCCAAGAATGTTCATTCACAGTATGGTGAAGAACACCCCGCCACTTATTCTGAAACAATGAAAGATAATACAGATACACATTAGCACCAGCTGGCCATGAGATGTGATCACCCTTCACAATAACAATGTAATGACATGCAATGGCAAAAAAAAAAAAAAAAAGACTTTTGTGGCCAAAAAAAAAAAAGGCAAATGTTTCACACACATCACTGCACACATACATGTAATGCCCACCATAAGGAATTGCAACAAACAATATATTGCTGCTTCGCACATTTACTTTTCTGCAATTATCAAAACCTACTTGTAGTGCCAGCACAAATGATAGAAATTAGTTACTTTTTTCTCTCTCTACACTGCCAAGCAGAAAAGCTGTCATCAATATCATGATCTCTGGGGCCTCTTTTTCATGAATTGTTTGGTTGCAAAATGTACATGAATGTATAAACTGAATTAAAGAATAAAACTAATACATGCATGAAATATTTATGCCTCATAATAACAAACTAGATTTCCATAACGCATACAAGTTATTACCATGGGTGCGCTCCCTTAATTTTGAATCAAATTTACTTGTTTCAGTGCCAAATTTTGGACTGATTCAATACCTTTTTGTTGGCACGCATTGGACTAAGAAAAGCTGTTGACCTGGGGTATTCTCCCTGGAACTAGAGGCATTTTGGTACTTGAATAAAAGATCTTTTTACAAGGAATATAAATCTGACACCCTAATGATACTTCAGACCAGTTTGACTTAAGTAGATCGACTTTAGACATGATTGGCACTGAAAGATATATATGCGTCACTTACATTGAGGACATCAGTTCTTCCTTCACAAGTTCTGCAGCAATGCCAAAAATGGGTTGTCACATCTTTAACCCATGGTCGTAAAGGGGCAGTTTCCTTTTTAAGTGAGACCTAAAAATGATTAAACAGACAGTAGAGCTTCACCTAAAAAAATACAGGTGTTCAACAGTTGTTTGCTTAAACCTGCTTTGCATATATCTGTAAAATATACACTGTGTATACAAATGTATGTATAAAATGGCTTTGAGAGTGGCCCCGGTTGACATGCATCAGGAGAAAACATCAGTGTTACCTGAAATACCAGAAAACATGAAAAATACCAGGTATTTTTTACAAAAAAAAATATTTATCTAAATAGACAGTCAGATTCATGTAGGAAACAAGCACCACTTAGGAACTTTTTTGGGTGTATTCGCAAACACTACTTACAACGCTAATCTTTTTCCTCAGATTCTTTGCACCATGCCACACATCAAGACTGTGCTTGATTGTTTCATCCTTCCCTGAAAAAAAAAATAATAATAATACAATATTTAACCGTAGGATCAGGACTTGTCTCGTGCTCAGCTGACAGACAGTTCTGATGAAATAAGTCTACATGTAAATTGAGATAGGCAACCAGTTTTAGTACACCTGGCAATTCTTTTTACAGATGTTGAAAATGTGACCATTTTTTTTTCTTCTTTTGTTTGTTTGTTTCTTTTAAATGAAGCAACCTACTTATTAAAATAGTTCTTACTTAGTCAGGCCATGATCTGAGGGTGTGCATCTGTGATGATCTCCACCACCTTCATCCCCTCATCCCTTATGTGCGTCAGTACTTTGTCCAGACCTTTAGCCTCCATGTTGGGCGACTTGAGCCCCGTCTCCCTTTTGTCGACAACCTGGATGTCCAGGATCTTTTTGGTGCCAAAGTCCATCGCGGTGTACGTGCAGTACTTTGCAGAAAATCCTGGACTATCAGACCTACCATCGCCTATGAGGGAAAATGGCAAGTTGAAAAAAAGGAATAAAATTAAATTTATGGAAAATTAAATTCACAAAATAATTCAATGGCTCTGTACATTAAATTCCACCTCAAATAAGATTGGGAAATTTGTGCCGAATGAACAACCACTGTGAGTGCACTTAAGTTTCAAATGAACGTTGATTTTAATAATATTTTGGGTTGTTTTCCTTTATGACATGTTCAAATGCCAATTTGATGCACCTTTTTTACAATGCTTTTGTGCTCTAAGTGATATTTGATAGCAAAAGCAAAATAAACTGAACAAGTGCACAGGGATCCAAAGGATCTATGTCCCCTGGCACAATATTTTGCAAAAGCTGTTGCACTTGTTGAAAGGATGTACCAACTAGGATGAAAAAAAAAATGATATGTTCTTGGGCCCTGTGACCTCGAAAATAGGTCAAGATGAAAAACAATACATACCACACATGCCCTTGGTATGATGCATCTCTGGTATAAATTTCATTATTCTATATCTAAGGGTTCCACAGATATACTGCCAGACACACGGAAATGCATATGTTCTAGGGCCCTGTGACCTTGAAAATAGGTCAAGGTTAAAAACAAAACACAGCACACATACCCGTGGTATGTTGCATCTCTGATATAATTTTATTTATTCTATCTCTTAGAGTTCTAGAGATATACTCCAAGACGGATGGGCATCTCTAGTATGTTACACTTATGTACTATCAATGATCGTGAAGTGATTGTTTAAGGTAAATGACCATAACCACCTCTTCACCAGACGCACAACCCCATATCCTCACTAACTCTATGTCTCCCTATGCTTCCTTCAGTGGCAGGGGACAATTACAGTATGAATATTTTCCCCGAAACCAATATACGATGGAACAATCTCCATTTTGTTCTCCGGGGAGAAGTAATGCTTGCATGTACTAAATACACTTACATGATATGACAAGGTCTTTGTCCTTGAATTCCTGGAACATAGCTGTCTGCATATCTTGCCAGTATGAGGCCACTACTGGAAGCACGCAGTGGGCCTTAACTCTAAACATGGTAGACCTACTGACCATGCTGATGTTTGCAAACTTGTAAAGCAGAGCAATCTTTGCAAAATTGTTGCCAGACAAGGTAACAGCACTGGACAGAAGAATATCTCCCAGATTCATTTGCTTCACAGTCAGTGAACCTTGATGTCTCACAATGGGTTCACTGGATTCATATCTTCTATGGGCACAATCGTATCTAAACATGAAAAACAGTCCCTTTGTATTTCTTTATCCAGCAATGGTGTTGCTTTATCATAGCAGGAAGTTTCTGAGATTTTCCTGATTCAAGACACAGAGCATGTAATTAATGCAAATGGATTGCATGTAATTGTACACTAAACATGTGCAATTCCATTTCATGTCCAAAAATTGCAACACCAAATCATAATCTGTATTTATACCCAAAACTGATAACAATAATTATCATTTGTAGTTGTTTGCCCCCAACAGTCAGTGAACCTTGATGTCTATCAATGGGTTCACTGGATTCATATCTTCTTTGGGCACAATCTTTGTATTTCTTTATCCAGCAGTGGTGTTGCTTTGTCATAGCAGGAAGTTTCTGAGATTTTACTGATTCAAGACACAAAACATGTAATTAATGCAAATGGATTTCATGTAATTGTACACTAAAAATTGCGCAATTCCATTTCATGTCCAAAAATTGCAACACCAAATCATAATCTGTATTCATACCCAAAACTGATTACAATAATTATCATTTGTAGTTGTTTGCCTTATCATTGATAACCCCCCCCCCCCCCCGCGCGCGTTTTGGCCACATCATGTCAACAGAGCAGCTTCAACGATTGACTCAAACGCATCATTGTAATTTATAATAAACCATACCGGCAAAACTGGCTCCGAGTCTGATCAAACTGCACGCACTTGGGCTGGGTATATTGTCCATAGACTCTAACTTTAATCAGTCTTAGAGATATCCTTTCATGAATATTAAAAGAAGTCCTATGCAATCCATTTAAATGACACTTTTAAACGCTATTCTGAAGTTTATATCCACGACAAATTTGCGGAAAGACTGATCGTCAAGTTGTAAACAAACGGAACGCACCCATATTATCGCCCGTTTCTCCGGGCCCGTTTGATATTTTATAGACCTATAATTTTGGTTTTTCCTTTTTATTCTGTTATTTGAAACGATCAGAAGTTGACAATTAAGCATATCGGTACAGTCTCGATCTTTATTCCCCACATGATTAACTTAACCAGCGAAGACCAAGTCATCGCTTTAAACAAATTCAGTTGACTTTACGGCCAAGCTAGCGATTTACTGCAACAGAACAACGTTGTCGTATCACTGTGTGTATAAAGTATAATTCTTGAACATGCAAAAGTTAACGTTTTGCTGAATGAGCTACAATGTTAATTTATCAAAAGCAACCACTTACACGTCCAACAAATATGTTGCCGTCTCCTCGTGTGTGGCAAGGTCCAGCTCCGCCTTCAAATCATTCCATGGTGCAATTGCTGCCCCGATGTTGACATTTTTTGTCGGTATTCACGATCTCGTTGAAGCTTTCTTCTCTTCTTTTCCGACTCTGTTATGAGCTTCTTTCGGTTCCTTCTCTTTTTTGGTTGAACAGAACAACCAGCGTCAGGACTTGTTGCTTGCATCGTGCCGTACGCTATGAATGATCCGCACGTGTTACTGTAAGCTTGGCTTGTTGACAACGAAACAGCACATGCGCAGCGACGGAGTTTTCCCGTGCTATTCTTGGACACGGCCAGTTCAAACGTTCGGCAGGCTTAGACTGACGCACGTCTCGCTAAGAATAAAAAACGAGTTTTCGCCTAAAAGTCGATAACGCAAGAGAACTATAACTGGTGTATATATTTGTATGAACTTTTCCTTTGGTTTTATTTAAAAATATATTAATTTTACAGAATGATAACATGCATGAAGATGTTGCGTGGGATTCTTCCTTTAAGCAACAATGCCAGTTGCTAGTTAACACCAGTGCTTAGAATTGGACAACTAGGTAATATTACTAATGGACCTGTAAACTACGATTAAGTGCCAGACATATAGAAGGAGTTGTATTGGGCGTCTTTGTTGGTTTAACTTACAGTTAAAGAACAATATGTTAGTATCACAGGTACCATTCAAAAGTAGCGTTTCAAAAGAGATATTAATATGGTAGCAGTTACAGCACAGAGAATGGCACTAAACAGACATGGTCTATGAGCCATTGCTTATCTGTCGAACCGGCTACTACTGTACACAGAGACTTTTGAAGATGACCTGCATTCCATGGCTAAGTGTTCTGGGTACAATATTAAAAAAACAAACATGTATTTTTATTCGTTTCGATATTATGCCTTACCTTTACTTACTTATCTGATGATAAAATAAATTCTGTTATCCCATCACACCTGAAGGCGAAATAATCACAGCGGCAGTCAAATTATGCTTTGAGGCATTTGAAACCAACATCCTATCATCATACCAACTGCGTAACCTGCCGGTTTTCCATAAACTGTTTTGAAAGATTTATTTGTGGACAGCTGTGCGTTCATGACAAAACCATTATGATACCAATTGACAGCAGGGTGGTTATGTTCATTTCATTTTTTAGTAGACATAAGTTGTATGTAAATGTAATTTTATTAGTAATTATTGACCAAATATCCATCATGAAACTGTGTCGCGTACTGGTTTATCGGAAATGGTGTTCCTGTGAAAACTGAATTCTGCTGCACAGCATTTTTAATTTGGACTTTAATTATCCAGGACGCTTTTCCAGGCTGCACTTATTTGTTCAGGTAGTTTATATCTTTTATGAATCAAAGTTGACAAAAACAGTGTTCTTGAATGAATGAATGAATGAATGAATGAATGAATGAATGAATGAATGAATGAATGATGTGCTCTTGAATGAATGAATAAATACACAAAGGAATCTTTTATTAATGTCTTGCCTGCTGAAGATTACAATAATGAATAGCCATATTACAAAGTTCACGCAGATTTTCAAGCAGCCGCTCTAGGAAAAGCTATGAGAGACTGTGGAAATGATAAAACTTCGTTTAAAATGTTCGTCAATAAAGATTGTTGATATAGAGAAACTTACAGTGGCGATTTATGGCTCGTATTGCAGTTGTAGTTGTACTTTCTGTCCACATAAAAATCCGTAATATGTATTTGGATCTCTGTTTCCTTGCCACCATACCTAATTTGATACTTACATGTTAAGACAGTTGTACATAACAATTATCCATATAAATATATATACTATAGTAATGAATCAAACAATATTCAAAAAGAAAATCTTTCTCTTTTGCAAGCAATTGTAGAAAGTTTTGGCTAGCGTCCTTATGAAATTTACGTCTCGGCATTCAAAATTGAATTTCAGTTTTCTTTGTTGCTCCAGTTCTTCAAAGTTTGGTACCATTCCACCGAGGGAATCCATAAGTACTTCCCTTTACTTTAAATACATGCTGCACTCAAATATGAGATGATGCTCATTTTCTATCTGGTTCTGACAAAAGAAACAGAAACGTTCATTTGCCGGTAACGTGTTAGTACCATATCTGCCTGTTTCTATGCAGATGGGTGCTACACCACATCTAAACAGAGCCATAGCTGGTCTATGTTTAGCGGACATTTTCACTTTCACATATTCTTCTCTGCGAATTGTTTTCTTAAGCAGTCTTTACGTGGGCAGTTTGATGCGACCAGGTCCTCCGTTTGCAGTGTATCGGTTCAACGCTTGTTGCCATTTTGTGGTAGAAACTGTCCATAGGGCTCTGTCCAGTTGAGGCTTCACTTCACATCAACGATGCAGCGCTGTATGCTCACACAAGTGTTGTAGATCTTTAGAGTTGAAGAAGGTAAGGTTTTGATGCCCCCAGTTGCGACTGATTTTATTTTCATAGGCCCATGTAAAGATCTTTTTATGGAGCCATGTATTGTCTATGCAGGACAGTCTACACCAAGCCGTAGTTGTATTAATCCATTGGTGGTGAAACAGTGTAGACCACCCCATGTCTCTGTGCTCGGCAGCATTTGGTGTTCGCTTTCCCACTCCCAGGTAATATCTACAGGCTCTATTATGTACTGCTTTTATGCACATGAATTCCTCCTGCCTCCACACTGCAGCACCATATTGTTAGAACCAGTGAATTATATGGGTAGGTGTATACATTATATGGCATGCCTGCACATGTTTAAGATTTGGTAATGAGGAACCCTGGGGCTCCTTGGGCAGATTTAGCTGTTCCTTTAGTCATATGTTTCATGTGACGGTGTTTTGTTAGACAAAGACCCAGGTATCTAAAATTATATTGGCTGCTACATGTTGTTCTCCACACTTGAATTGGTAGACACTTTGGGGTATGGCTGGATGACAAAAAAAGCACTACTTTGGTTTTATCGACATTTATTTGCATTGGCCACTTTTACATTACTTACTTAATCATGTAAATCCAATATTTGTAATTCAAAAACCCTTCACAAAAAAAAGTAGGATGACACATTATGATTGACGCAATAAGCAATAGAAAATATTTAATTCAGAGCACCAGTCATAAGCTAAGAACATGTGTACTTCCAGCGACAAAAGACTTGCTGGTTCAACCAGTGATTTAATAACACTACCAAACATAACCACACACTTTAACCTGTAAGATTTTTATCAAAAGAGAAAATCAGACTAATCGATATGTGAATATATCTTCCAGATCAATCGTTGTTCTGCAAGGATACACAGCCAGGAGCAGAATACAAGGGAAATATCTCACAAACACGTCCTGTCAAAACATGTCAGCAATGGGATACGACGTTCCCACATAACCATGCAATGACTAACCCTGCCAACTTTCCAGATTATGACATTGAAAGTGCAAACAATTATTGCAGGAACCCGGAAAGAGATTTTGGCGGATCCTGGTGTTTTACAACGGACCCTGCAGTGCGCTGGGAATATTGAAATGTTCCACTATGTCGTATGTAACATTATCGTTTAGGCATGTTAAGTTTCAGCAAGATGGCATATAGTCTTTAAATTCTTCAAGGCTAGTTTGTGTCGTTTTAAAAGAATTGTTTTTCTACTTGATGACTACTGTACATACAATATACCATACAAATCAGTTATGTTCTTTTTAATGATTCATGTTGGCACTTCCAACTCTAATGCTTGCTTTATCTCTACTTGTTTAATTTCAGGTGCAAAAAAAAAAAAATACATGAACCATGGAACCAGTGCTCAATGTATGAACATTATTTTAAAGTTTACAATTTAGTAACAATACTTAAAAAAGCAAATCCTTGCTGCCGAGTCTGACAGAAGGTATTTCGCTAAAACGGCAAAATCATGACCCAACACATAGTATTATTTTTCCATTCTCAAAAAGCTTGGCATATTACTCTTTCTTGTTGCAAAACAAACTAAAAGAGGCAAACTTTATGAGATAAAAAAGGAAAGAGCATTGTTATCTTTTCGCTGGCTGGAGGGCATCCATTTATTTTCCAAAGTGTCCTAAATAACATGTAAAAAATTGGCAAGCAAGCGGCTGCTTCCAACAAATAAAAGTCATAGCAAAGACAAGCAATCAACTGTGACCTTTGACATTGCGTTGCTGGCAATTTTGGCATTAACTGCTTAGCAAGATTACGACCAGAGCTTAACTGGTTTATTGTGGTGGGCAAATAGCCGTGAATATAACCAAACTGACTGGTGCATATTTTTCTATTCCCATTGGGAAAAAAAACACAACAACAGTAATAATGGATGATAAAAGGGGCCGAATCTCATAATGGCACTTGGCGAAAAATGTAGCACTCACAAAGTGAGTTATTCAGACTCATGATGCCAAACAAGCCTATTCTCTAGTGCAATCCATGGTCAGCTTTTACTGTTTGATTGCAAATTGAGCACAACAATCGATCAATCTCTACTACCCGGACACCTGTATGTAGATAAATGCGATTTCTATCATGGGCAGCGGACTACTGCTAATCAGATAAATAGAATTATAATATGCACGTTTTCAACATATAGAAGAAGTTGGAAATGCCATAGTACTGAAGAGTAAGACACTAAGATAATCTGCCAATCAGATAAATAGAATTATAATATGCACGTTTTCAACATATAGAAGAAGTTGGAAATGCCATAGTACTGAAGAGTAAGACACTAAGATAATCTATGCCTCTCGCACTCTCTTTTTTCTCTATGAAGCAATCATGCAACTTACTTACCAAAATACCAAAAGCGAAAAAAAAACAAAGCAAGATTTGGCGCTGTCAGCCTTAAGCTAGGCAGCAAACTCACAAGACAAATGCCACAGCAAGAAGGTAGTTCTGCAAATTGTATGTATGTATGTGTATATGTATATTGATAGATGCTATAAAATTTCTTTTGGATTATACTTTTGTTCAATGCGGACCATTGTTTTTTCAACAAATAAAAGGCATTCCAATGGGCAGCAACTGCTCCCCTTTACCGGCAGATTTGTATTTAACCTGGCTTGAATGTAAGTATATGGATAAATTGATGGAAAAGGACTTTCAAATGGCTACAAAATTATCAGACAACGCAAGATATATTGATGACATTGTTTGTGTAAATGTACAAAATTTCAGTGAAATTGCTAAAGAAATTTACCCAAAAAGTTATCCCTTTGGAGGCTAACAATTCAGATAGTTTCATAGATGTGTTGTTGGACTTGGATATTCAGGTCACTAATGACAAGCTTTGTATTGAAGTCTATCACAAAATAGGTGAGTTTAACTTTAAAGTAATTAATTATCCTTTCCCGGACAGTAATATTTCGGATACTAATGGATATAATACGCTTTTTATTCACAGATTTTGATATTTGGTCGTATTTGTTCTAAATTTACGGACTTTGCATCTAGAACCAAATTTTATTTACAATAAACTTGAGTCAGGAGGATTCAAAGATGTTCTTTGGATCAAATATTTCGACAAATGTTGCTGTAAATATCCCGGGAAGTTCAGAAAGTTTGGCTTCAATAATTTTAGAGATTTTAGACTTGCCTGTTTTGCTACTTAATTATATCTTTTGGCATCATTCTATTTTAATGTTCAACTTTCAGACATTTTAGGAAAGCTTGTTTTCTGTAAGGTATAACCCCATGGGGCTATCGGTAGCAAGTAGAGGCCTACGACAGTAACAAGCTTGCCAAATTGAACTTGATATCTGGTTAATATTTTCATTGCACTCTCTTGACTGAAATACAAATGACTTTCGTTTATTCTCTGACCAGCTCTATAATTTTACTGTTAATATTCAAAGATTTTTCAAACGTTTGGCCACAATTTTTAGACTTGTCTGTTTTGCTACTTAACTTTATCTTTTGGCCCCTTTCTGTTTTGATATTCACTTTCAAACATTTTAGGCTTACATGTTTTCTGTCAGGTTAAACCCCCTGGGGCTATCGGTAGCAAGCAGTGGCCTACGATAGTTACGTGTTTGCCTAATTGTACTTAAAATCCTGTTAAGAAAAAATGTTTTGACAACATGTTTTTGGCATAAATGCTAATGACTTTCATTCTTTCCTGACATGCCTAAATGCACATTTACTCAATATTAAAAATTACTCAAAATTCACAGTATTTTCTCAAATGTCATAAACCTGACGCATTACGTTAATACATTGACTCGGGGATGGCAATGAAATAGAGCTTAATTGTTTGAGGAGTAGGTGTCATCATTAAGTTTGTTTTACATTTCTGGTGCAGGATGTACATTGTTGCAGTCCTTGTTAGGATTTCCCTTGGTTTATACAGGTGGTCTAGCTGCAACTATTTATTTTACAATCACAGTGACTGAATATAATGCCCCAGCTTGTTTCCACTTCAGTTAAACACTGGCGGATTGTTTAACTAGGATAAGCGGTCCAGCTACAAAGGTTACATATTGGCTCACAGGTAAGTCAAATTGTTCTTAACTGAAACTGTACTATACAGATTTGGTAATTATAGTTTGTTTGACAAATATTCTTCTTTCATAATGAAAGTATGCATTTATAAGCAAAACTATACGTATTTAGCTTATCCATGATTTGCCACGTTCATATTTATTCATTATTAAGTGGGTTGACTTTGCTGAATATTTAGCTTAGACAATGAACCGCTACTCAAAGAGACATGTATCTGTAAAAGGCCCTGAAACATGTTGAGTAGTTACCCGACGAAGACCCTTTAATTTATTTGGGCTAATACAGCCTGTGTCAAAATTGTACAGAGGAACGTGTGCAATTTGGACAATAGTACTTCTATATGTATATAGGTTAGACAGGGACAGGTTAGCTTATGGAGAGTAAAGAGTTCCGACTGTGGAATGACTACTAGGAAGTGGTTTTGGACAAAAAGACACCAATACAACAGTCACATCCCTAACCCTAAAGTGTGGGATCCCAATGGAAACGGCTGGGAAATGTCTAATGATGGCTACCTCAAGCCTTTGATGTATACCAAGGAGCTAGCCCCACTGGAAGTTCGAAACTTGACTCATTTGTATTCCACCAACATTGAGTGTACTGTCGCAAGAAAGTGCCATTGCCTCCAGACAGGACTTTAATATACAGAATTATGTGCATGCTTTGGACATGAGTGTGCAAATGATACTTTTGACACTGAAACAGACAGTGATGATGAGGATGATGATGATTGACTCTTGGCCTAGAATCAGTGTGACCATCATTGATCAGCTTTCTGTATTTAGTGTGTACATGTATTTATACTGTTTTCCTTTACTAAAAGGCATCTTGAATTATAGTTTGATACCAGAGATGCATTAGTTATGTTTCAGGACTCCATGGGATGGTTTATCAGTTGTATTGGCAATTGTAATGACGGTACCCTAACCGAACATGACATATGATAACCATATTAGCATATTAATTAATATGCATATGGTATACTCATATAAACATGATTAATAAAACTTGTACGAGTACTGTTCCTATCGTTTTTGCCATTTTTTAAATAAACAAAACCATATCTTAGTAAATATAGTGTGTTATCCATCGCACAATACTTAATTTCGATGTAAATTTCATATATTTGCATAAATTAACGTATGATAATTAGGCACTTTGAACAAACTCTGTATTTTGTGACTACATTAGATCAATTGAGTACATTTTGGTGTTTATTTAGCCTTTTCACAAGCAGTATCGCCAATGTTAATATTTTAAGGACAAATTTGAGTTGTCTCAGAAATTGCATAAGTTGTCATGGAAACGGGCAGAAATATATATGATAAAACGCTTTTCAGATTCCACAACCTATTTTTTCATGAAGAGGACATATATACCTATAAGAAAATATAGGTTGTCACTTGTTATACCAGGGGTTGGGGTATGGCCCCCGAAGTGCCCTCTATGCCACAGGTCTATATGTTTTGCATATAGCCCATGTTGGACTAGCTGTTATGTTCAATGACATGACAACCAACAGTACAACAGTCAGACATACACAATATAATCAGTTAATACATTTTTCAATGCAGCAAGCATTTTCCTTCTGTTTCAATATCAAAAGACTTAAAGTGATAAAGCTGAGTTCTCATATATTCAATATATCTACATGCCTAGGTAAGACTACGGATGAAACATCTTTCATTTAAAAAAAAAAAAAAAATCAAACTGTTACATTTAACACAAATTGGTTCAGGCTGACGCAGGGTCTTACACTCAATGCACCATTAGCAGATGTATACATAGATCCCTCACAATCATACAACCAGGGCTTTGGAAACTCTATATAAAATTGTTGTGTAACTAATATTGTTTGGAAACTTTACGTGTATGTGGTCACAGCTCCCTGGAGAAAATTTAATAGAAATTGTAGACATTTCGAATCAGTACTAGTGCTTTGACTAAGGGAAAAAAATCGGGTCCTGGGACCCGCAAATACACTGTGTTTAACACCCGGGACCTGTAACGGGTACCTGGGATCTGGATATCTGTAGCCAAAAAACCCTTACTGAAATGAAACACTGGAACATATTTAAATTTGTTTTTAATCAGGTACAGTACAAGAATTTCATCATTCATCGTGTTGTCTATTCCTGAGAGAGACAGAAAAGAAACACATATAGAACATTACCTGTACATATGCAGCCCTTGTAGCTGGTCAAACAGTTTCAAACGTTCATGTAGCATTAGCTTTCTTGTTTGCAAAAAAAAAAGTGCATAGATATAATTTTTTACTGTACATCTAGCTCTTGAATTTCTTATTTAGTTTCAGGAAAGCTAGCATCTCAACTGCAGCTGCACCCAGAGAACTGCGCAACTTTATTTCTATGTTCCACATGGTGAGAACATGTGCTAGCAGGGAGCGGGAGTTGCAGGCACTCCCAATTTGTCAGTTGCAAGTCCGTTGTTCTTTTTTGTTTTTTGTTTTTGTTTTTGTTTTTAATGTTTCCACTCAGTACACGCTTTGGGCATGCGGAGATGCTGACATATGAAGGGTAAATCAGTACTGACTTAGTACTAGATGTATTTAATATAACAAGATGATTAATTATTAAACCAGTTACCTTAATCTTACAGATAATGTATTGACTCTAAGGGGCTTACATAGAATGTTATAGGTTAGCAATCAAGATTCACATATTACAATGCAGAATAGTTATTTAGATAATTTGTATTTGCTTATTGTGCTATTTATGGACATAGGTGACTTACCAAAGCTTGGGTTGTGCAGCCAATTTTGCCTTTTCACTAATTCTACCAGCTTCTGTCTCAATTCTGTATTCTTTCTCTTCATTGGAAACTGTGATTCCAATGTATGACAGTTCTCTTTATTAAAGGATGATGTGGTCTTTAGGTCTAATGTCAAAAAAGACACTGCTCATACCTGTCCACTGGCCCTCTCGGCATACTTACCTTTCTTGCTCTCAATCTAAGACTCCGTGTTGCGAACCAATACAATGTAACAATGGAGTGCTTACTTAGGTATTGAACGTCCCGTCAATTGTATTGACCAGCGGGGCGGGGGGGGGGGGGGGGGGGGTTGATTGCAACTTGATGACAGGCGTTTTAATAAGGTTGCATTAGTGATGTCATGTAGAAATTCACGTCATCAAATTTTAATTAAACGACGATGAATACAATTGACACGACATTCAATTCTTCTATTTACATTCCAATAACATGCATGCTACCTTAAAATTTATATCTGAATGGATGATCTCAGTATTCCTGTGATGCCAATAACTTGAAAAATCTAGGGGCAGGGGTATTTTTAGGGAATAGATATTTTAGGCCTACCAAGGAAACCAAACTTGTCCTGACTGCCGTATTACTTCATAATGCTAGAAGGTTGCTATGAATGCACGTATACACATAGTTGACTGCATTTGCGGAAAATCAGCGTCAAGTATTCCCTATTCTTCCAATGCTAAAGAAAACACTGAAGCTAAATATTCTAGAATAGGCACTCTGTGCTTTGATTCTTTATTTCCCTTTGCTGTATTGACAACTGATAAAAAACGCTACAGTGCACGTAGCTTAGCATTCATTTTGTAGCAAACTTGTCTACTTCCTGATAGCCAGGGCCACCAGGCATTACGTTAAATTACTTCTTCAATTTTATTTCCATAACACTTTTGTCAATGATTGA
This sequence comes from Hermodice carunculata, assembly GCA_964020975.1. Taxonomy (NCBI): domain Eukaryota; kingdom Metazoa; phylum Annelida; class Polychaeta; order Eunicida; family Amphinomidae; genus Hermodice; species Hermodice carunculata. Next base: position 15,686,259 of record OZ026618.1, on the reverse strand, counting down.
CTTGCACACATTTTTTAGACATCACGAAAAGCCTAAAAGGTCTCTTTGCGGAAAGGAAATAAAACAACGAACATGCGGTCTCCAAAATACTACACGTGTACTTGTCTAGCCTCTTGCCGGATGTACAACTAAAGATATCACCATTACTCCGAATATGTCGGTAAAATCCATCACTTCACCAATATTTATCAATGCAAACTGATAATGTACAAAGTGATAATTACATTATCACAGACGTTTCTTTATGTTCCTATTCGTAATTTTCATGCAACTTACGTTACCAGGAGGACCATGAAATATTCAGCAAGGCCCTTTTTTGTTCCTAGTCCCTGCATGAAAACAAGCACTGAGCCCAATCACTGAATATTTTTAGGGCCAAATGAGGCAAAAAGTAATGATTCCAATAAATACAATTTACTGTATACAAGCATATATTGCACCATGTCTGACAACTTGGAATATTCTCCGATCCGTTTTACATGATCTTATATTTTATAAATGGCAAACAGATGAAGGTTTGGTTCCTGTTGACATGACAGCCAAGTTCATACATGGTAGTACTGATTGGATATATATTGGATAATTATTATGCAGAATATATGTGTGGCTACTGTTCAGTGATGGCTTATTTATCGCACAATGTTGTGCACGACCTATAACGGGACTTTGCAGTGCAAGCATAACCTGAGAATATAAATATACTGCCTAGAAGCACGTGTTACAAGTAGTCCTGTGCGAAAGAACATTGATATTGTAACTGACATAAAATTCACCCCAAAGACATAAATTAATTAGCTATAAAGCTTGAATAGCAGAAGCAACAGCTCTGTTGGACAGACAGATCACTGAGGATGATAACTCTGCTCATAGAACAAACCCCCAAATTAAGCCAGGTATCAACGTTATATCAAATAAAAATATGCAATTTCCATCTCCTTCCATAAAGCCCATGCAGGATAATTGACTCCAATGATACTTTATTTAATATTTTTTCTTGTAAATGTACGCTCACCTCAGGACGGAGTTTGAACTTGGTCAAATCAAATTCAGATTGAGAAAATGAGCTCACTATTTGAACTAAGATTAAAGCTCCAGTGATAAACCATTGATTTTCTAAATTAATGTACATTTCTTGAATGTGCTTACATGCCACAAAACAGTTAGATGGATATTTTTCGCAGCTCTTAGACGACGTTATAAATATGGCTGACTATGGATCGGATTTTTTGTATCACATGTTTGCAAAATCAAATAATCAGCCTCTAACTGCTTTTAAAGATTTAAGCACCAGAACAAAGGGGTGATGTGACTCTGAGGTTGGGCAAATCTTTCTGACACGAAATGTGTTCATTGATGGTATGAATCCGCTATAAAATTTCCCCATTGAGCCACGCATGGCAACGCCTCTTTTCAATTCAAAAAGAAATTGGTCGGCTGTCAATGCTATAGAAATGGACACAATTCCGTATAAGGTAACATAGAATCACATTCCAAGTATCTTAACCTATTAACTTAAGGATGTTCATTAATTTCGTGATATGCTTAAGGTCATCAGAGGTCCAATTTATGTGCTAATTCCGAGAGAAAGAATTTATGCCACAATTGCTGAAAATGGTTAATAATGAACCAGAACATCATTTGTGCTACATTTCTTTACCTTCCTTTCAATTAATTCAACTGAGAACACGATATATTTTTGATGTTGTTTCTCAGGTCTGTGGTTTTTCGTGGTAATGACCTGTATTACAATGCAACATAAAAAGTGAAGTCAACCCTATAGCCCTCCTTTTGTAGTGCCCTCTATAATGCGGATTTTGAACCTATTATATCTGTTCTTTCCTTGTTGTCCGTCTGGAGCAAAATTGGTCCATCACCTATTAAATATGTAATTTTACCACTTTCCTTTTGTTTCAAAGCCATATATATATATATATATATATATATATATATATATATATATATATATATATATATATATATATATATATATATATATATATATATATACATACATATATATATATATATATATACATATATATATATATATATATATATATATATATATATATATATATATATATATATATATATATATATATATATATGTGTATATGCATATATATATACATATATATATATATATACATATATATATATATATATGTATATATATATATATATATATATATATATATATATATATATATATATATATATATATATATATATATATATATATATATATATATATATATATACAAGGCATTCCAATGGGTAGCAACTGCTCCCCTTTACTGGCAAGTTTATATTCAACCTGGCTTGAATTCACGTATATGGATAAATTGACAAAAAAAACAAGACTTTCAAATGGCTAAAAAATTAACAAAAAACGCAAGATATATTGACGACACTGCTGGCGTAAATGTACAAAATTTCAATGAAATTCCTAAAGAAATTTACCCAAAAGATATCTATTTTGAAGGTAAGAATTCAGATGGTTTCAGAGATGTGTTTTGGACTTGGATGTTCAGGTTACTAATGACAAATTTTGTATGAAAGTCTATCACAAAATAGATGAGTTTAACTTTTAAGTAGTTAATTACCCTTTACCGCACAGTAATATTTCGGAAACTATTGGGTATAATACGTTTTTTTTTCAAGGATTTTGATATTTGGTCGTATTTTTTTTAAACATCGGCACGTTGCATCTAGAAACAAAATTTTTTGCAATAAACTTGAGTCAAGAGGATTCAAAGATGCACTTTTGAACAAATATTTCTACAAATTTTGCTGTAAATATCCCGAGATGGTTAGAAAGTTTGGATACGATAATTTGCAGTTTTAAGACTTGTCTGTTTTGCTCCTTAATTATATCTTTTGGCATCATTCTATTTTAATGTTCACTTTTAAGACATTTTAGGCTAGCTTGTTTTCTGTTGGGTCAAACCCCTACGGCCTATAGGTAGCAAGCAGCTACTGACGAAAGTTACAAGTTTGCCTAATTGTACTTAAAATCCTGTTACGAACAATTGTTTTGATAACATGTTTTTGGTAAAAATGCAAATGACTCTCATTCTTTTCTGACATGCATAAATGCACATTTACTCATTTCAAAAAATTACCCCAATCTGGCAATATTTTCTCAAACATTCCAAAACTGACACATTACGTTGATACATTGTTTGAGCTTAAATGTTTGAGGGCTAGGTGTCATCATAGAGTTTGTTTTACATTTCAGGTGCAGGATGTCCATTGTTGCAGTACCTGTTCGGATTTGACTTGATTTGTACAGGTGGTCTAGCTGCAACTGTCTAGTTTACAATCACTGGGACTGAATATAATGCCCCAGCTTGTGTCCACTTCAGTTATACACTGGCGGGTGGTTAAACTGTGATAAACTGCCCAGCTACAAAGGGTATATATTGGTTCTGGGGTAAGTCAAATTGTTCTTATATGAACCTGTACTATACAAATTTAGTAATTATAGTTTCTTTGAAAGGTATTCTTCTTTCATAATGAAGCTCTGCATTTATAAGCAGAACTTCACATATTTATCCGATTCATCATTTGCCACGGTCATATGTATTCTTTATTATGTTGTGTTGTTGCTGAATATTTAGCTTAGACAAGGAGCCGCCACTCAGAGAGACATGTACGGTTAATAAGCTCCGAAACATGTTGAGTAGTTACCCGTTGAAGACCCTTTAATTCACTTAGATTCATACTGCCTATGTTAAAATTTTACACAAGAACGTGTGCAATATGGACAATAGGAATTCCATATGTATATAGGTAAGACAAGGACAGGTTAGCTTATGGAGAGTAAAGAGTTCGGAGAGCAGAATAGAGTAATGACTACTAAGAAGTGGTTCTAGGCCAAAAGACACAGATACAATTTTGTTTGCTTTGAACCATTGATGCTTGGTGGATTGGTCTGTACAGGTTGGTCCCTGGTCTATGATTTTCAAAGCATACTGGAATTTCAGGTAACGTCTTTACTCTAGCACCCATTTGGACTAGTTTAAGTTATGGGTATTGTTAATTTTGTTACTCGATGAACTTAACAACGACGAACCAGGAAAATGTTTAATGATGATTATAGATAAATGCAAGATGGGCTTTCAAAATTACTGTTAAAACCATAAATAATCATGAACAGTGAAAATCAGTGAAAACGGTTCAACGTTAGCCTCGAGTGCTGCTTATGGAATATGTTTTGACTGAAATTGTAACTGTCTATTCTGCAAGTTACCTTAGAGCGTCCCTGTAATTGTTTTCACAGCACTTAACATAGACCGGATACATGCAGCACTTTTTTTTTGGGGGGGGGTGTTCTTTCTTGTTCTTTGTGGTAGGTGGGTGGTGGCAGTGGTGGTGGTGGTGGTTAAGGCTTATATAAACCTTTGTACAGAAAAGTATATCTATTTAAGTTGTCAGTTGGTTTCATCAAGACATTTTGTATCCAACATTTTTGCCCTACATTTTTAATATATTTATACCAACAACAAAGGATATGGTGGTTGTTCTGTAACAAGCAATCAGTAGTACACTGATTATACATCTAACACTTGTATGATATTTTTTGTTGATATGCCTATGTATTTTAACAACAAAGATCTTGATGATCCTTTTTCATCATGAGTTCCGTTAGTTGTCGATATACGGTGCCAATGTGTCTGTATCCAATAGCCTTTTTGTGCAACCTGTCGTCTGCTAGGAATCTTTCCTTAAACTTTGTTTATATACGTTTTTTTTTTTATTTACACATTTTAGCTCAGCTGACTTGCTAGTCATGCTGAGTTTTTAGGAGACCAGATCGTCCGTCGTGTAACGTCCATCTACTGCACGTTCACAATATTTTTTTCAACTTTTTTCTCAAATTGTCACCCAGATTCACTTCAAACTGGTGGTAATGTGCCTTGGGTGCGTCTCTACCAAGTTTGTTCACATGGTCAGGCTCTATTGATTTTTGGATTTGATTGAAATATACGTTATACATAACTAAAGTTAACTACAGACAGAATAGAAATATATACGTTTATACTTAAGCATATGCATGGCAGCATCTGTTGTCTCACATTAACCATTACACGTATGTCTTGGTTTACCGCATTACTACGTGTTCCCCCGTCTCAGTTCACTTCCTATGTAAGTCTGCAAAATGTAATATCCAATACATACTGTCTAATGCTTGTTTAAAATTGTGATGTGTTTGTGTATATGTATGCCAGAAGGACTGTGAACTCTGTTTTACTTTTCCGTAAAAAATGTATAAAACCAACTAACGGCAGGACGACGGTGACAGCCTTGTGCCCAGCTTACCACTGAAATAATCTGAAAATTACTTGTGTTTAATGCAATTATCATTGTTGCAGTTTTAAATATTCCATTCACACACACAGTGTTGGAGTCTAATGTTTAAGATCAAACGTGATATGATCGATCATCACAACGACATATGCCAATATAACAGTTTGACTTTGGTCACGCAAATTGAAAAACAACAACACCAAAGCAATCCACATAGGTACTTGTTACTGTTTTATAGTATTCATGGGCCTTAGATCCACCATTACCAAGAAATGAGCCAACATCTCACAATTTCTTCTCTCTGAAAAATAATAATGCCGTCATGTAAATATGCCTGGCCTATAGTTCCTGTCGTCAAAAGTTCCCTAAATATCCCTGAATGACTGCAGCACCATGTCGCAAACAAGTTTTGTAGAGGTCGTGCCTAGGTCTTTTACTAGCCAGTGTAAGGAAAATCCCACATCGGGGAGAAGAAGTTAAAGAAGGTGAAAACACGCCAAAATTCATAAAGTTAGAATAAATCGCAGCACCACTTGTCAAAAAGATTACAAGTTTAAAGATGTATGGGAGTATGGCTGGGCAGTTTCAAAGCGATTGGTGGAGTGCTTTGAAGGATTTGGTACGTTTTCTTCCAAAAAGACCCCCCCCCCAAAAAAAAAAAGAAAAAGGGAGATAAACAAAAAAAACAGAACACATGACCCTTTTTTATAATTTCTTGAAGACCCACCTGCAATAAACTATATTGAATGTTTCAAGTGAATCCACTGTACTCTTTTCAAGTGAATCTACTTTACTCTTTTTTGAAAATGAGGTGAAAATGTGTGAATTACCATTGCATTTCCTGCAAAGTGATCAATAGGAATGAAGTTGATGGTAACCCATTTTTTTTTAAATCCGGAATCCACAACACTCCCACCTACCAAACGTCTTTGTATGACCCTCACACGACTGACAAAGTAAACGTTTATTAAGTTGCAGCAAACTCTGTGTAACGATCTATCACTTAGAAATAAAAGAAACACAACATTTCGCCAAACAATAAAAAAAAAAGAAAGAAAAAAATCACAGCACCATATTGTGAACAACCTTAGGTGAAACGGTTCCCCCCAAAAGATCCTATACAGTTTCGAAGCAGTTGACCAAGTGTATTTGAATGATATTATTTAAACAAGAGTTTGCTTAAGAAATGAACGAAAACATTCATACATATACATGCCAAAGTTAGATTCCTACCACGTTTGAAAAGTGTCTGGACAACGGCTTTAAATAGTTAAAAATCTGACGATATATTGACTATCCTGAAAGCTTTAGCTGATTGATGTCTCATTTTAGCTGAATATCATTGAAAGGGGGTTCCTGGATCTTCTTCCTGAAGATCGTGGTATCCAGTACCTTCAGTTCATGGTCTCTTTTAATATGAAAGAGATGCATATATCAATAAATGGTTTACCTTATCAATTTCGTCAATTTGCTGTACATATATGATATATTAGAGATCCTTTCCTGACGCAGAAGAGTCATATCAATTTTTAAACAACATCAAATATGGAAATTGTTACATCGCCAGTGTGATTTCAACCTTATGTAAGATTACACTGTCAGCGTCTGCCTATAAATAACGTTTCTTTACTTCTATGAAAACATGGTAAATCGTCATAAAGAGTCATAATGGTCCACCCATTTCAGACTTTCGTGGACCATAGGGAATTCGGATTATCATGAGCTTAGTTTAAACAGACTTACTCAGCTTAATTCAGAGCTACTATGTATTATAGGTGAAATGTTTCATGTGCCAGAGACACTATTTACCAGATCGCCTGCACTTTGGTCAAGTCCTTTGAATTTGCAAGCAAATTATGTTTGGGGAAAAAAAGACAAATGCCTTAGATAGGCAGATTATAATGACACCCGATTGTTCATTTTCATGCAAGGATTGTAGTGGCGTTTTAAATAGCGCAAACAAATATAATCTGAGAACGTCACCAAGGGTAGAACGTGGACTTGTATAGAAGACACAGATTTAAAGTCGTCCCTAAATGTATGGCCATATATTGCTCTCTCAATTACAGTAGTATATAGGGACGGCAATCGATTTTCTTATCAAGGGAGTTTTTACTGTTAAAACCGACAGTTCCTCATACGAGTTAAAATTGGCTGAGAAACTTAATTTTCAAGCAATGCATTTACTTGTTAATCAGGACTTCAAGGAAGACAAGTCTATGCAGCTTGAATTGATAGACTGATGAATACTTAGGGTCAGTTGTTTTTCTGCCAACAATTGTCCCCAAATATTTCAATCAGTTTCACATATCATTTTAGAATTAAAATTTGGATTTTGGTAAGGGAACCTTTGCTGGGAAACTTTACACTTGGGTTATAACACGTGGAGCATTGAAGGATTCTCCAGCATGTGTAACACCATTTTAACGAAGTTCAAAGTATTACAAAAACATTGAAGGATTCTGTACCACGTGTAAGGCCATTTTAACAAAGTTCAAAGTATTACAAAAACATATTTAACGCCACTGCAAAAAAAATCCACTTTGCTCAATGCGGTTATTATCGTTACCCCTCATTACACCCGTGATTGTCAAAACGACTCCAACAGTTCCCAAACCTTTTTTAGAATTTTGTCCGTCAGAACATCTTTTCAGATAAATTGCATTCACAGGAGCTTTATCCCATTTAGCCATTTTATTTAGCATCTGTAAATAGCCACAAATAACACATTTAACGTCATGATGTCATCAAAACTGCTCAAACGCAAAATGATACATATCGGCTTTGAATCTCAGCTGCGTAATCAGGGCAGGGCTAGTCTTTGTAAAGGGGCCTATGCCTTGGACGAGACCCACTAACACAGCTAGTGTCTGCAAAGCTTTTAGTCAAAGTATCAGATGGAAAAGACTCTTTGAAGAATAAATACACAATGCTGACTCGCAAAATAGTGAGCTTATCATAAAGGTCATATTTTACTATTAACTTACTACCTAGACCCAAGGAAGAAACGTGGAAGGGTGGACTGAAATTCTACTGACAGTTGAGACTAATAGTGTGCTGAATGCAAACAAGTCACAAACAATTCCAGTAATTTGAAAATTCATAGTAACCTATTTCATGCCCTGGGCAAACTAGGTAGTGTTCAGGTGGCTTTCACAGGTATGAGCTATTTTACCACATCAAACCGAGGAACTTTTGCAGGCCATTGCCAGAAGGGGAAAGACAAATCACTTGGCAACAAAAAATAAATAAATACATAAAACTGACGAATCGGTAAAATATGCATGGTAACTAAGATGCATAAGTGGACTATGGTCGAGTTATCTTTGATGCAAGCAAAGTAGACCTAGGCTGAGTCACATTTTGGGGTATTTTACATGCAAGGCACCATATGATGTGCAAAACAAGAGGGCTGTGTGAACAACCCATGCTCAGCTGATCTTGATATTCATCACACTTGCAGCTCTATGAACTTGAACAAGAATCAAGGTCACCCATGTTCAGAGTAAGCCTGACCTTTATAGAAGAACACTTACATGTGCAACATCAAGGTTCAAGTAGTTCTCAAGTTATAAGGAAGAGTAAAATTCATGTATATTGCACGGTGACCCCAGAAACGAGGTCGAGGTCATTCATGAACTGTCTAAGCATGGCCTTCATACAGAAACATTAACATGTGCAGCTTCGCGGTACTAGCTCAAAACAGATCTCAAGTTATCAAGTAAACAGTCAATTTCCTGTCAGTTGTCCTGTGAATTAACATTAAAATGCCCATTGACTTACATAGTAATCAATAAGAAAGCTGCATTGACCGATAAGTACCCGAATTGAAAATCCTTAAAAATCAGGAATCCAAAGCAGTGCCACCTTGCAACCTACTTTGTTTGACCCTTCCACAAGAACATAGCCATCACATTACAGCTTAATCTGAGTGACGGTTCTAAAAACAAGTGAAAATAGCTAAACCATACAAAAAATTCATAAACAAAATAGAAAAAACTGCAGCGCCCCTGCTGAAAATAAATTGGGAACCAGGTGTCCATGAGAGTGTCTATGTACGATATTAAAGCAATTGGGTGTACGATGGAGATTTTTGAAGGGTTTGCCCCCCCCCCCCCCAAAAAAAATCGTAAAAAATCAAAAAATCAATAGATCGTGACCATTTGAAACCACTTGGTATAGATTTACCCAAGGCATATCCCCACAAAGTTTGAAGTAAGTCTGGGCAAAATTACTTAAGTTAAAGCCATTACAAAAAAATCCTATGTTAAATTTCCTATTAAAACTTTTGCAAAGATTTTTGAAAAAAAAAAAAATTATTAAAAAGATCCAAAATTCATTCGAACATGGCCATTGGAACAAACCTGGTAGACACCCACCCAAGGTACATCCTCACCGAGTTTTAGATTAATCTGGATGACGGTTTTTGAGAAGTCGGAAATATAAATTAGCATTAGAATACCCATTGACTTCCAGAAGATTTTATAAGCTTTGTACACAAAAATATAAAAAATCACTGGATGATGCCCATGTGCACAAACCTGGTAGAAATCTGCCCAAGGTACATTGCCACCAAGTTTGATGTTAATCTGGATGTCGGTTTTAGGAAAGAAGTCGAAAATGTGAATAAGCATTAGAATGCTCATTGACTTGCATAGTAATCAATAGGAAAGCTGCATTGACCGATAAGGACCCGAATCGAAACAAATCCTTAAAAATCGGGAATCTGCAGGATCCCAACATAGTCCACAATTTTATTTAACCCGTCTACAAAGAGCACATCCACCATGTTTCAACTTAATCTGACGGTTCTGGAGAAGAAGTCGAAAATAACTATAACACACAAAAATTTATAAAATAAAGAAGCAATGCAGGGCTACTTGGTGAACAAGTACAGAACTAGGAGTCCCAGGGAATTTTCCTGTATGATATCATAGCAATTGGGTCAGCGGTTTCAGAAAAGAAGATCTTTGAAGATTTGCCCCCCCCCCCCCAAAAAAAAAGAACAAAACAATTCATTTAAAATTAAAAAGTCACTGGACCATGACCATTCGAGCAAACTTGGTACAGAGCCACGCAAGACACATTCCCACCAAGTTTGAAATGGATCTGGCTTAGGGTTTTGGAAAAGAAGTCGACAATGTGAATTGTTCACGGACGACCGGTGGAGGACCATAAGATAAGCTCAGCTGACTGTCAAGTCAGCAGAGCTAAAAAGCCGTTTATCTTTATACAAAACTAGTTTATACTAATTTGGACTTTTTTTTTGGGGGGGGGGGGTTAGTTGCCATTGAGTTCGATTTAAAAACAACGTTAAGTTCATCTTGGCCTTCAACCTGTTCTCACACTGACACAGGGCAGAGTGTTTTGATCATCTGGTGAGGCAGGTCCTTGAAACCAGGTGAGTTTTAGATAAAAGATTCACAGTGTGTGGTGATCAAAGTATTTTATCATTATAATTAATATCACTTTTTTTTGAGTTATTATATGCCTATTCAAACTCACCTGCAGCAATATTGTTGCAGAAACATAGAAAAAATAGACTGGGTGGACTTTACCTTGTTTGTGCACCAACACATTTTATACTGTTTCAATAATGGAATTAACATGATTGAATGATTTGCATATCCTGGGCATGCACTGGTCCTGTTGAGGTGTGTTTAAGTTAACATTAAATTATACACTAAATAACTATGAATTGAGTTCATGAATAACCCTTACAGTTTGCCAAGCTCACTGGTGATCAGGAAAGCCGGAGGTCTAAACTATACAATAATCATTTGCCCATTAAAGGGCTTTGCCGGGGGTGGTTGTTCACGTATCACATAACGCCTTTTGGGTAATTTGAAGCACTCCAACCCCTTTTGTTCCACTTTTTTGTTTTTACATTTTTACACTCTCAGTACTAAATTCGACTACAATTGCATTTATTTATAGCACCTTAATAATATCATTTTCACATTCTTTATGCGTAGACCTTCCATTCGTGTACCATCAAAAATATAGGTTTATGTTACCAGATTCAGGACAACGTTTGTTCTAGGTCAACAGCTATACTCGGTGCACTTTGCACACATTACACGCAATGTGAGCCCAGGATAATTCTTGGCTACGTCTTTAGCCTTCCACCAAAAGAATGAATAAGAGCTCCAAACACCCACCCTCACCCCCTGTAGCGTTTTCTGTTTTTTTTTTTTTTTTTTTTTTTTCCATTTGTGAATAGCCCATGGCTACAGTAACCAATACTGTACTGGCAGTGGTCATAGATGAACTTCAAACTATAGTTTTACCTTCCAATTACAGAAGTGGTCTGAAAGACAGGGTCAAATTGCTGTGGAAGTACCTCTGTTCTCGTCCTTGGCCTTACTTTTATGTCTCCCCCGTAATATTATATTCACATTCTTCTTGCATAGACCTTCCATTCGTGTACCAACAAAAATATAGGTTTATGTTACCAGATTCAGGACAACGTTTGTTTTAGGTCAACAGCTATACTTGGTGCACTTTGCACACATTACACGCAATGTGAGCCCAGGATAATTCTTGGCTACGTCTTTAGCCTTGCACCAAAAGAATGAATAAGAGCTCCAAACACCCACCCTCACCCCCTCTAGCGTTTCCTATTTCTTTTTTTTTTCATTTGTGAAAAGCCAATGGGTACAGTAACCAATACTATACTGGCAGTGGTCATAGATGAACTTCAAACTATAGTTTTACCTTCCAATTACAGAAGTGGTCTGAAAGACAGGGTCAAATTGCTGTGGAAGTACCACCGTTCACGTCCTTGGCCTTACTTTTACGTCTCCCCCGTGCAACGGGGGGCGGGGGACATATTGTTTTTGCCTCAATTTCTTTGCTTCTTCTTCTTTCTTGTTCTTGTTGTTGTTGTTGTTCTTCTTCTTTTCTTCTTCTTCTTCTTCTTCTTCTTCTTCTTCTTCTTCTTCTTCTTCTTCTTCTTCTTCTTCTTCTTCAGATGTTCCTATATAAAACCTTGCTTGGGATTGCAGATGAGTGACTTTGATCAATTTTTCAAGGTCATATGGGCATGTCATGTAAAATTGATGCGGACGCAATAACGCTGCAAGGATTTGACTTAGGAGGTTGGAAATCTGCATGTTTATGTACCATAATACCAACTAAACTGTGATTGTAGACGGGCGACCTTGCCCTATTTTCAAGGTCACATGGCCACTTTGTAAAAATCATCGCAGATGCACTTCAGACAGATTTATCTTAAAGAGGTTGACATTTTGTGTGATTATGTTTCTATGTAAGACTTTTGTAAGACCTTGCTTGTATCTGGAAATGTATGATCGTGACCTATTTTTCAAGGTCACGTGGGCATATCGTAAAAAATCAACGTTTTGAAATGTCAATGAACAGAGTACCTTTAGCATATCTGTAGATCATTGGAATCAGTATGCCTATTTGTAAAAAAGGATGATAATATTAAGGGCGCACGGGGAGACATTTGATTTTCCGTTGGAAAATCAGCCTGTTCTTGTTTTCTATGAATTTTTGCCTTCTTTGGTAAATGACCTATGCATCATATAACTTGCTACGAAGTTGAGTACTATAACATGAATCAATTTAAATTATCATATTTGGTCCAAGTCCCTTTAGTGACTCCACTGGTATGTTCTAATCATCAATGTTTTCTATTATTTATATGAGCTACAAATGAAAGTTTCAACATTGATTCAATTGACACTGCAAGGTTTCATAGTACAAATACTAGAATTTAAATCGCTCAATCACCTCAGAACCACACTATTTACTGTAAATAACGAGTCTTGGCCTAATCATCATTATTATCGACAAATTAAGCATTCCTCTGTAATTTAATTTACTCAAAATCACGCATTACAACCTTAAAACTTCTTATTGAAGTGTAACAACATGGCCAATGGACTATCATACACCCACAAAATCATTAAATCGATACTTTCTATTCTTCAAACATATAAATCATTAAATCGATATTTTCTATTCTTCAAACATATCACACAATTCACTGAAATTACATCACTACAAACATATCTGACCATTTATGGCCCGAAATTAGGGTGTATGTCTACTTTTTTTTTATAGTTAATTTTTGTCCTTTTTCTCAAAATGGTACAAATAGATTTAGCCTTGGTTTACTTTTAGCCCCTTGCAATGTAGCAATGCCTGGATGATCTGGCATTTAAAGTTAAGAAAAATACAAAAATTAGCCGAAGATGAAGAAACAAATTGTAATATACCAATATGGCCAATTTGTTCAACAATTTTCTCCTACGGCAGCATACACAGGAAATAACTGTTTGGTGCCCATGAACATCTCAAGAAACATACGCAAGTGAAATGGAATCCTTCTAAGTCCTTCTCAATTCCACCAACGACAGAGTGGTGCTTTCACCTAAAACAAATTACTGGCTTGGAGCTATTCAAGGCAATGGGCATTCTTGCAATGATTTCTGGCATCTTAAAAGTAACTGCTGGCTGGCTTTACTACAATATTCATCTGTTTCTTCAGGAAGAAAAAAAATGAAAATGAAAAATGCTTTCGAAGTGGCAAAAGTAATCCCAATTCATAAAAAAAACAAAAGGAGTACTTATAACAGGCGTTCTATACACATATTAACACAGGTGAGGAAAAAAATGTCCAGGGAGATGTTTTATAGTTTAGCCCAAGAACAGTACCTTTATTAAGCCTGGTGCAACAATTTATTTGAATTAAATCTATGGATTCGGCAGGAAAACCATACAGCATTAGTCAACACCAGTCCATTAAGTATGCACTACATGGCGATACGCCGATACGTCAGACTTTTCCAATCGTGTGAATTGTAAAAAGTGTCTATGTTTTCACAGTTCCAATTTGTCAATAGAGAATTGCGGCGAATATTACCAGGTTGGTTGAAGAGAGATGTACCATAACCTTGTGAAGCTTTCAAACAAAGATATAACTGAGCATCATTACTTCCTCTACCAGAGTTACACGAGGGATTGTTCCGGAACTAATTGATTCTAGTGACAAACCCCATTGCAAAGCATTCTTCGTGATATATATATATATATATATATATATATATATATATATATATATATATATATATATATATATATATACAGGGAAACATCCTGTACAACATCTCTGGAAAATTTCTTCAAACATGAATCTCTGCCAGTTTGGGGCAGTAGGCTGTAGCCTACAAGTCCTGTTGTGCTGAAAATTTTGCAACCAATGTACAAGGCAGTTCACAGCAAACACGATTGCTGTCTCCTGCTCAACAATTTCAGCAAGGCGTTCGACCATATTAGTCACAGTACGCTATTAGAAAAATTGGACCAAAATGGTGTCTACTTTGTCATTGCTGTATGCAAACAAAAGGATAAAATTAGACAGTTCAAGTCCAATCTGGCGATTATCAAGGGTAGGGTATTTTAAGGTAGACCAAGTGATCTGAGCATATTTATTTACACGGTCAGGGGTTAAAAAACAAAAACAAAAACAAAAACAATAAAAACAAAGACAAAAAAACTAAACAAAAAACAAACAAAAAAACAAAAACAAAACCAAAAAAGAAGAAGAAAAAAAAAAAAGGCCTCCAATGTCAAATTTGTGGGTGACACATACTTCTTAGAAATAGTCACAAAGGACCAACTACCAATAATGCCAACAATCTATTTGTCTGGTGAAATGAAAATTATCCGGGGTTAAGTACTGGAAAAAGAAGATAAAATCCTTATCTCATTTGGAAAGGAGCAGGCAGTCACTCCACGTGCTATGCATGAACCATTAATTGAACACGTGACATGTACAGCACTCTTTGGTGGTACCATCGGGAGGAATGAAAGGCAAGTAATCAAGTACGACATATAAAGGTGAAAAGATACAAAAGGCTATTCTACCTTGAACTGTCTGAAAAATCTTTCAAGGTGCTATAAATACTAGTGATAATAGTATGCCAATACCCTTCCCCTGTTTGGTAAACCAGCATCGACGAACCCAGGCAGATTAGTTTGCAACCATTTATACTCCTCAGCGCCCAATTTCTATTGTTTTCAGCGGAGTCTAATTTTCATAGAGCTCCTCTCCTCCTAGGAGTCTAATTGAATTAGATCCGCTGAAGAGCAAGTGACCTCATGACGGGACTTTGCAATGGAACTTCGAGCGTGACAGGTCAAGTGTCAAAGGTCGTTACATTATGTACTCTTACTTGTCGCTTTTCTCTTCGAAATCACGTCTTTTAACTTTGTTTCAAGTAGGAAATACTTTTATAATACCCATCTTTTGGAGTATAAGTATGTCAGACGCCTCGTAGAGTTTTCCAATTGAATTAGAAGACTCGCGCTGCGCGCTCGTCTTCTAATTCAATTGGAAAACTCTACTCGGCGTCTAACCTATACTTAGTGCCAAACACTAAAAGCCACACCCCCTAGTGAATCATACCAGCTGATGTTGCACCTAAACCGTGCAACACTGTCAGGCAGAGGACCACAAATGTGCCGAAATGTCTTCCCAGTAATAACAAAAACTACCCACAAACTGCATAGCTTATTGTCTGATAAGAAAATAGTCAATCATAACATGTAAAACCAAAATAATAATAAGTTTTTTAAAAGTGGAAGATTAACTAGTATGAAATTAGTTTCATCCAGGGTGCCTTACAATCTGTTGGAA
Source organism: Hermodice carunculata (assembly GCA_964020975.1). NCBI lineage: Eukaryota > Metazoa > Annelida > Polychaeta > Eunicida > Amphinomidae > Hermodice > Hermodice carunculata. The sequence continues at coordinate 15,670,277 of OZ026618.1, read as the reverse complement.
TAAATGAATAAATGAAGAGAGCCAATTCGAGGTGGTTATCCAATCCTACAAACTTCCCACACAAGTGTTTGGGTTGTAATAGGTGCACCCCAAGGTCTACCTATTAATGCAGTTCCCATTGAGGCACATTTACTCAGGTGACAAATCAATCATAGAGTCTCAACAAACGTATGGAAATCATTTACACTGTAAGTATTACATATTTAACTCTAGTTAAAAAAAATCTAATGCAATGCAAATAAAAAGCAAAACAGGAAGAACCTAGAAAAATGTTGTATAGTGGCAGGCGCAAACATGTAAATGTGTCACAGCCAGACGCTCAAATAACACGCAAGATACACAAATAGCACAGAGCAGCGCAAAAAGATGCGGCTTTTATATCATATCAACTGGACAGTGAGATATGCCTTTCCAAACAAACAATTTACACCAGGGAGATGACACAACTAGTCTTCACAAAGTTGAAGCGAAACATGAGACATATCATAGACTACATGCGTGTAAGAAATTAGAATTGAGAATATTTACTTATCTTATATTTTGTTGGATTATGTGTCTGTGAACATCTTTGGAACTATCTTTACTCTTTGACTTGCTTTTATAAAAAATCTGAACAATGCATTGTTACTGGTAAGAGCTCTGCAAACATGACATTTGCATATAATCCACGTTTTAAGGTAGCGGCGGGGATTGAGCCTCGCGCAGCGGTCCCGCAACTTTGACGTTGCATAGATGAACTATGTTTCACATTTCACCCACAAAACCATATATTTTATTAATTGTTCAGACATCTAGATTTGTTAGAAAGAAGATTCATATCGATACGATAATTTTCAAGGGTTTTATACGCCCGTTTACAAGAGGGTATCAGATTTGACATTTTCTCAGCATTTCTTTAAAAATAATCGATGCAAAAGTGTATTACCTATGTAAAATTAAAGTATAGACCAATATGCAGGAACCGTATTTTTTGTTTACAAATAAAATACATAATAACAGAATTATCGAATTCTTTGATCATCATTTTAAACTTCAGCAGTTACTTCATTTTGTGGGCTACAAAAGTCTTGGAAGGGGACATCTGACGGAAAAACAAAAAAAACGGTTCCCAGATAATATATTTATCTTTCAAAAGACGATTATTTGAAGCAGATCGATCAATTAGCTTTTTATTGACGCTGTCCACAAAATTGATTCATAAGCAGAAAATTTCATTCCGAGAAATCGCCGTTGAAAGATTTGAGGCCCTTTTTTCGCACATTGTTGGCCATAAGGACAATACAGCTTTCCAAATTCGGCCCGTTTTGGTCTCAGTACTTCGAAGAAATGTCAATCAACATCTTTGATGTGTAGTTTCCAACATACAATGATGTTTATTGGCTTAAAAAAGCAGTTTTTTACCCGAATGACATCAAATGCAGCCACACTTGAAAGCTTGTCACTCGGGTCTCCACGTGAATGGGACAGCTTCAAAGGGGGATTCGAAAGCGGATTAGCCACGTGACCCGAAGGTGCCATCACCTTGACCCTAGCAACATTGTTTGCATATGGCGCCGCTTGAACAAACGGGTTGCAGTTTCACAGCTTGCTCTACTCAGAAGGAGCCCGGTAGGCAGGAGTTGCTCACTCACTTCTCATCACCTTGGATCAAAGAACAACATGGCTTTATTAACGGCATGGATGGGACATTCGCCATTCAGTGTCTTGGACTACTTGCGACCTTACCGAAAAGAAAGTTGGAAAAATCGACATGCCACGATCACGGAAGAAAAGGAAGCAGCTGGATGACAATGTGAACAAAAGTGTTGACGACCAGGAATATGGATAGGACTGAGTCCGAGGGTAAATCGGACTTCAGCACAGTCACCAACTTCAATGTAGCTTATAAATGCTAGATAGGCGGTCATGATCGTGACGTAACATTTAAGACAATAGTCCTGATACTGATAAACAAACACTCCCAGGATAAATGATACTTCAAAGAAGAAACAAAACAAAAAACAAAACAAAACAAAACAAAACAAAACAAAACAAACAAAAAAAAAAAACAAAAAAAAAAAAAAAAAAAAAAAAAAACAAAGCGAATGTTTCATATGTGTTGAGAATCATTTAGTTTCAACGTTGTATTGGTGATGAAACTGTATTGCTAGATTGAAAAACCTAATCCATTGATTTGGTGAAGTAGTCTTTGATCAGACCCTGACGGTTACATAGATCAATATTAGTTATAATGCACCAGACCACGCTCAGATGTAAGGTGATGACGCTACCCTTCGTGCGCAAGGGTAAAACTTCCTTGCCTGCTAAGACGGACTGTGTTTGCTTGCCTGGCGACATGCACTTCAAGCGCAATTTAACAATTACGCAGAGCGAGTCTGTCTGGCAGTAAAGAAAGTTTCCAATTCCCACAAAATTGAGAAAGGGATGGGCATCGTGAGGCAGTGTGTTCTTCGTGGCCTTGGCTTGTGCGCTTTTTTTTTTTTTTTTTTTTTTGTTTGTTTTGTTTTGTTGTTTTTGATCTTGCCGGGAGCACAATAGAATACGCCAAGCCTATTTCATTGGTTCCTCCACATATTAGCGCCTTCCTTGTGATAAAGAATGCCATTCACTTTGCCACGTTTTTCTCGCGTATTGCCATTCGAAACCTTGCCACTCATGTAACATATTTTTTATTTTGTGGAGATAACTAGCCCACTGAAAGATAGTTGGCTCACCCTTGAACTGCAATAAACTGATCGAGACACAAAACCGAAACTTCCTGATGGGTGGGTGCGGGCGAGTGGTATCGGAACATGCCGCGCACAGTGAGACAAAATACTTTTATGTGACCGATCAACCAGCTAAAAGCAGAGTGCAGAGTCGCTTTTCGCAGTCATTTAACAGTAATCTGATTATTTTATCCCCCTGATGGTCAAATTTTTAAAGCTTTTTTTTCTGTCCCCTCGCTCAATGTACTTCGAAACACGCCCGTATGAAGTGGGCAAGTCCGTGCATGTGCAATGTGCCAGTCTTCCAGTTCCACAACATGGGACAGCGCTACAGACGATACCAGTTTTAGTGGAGGCGTGTGCTTCATATAAATTTACTTCAAGGTTAACATTTAATGCTATTCACTGTTTCACATTCAGGTAAAGGGACATATAATTATTGAAGGCAGATATAATTATTTACGCTGAATCGAATCCCCGCTTTTATAGTTTGCGGCATATTTATAGCCAAGTGGTCCGGTGTTAGGATTCCTCGATCGTCATGCGTATTTTTTGCCAGTAAACATTAAAAGCAAATTGGTCTTGGATAGGGCAAGACTGTAGAAAGGGTTGTAAGCCTTTATGATGTATACGATGCCATGATTCTTAGTAACGATTTACGCATAGGTTGAAATCGCCTTCATTGAAAGCACACTGAGGCTCACGTCCATCGCCAGGTGCCGTTTTGACAATCGTCACCTTTTATCGTCCCTTACTTTTTCGTTTTTTTTTTATCACACTGAGATGGAAAACATGAGCCCATCGATTTAATTATCTACTAGGCCATTTGGTCACCACAACAAACCCATTAATCTGTCCTAATCTTGTCAAGCAGTTTATACAAGAATTGGTAGGAGCGCACCTCAAAATGTCACAGTTGGTCGCTTGTCGTTGCTACGGTCCTGGATTGTGGAAAGCAGCCGACTGCTATCCAAACTTTGGCGGACTAATTAGCATACATTTGTAAACAGACATGCTCATGCTGCAGCCGGCTAAAACATGGTCATGTTTTTTCCCTTTTTTATCACATAAATTTTGCTTTTTTAGTATTCATGTTTGGTGACAATAAAGTTAAAGTGCCAAACTTTACGGAAATGGAAAAAACTCATTTTCTGTCGCGTCACGATTTTGCCGTTATAGCTCAATCCCCGCCGCTACCTTAACGTCACACAACCGTTGTGTTAAAGGAGACAGTAGGCAGTGTCCTAATATATTATTCAACTAGAGAAAAATGGCATTTTGTTGATCTATGCTTTCTTTCTCAGTTGGCTTTTTGTTTTATACATATATATTTAAACAAAACTGATCAAATCGTACATTGAAAAAAACAAAAAAAAGATTAAAACAAATAGAGAAAAAATCCAATGTGCTGCCATGTTCTCACATTGTAAACAGTGCATTCAGCAAATACTTTTTTGGTCTTTTGAGGCCAGGTAGGCTTACAGCATAAAAATATATCCATTAACAATTGTATAGAATACAAATAGATAAAGGTATAAAATGAAAAAGCAGATATATACAGCAATATGCTGAATAAATTCAGCTTTGCCAATTTGACTGGTTGTCTTTTGGCAGTCTGGGCCACACCGGGAGCTTGATCAAAAGCAACCTGCTCCCTGGTTGGTCCCGCCACTTAAGGAGAGACCTGGTTGTATTAGTTGGGAATTAAAAAAAAAAATAAAGTGTTCGTACAAAAATAAAAGCTGTCTGCATGTGGATCTATCGCACCAGACGAGGCAGTTCAATACAAACTCCCACCATGGGATTTTTGGTGAACATAAGATGTTAACCTCGTGATCCGTTGGTCACTGAGACCTATGTGGATGGGCTAGTGGATACAAGTGAGTGGACATTTACGTAAGATTATCATAACACTTACATCAGAAAAAGAGATGCTGCTCAGCTTCAATTTCTTCAACTGGAGAAAATAAAAAAAAATATATCCATTTACTTTCTGTTTAGGATAACACCTGGGTTTAATTCTTATTTAATGATACTTACTCTAAATGTAGTTGAAATTTGGCATTTTTTGAATCGATATATGTTTGATAAGTAACTTTCAGCCAAGTAAGGAATCTTACACAGACCCTAAAATCTACGTTATCTATATGCTTCCTTTCAAAACATGTTTCTACATATTTTTGTAAAGAAAAGTCGTTTACACTGGCCATTTAAATGTTGTTCCTTGTTCAATAACACACAAGGCATATCAGGGTATGGACATTCTTGTCACTTAGCCCTTAAAGCATTGAGTTAAGATTGGGTCAACAGCTTCTTCGGGGTATTTTTGGCGCATTACGTCTAAAGTGTCCCAAGCAAAGCTGTCGACTAGGACTACTTTTTGCTTTAGACTAGGCATGCTGGTATTTGAATGAAAGGTATCTTCATGAGAAATTTGAATCTTTTAACCATTATATGTTTAACGGTTAATGTGAAAATGAACAAAGCAGTGATTAGTACTTTAAGGGTTAAAATTAATCAAAACACCACCCACACCACTACCCTGCAGAATAAATCTTACTCCCATGGCCCAGCTTCAATGACCTTTGAAGTCTAGCTCTGGTGCTTTATTACATGAACATTTTGAGTGTGATAATCACGAGAAGTTAGAACCTCTAGCCAGGATTTGATGACGTGTGCCTTAATTTCAACTCAAAGGCGCAAACTATATGCATTGTACTGAATGTACTGATTAACATGTTATGCATGGTTTATAAGTACACTTTGTGTTCCATGTACGATTATGTACATTTGCCATTTTGGGTCATAGTTATGCCTGATATAGATATAAGCCACCCCTTTCACAGTTATCTCAATGCCAGAACACTTCTGTGGGCATATATCTTTATATAATTTGTATTAACGCACTTGTTTTGTGCATGTCTTTGATTACAGAGAAAGGGAATTTACTGCCACGGTACATCATTCCCACATTTTATTTAATTATTATTTGAAAGTAGGTTACAAACATAGCCATGATAGCTGAGGTTCATTATAAATAATATCAATGGGTGATGCTCATATTTACACTGGACCTGGGCATGAATTTTGTGACATTACAGTTTGCCACTCTGATGCTCGTAGCCTATCTATTTACAAGTTGTGTTTCATTTCTTCTAACCTTATGTCACATTTTGATGTACTTTCCTTGTCCAAAACATTTTTCTCTTCCAAATCCATTTCAGTTTATCTTCAGTTACCTGGATACCACAATATCATTCAACAGGACTACCCTGATGCTCGGGCGGCTTAGTAGCTCTTTAGGTTTCTGCCTTCTTTAATGTAACTCGTTGTATAGATGTGGAAGTCACTGATCTCGAACTCTTTGGCAGTCAAAACAAATGACATTATAATAATTTCCATTTTGGTGTAGTATATCGACATCCCAATTCTACGGTCTCTTTTTCGGATAAATTCCAGGATATTGTGGATCTTGAGCAGAACACAGGAATTCCAATGTCTTTTGATTGATGACCTAAAAGCAGATTTTAAAAGGCTTTTCGGTCAGAAGCTTCTTCTGTTTGCTCAAACAAACTTTCTTAGTATACATGTAAAAGCGCGTACTCGTGTCACTGAGCAGTCTGCCACCCGCCTTGATCATTTAATTTCAAATATACCGCATTACCTTCATGAAGTGTGCTTCCTCCGATATTAAACTGTAACCAGTTTGTTGTGGGGGCAAAATTATATTTTTAGCATCTTTATGAGGCAGCATACAGAAGACGGATATGAGAATATACTAAGGTGGATTTTGATAGGCTTAGGAACCATCTGAGTGTGACTGACTGGAACACCTGTTTTACTCAACCCAATATATTTTCTTGCTGCGACTCTTGGTGAAGTTTATTTGTTAAAACCGACATCCAATGTATCCCAAGCAAAGGTAAGGTCAGACCGTTGGATCTTACTTGGTATAATTCCAGATTTAGCCTACTTAAGTGCCACATTAACAGAAAAAACACAAAAAACTAAATACGCTCATTGTGAAATTCGGGCTTGGACCTCTTTCTGTCAAGCAAAGAATTATTATCAAAACCAACTAAGACTCACAGAGCAGGAACATAATAAAAAAACCAAACTTCGCACTGACCTAAACAATTCGTGAAATAATAAATGTTGGTGGTGTTCCCTTAAATATTTTCTCAATCGTTGTTATTTCATGACTCTTCCAACGCTTTCACATGAAGATAAACAGATTTCAGATAACTTGACTGGCTTCTCAGAAAAATAAATGTGGGTGGCATTCTGTTCAACATTTTCTAAATCGTAATGATTTCAGGACTGTTCCATCGCGTTTACATGAAGAAAAACAAATTTCAGATGACTTGATTAAAGCTGAAAGTTTTAATTCTTTATTTTTACAACAATGTTACTCTAATGCTACTACGGCACCATATCTGGAGGTACTAATTGTCCTGACTCGAGTCTCCATTCACTAGTTATGAGATAATCTGAGGTTCTGGAAACACTTTTAAGCCTTCATATACCTGTCAAGCAAGCAGTGACTCAACATATAACCCGTCACTGGTGAAGGCAAGCTAATTGTATTGGGAATGTTAAAATGTAAGGATAAGAAATGCTCCTTGTGGCCAGCGTTATGAACTGTGTAGCAACATAGTGTTGATACACCTGTTAAATATGCAAATAATATACACGATCCAAATTTTAGTGGATCTATTCTACCTGAAAAATATACAAATGGTGCCAAAATTGATCAGTTGAAACAGTCTATTTTAGTGAACGTCGATCGGCTAGGTGAAAACAAGTCTATTTTCGATTTGTGTATCCTCTTAAGTTAAAGCTTTAAATGCCAGAATGGTTTGGTCTATGACGGCTGTGCGGAAAAAAAAATCACATAATGATTCATGTTCTCTATCTGAAATATAAACTACTAACGTATGTGGCCACCAAGTATTGTTTCCAAAAAATCAATATTTGTACATGTATGTAGGTTACGCAAAAGGTTGGTTCTGGGCAAAAAGACACAAATACAGTTCCATCGTTCGGTCCATAAAGCTTGTTAAAGCTCAACAGGATTAAAGACCTTTCGTCACTGAAAAATGGGCATTATAATAGTGTTTGCTAATGATTTAATGATTCCCAAGCTAGTGTGTGCCATCTTTTTGATAATGTTCACTGGGGTATATATGTGATTTCAGCCATTTGGCTAACCAAGCAGACTACAGAAAAGGAGACTCAACTCTTTTTCGCCAGGTCGATCATGTTTGCAGCAATGGGATTATTTGGTAATAATCTGATAGGAAGACACGTTCCTACCATCATTTGCCATCGTTTGTGAGTGTATTTGACTGCAACACAAGCAACCATTCATCAGCTCACCATTCGCCCATATTGTCTATTTACCTGCGAGCATGTACGTTTTATTGCAGACAAACGTCAATACTTGCAAATAGTTATTTCCATTTTGTGTTTTTAAAGGATTATTTTCCTCTTTCGCAGATAAAAATCTGATTACTACCTGTTTTTGTCGCAATTGGAATGATTGCAAATATACACCTTGACACTACTCCCTATTGTTCTGTTCACAAGAATTCACAAAAGACTGAACATGTCCTAAACAAGGTCCACATTTTATTCAGAACTATCTTACAAATAATTTTATATTCGTACCAATTTTACTGTTTAACAGCATTAATTGAAAGCTCATAATCATGCTGGTTGTCATAACAGTTTGAAAGCATGCTGTCTTGTGTTCTTAACAGATAGTTTTCAATGTGCATGGCAGATCTTTTCAGGAAAATAAACAAAAATCCAATAGAGGATTCATATAATTGGTTGACGATGGGAATGCTGATAACTTAATTATTAATTGAAACGTTTAAATGATATAACTTGTTGCTCAAATATCTCGCTCATGTATTCACAATTAGTATAGTGACTAGGCTTTTAATTCATTGACAATATTAAACAATGGGGTATTGCTGAAAGTTAGCAAAGAACAGAGCCAAAAATCCAAGAGAGCAGCAGGATTTTAAATATCCAAGTAAACGCAATAAAATGATTATAAATATCCGAGAAAATGCAACAAAAGTCCAATAATCTAAAATGTACATACTTTATGGTGAAAGTTTGATCAAATAAATTCCTTTGGTTGTGGGATAGCTTTCGGTATGCAGAGTCGTGCAATTTTCCTTCAAATTGCTCATTTAATGTTGCAATGGGGGCTTGTCCATGAAACGGATGCTGCAATAGAAAGTAGAAGCTCCGACACCAGCGGAGGGTGTGTAGACACTTGAGCATATGATTTTAAGGGTAAATAGAGGGATTAACTGGTCACAAAAGGGGGTTTATCCATACTAATACACAGACTCTATAGGGAGGTTCGAAGAAACATTTCTAACCACCATACACGAATTTTACAGTTCTCTATCTTGCAAAAATTTGACCAGGAAGATCAAGAACAACCGGAAAATGTTAATTAGGCACATTAGTGTCACAGGATAGGCCATTATCATGATTTTCATTTGATAACAGATGTTCTAGCAAACATCTATAAAAGATTTAAATATCTTTCTCTATAGTTCCAGTCCACCTCATTATATTACAGCCGGTGGACTATTCTTCAACAAATATAGGCTCCAGGGTTTAATTGTTCTTGTTTTCCAAAATATATAAGCCTAACCAGCCCAAACTCACAATTTATCACTTGCACCAATTAAAAAATAGACACGTTATGCCTGCCACATTTTAGTCCTCCTGACTTGTCAATCAGCTGCATTGACAGCAAAATAGGAAAGTAGGCCTACATCGGCAACTGGTCTTCTCATCTTTCGCATATTTTTCATCAACTAAGAGACTTAGATTTTTTTACCAAAGCGTGTCAGGCTAATCACCCCACACCGAAATTTTATTACGTGTGCCCAAGACAAAAGAATATATTGTAAGCTTGCCACTTTTTGGCTTTCCTAGGGTGAATTAACAGCTGATTTAACACAAAAGAAGAAACTACATTTATGGCGTTTTCTTGATATTTATGAATCTGGAAGGAAGCTGTTTTCCTGGACATTTGAAAATCACTGATAATGGAATCATTAATTATATCTTTGCATCTTAGTACTAGAGTAATTGTCCTCTTCATAAAATATCTAATATGTGATCATTTTATAGGGGCAGGGAAGTTTGACTATAGCCAATCTGATATTGACCACTTAGAGAACTGAAGCTGGTAATGGTCCACGATCAGTATGATTTTCAGGCAAACTGTGGCACTGAAAAAGTTGACACATTTATCATGTTTAGCTGAAACATTTTTTTTGTATGGCTTTGGAAGCACATTCTGCATACATAGACGATAAGGTGCTTTCTAATTTGTCACTTGCCTTTCCACCAAAACGTAATACTTACAACTGATACATGCTTGATCATACCCTTGCCACATTTTTTTCAGCTGGGAACAAGTTCAAAACATACATTTATATATAGAATTAAATCCTGTTGCCAGGCCTTGAGGCCAGAGCAGGCCATGGGTCTGGGGATACCTTTTCTCCGATAAAACAATTTCGTGTACATTTTCTCTCTTTTTTTTTTTTTTTTGGACACCAGAGAAGGAAATGCAAGTATGGCTGGCTCATTAGAGATAACGTTGGGATACCCATAGTGGATTCTCTATATGTAATATTTCCTTAGTGGTATAAAGGACAAACACATTTGGTGCAAATGGATTCCTATTCTTGCTTATGAGACGTACAGCAGAGTAAGTAATTAACCTATTACATTGATGAACACACCATGTACTGAATTAAACTCCATGGAAGGGCGGGGGGGGGGGGTAGCTTTCATATGTGTAAGTTGCTTGTAATTAAATGCAGCATGTAACAAATATGGCGCAGCATCTTCTGTAGAGACGACCCATCACGAAAGACCACTATTTTATTTATAATACCAGCCTGTTATATCCGTTCATTCCTGCAATTTGGAACATGCTGGGCAGTACGTGTGCGGTCTAACTTACAAGTACATGTATCACTGTATCCATCCTTCATGCCTCATGTATTCCTTTTTGTACATGCGTACATTCATAAACTAAGATTCCAGTACGTGTATAGATGTGGGCGTTGGTGCTGAATCTCAATCACGTGGCTAAATCAAATGGCTATGATTCAGGATGAAGTTTTGTTTTCCTTTTTAAAAACAAAGAGTAGTTAAAAAAAAAAGGGGGGGGGGGACATATGCTGCATACAACCCCCAAAAAACTGAAAAAAGGTTCTATAGCCAGGATGTATATAATCTATTTGAACTAAATTTTGCAAGGTGCGTAAATATTGATAAAACGACGAGAGCTGTTTTGATGACTCCATGCCTTGCCCAGCTGCATCATAATTACATCAGTACATGGCATTTCTTGTTTGCCTTTGTTACTCAAGCACACTATTATAGTGCCAGTAATAGCATTAAACTCGACCAGTAAAGGTAACAGAGCCCACACAAAGAAAAACAAATCAGAAAATGTATAGCGTTAGAAGTTATCTACTTGAGCACAACATTGGGAAGCAACTGCGATTAGGGAAAATGAAAGGCTAGCGTCATTGGGAGAGGTCGAAATTTTAGTCAGAGTCCATATTCACAATTGTACATAAATGGTTTAGTGTTGGCATTATAAAGTCTGGTCAACTAGTGATAGGAAGTTATTCAGTACGTGTGGAACACATCAACGTCTCTACTTATAGAAGGACCAGGTTCCTGGCAGCCGAACACAGACATGATTTCTTTTTTTTCTTTTTTTTTTTTTTTTAGTTGAGAGAGACTGTGTGATTTTCCAAATATATTCAACATAGACATTTCCGTGAAACCTTTTGAATGCACACAATACCTAAAGCCTGGATTTACAAAAAACAAGTCCCCAAGTACACAATCATATAAACTTTAACAAATTCTTAAGCAGCTGGGACAAATCTATTTTGAGAATTTTGATAAAAATCTCAGACGATAACTTTATTGACGAGCTGTTCTAAAGATCACTATCCAAGCTGACATATTCATAGTTATAGTTGATAATTTACACGAATACACAAGTCCCTAATGTTTTGCGGATGTAATAGGTTAATACAGACACAGGCGTCAGCTAAATATGAATTTTCTAGAAGTAGGCACATGGTCCAAGAGACTTTTTAATTTCTGAAAATAATAGACACGAAGGCTATATGTAATGTTAGGTTTAATATTCATTTGCACCCTTACGTAAACACCCACCTGGCCTCTAGGTGGATACCAGACCTCCAGAATATGACAGTCCCTTTTCTATTAAAAAAAATGATTTGCTCAAGATAACCTTTAAATTCGTTGGCTGGGATTTTTATATGGCAAGACGTAAATTATAGAAATATTTAAGATATGGTAGGAAGAGAATAGGATCTGGTTGTGCAGCTGACGAAAAACCTGCTGCACCTGCGATGACTTGCATATACATCACCGACTATTTGTTCTGACAAGTTTTGCCAAACATTTTTTTTTTCACATGCTTAAAATTGAAGCGTACATGGTGAATCCAGAGTGGAGAATTTGCATTTAAACCTCATTAAAAACCCTAATCACGCCTGATGTCGATGACTGCAACATCTTGCATAAACTATTCCATGAGTTGTCCCAGAGAGTAACCATGCAGGCCAGAAAGTATACATGTGCACTTCAACTACGCCACGTATAAAATATTGGTTCACTGTGATATGATTACATACAGAGTAATGTGAAATCCCCAAGCTTTGACAAACAATGCAGACATGGACACAATATGGGTTTTCGTTCACCTTGGGAAGTAAAACAGCCGCCTAATAATTACCTGTAAATGCTTGCTTCAGTGCAAGTTAATTACTGCTCGGCAATAGAAAGCAAGGGATGCAGAACACCTAAAATTTAGGTGTTCTGCATGAAAAAACGACACAAACATATTCCTTTCATAAATCAATCCTTGTGTCCTTATTTTGTAGCCACAAACAAAAAACTACAAGTCCTGTCCCAATATTTGGTATACGCAAGGAACCTAAAGACCTTTGCATCTTCACATGTTTGTTTACACTTTCAATTCAAAAGGACAACAAAACAGAAATTAATGGCGCCCAATCTGGTACATCATAACGAGGCATAGTACTCCCTTTGTCTAGATCTGAGCTCTGTGGAGTAACCATTTTATGCTCCCTCACCCCACTATAGGTCTATACATTTAAAACACATTTCGACATGTATGAAGTGTTTCAAGAGCGAAAAGAGTACTTAATGTTTACGATTATTTTGCCACGGATTGTATTACTTTTTGCTCAAGGTACATAGGAAGAGTTTCTTTTCAAAATTTATGTAGCTTAATAGAGTGTTTTATATCGTGACACTAACAACTTGAATCAAAATTTTTAAAAAATGAATAGAACTGATTATGCTTGTGCCTGTGCTAAAGTTCAAAGGTGGGGACGTGTGAGATTTGTAGTCTTCCGTTATGCTTCAGTATATGGTAGGGATAATACTGTAAAGGGCCATTGCCGCTTGGCAACCAGATTAACAAACTAAACATAAATGACGCGAAAGGCCAAAGTATCAAATGGACTAATCTTCGACGTTTTGGCATTATTGAAATGCATACTGATTGCTCTGTAGCACAACCCCTTGTGCCCTTTTAACAAAGTACAGACCTTAGGTGAGCCTTTGTGAAGCTGACTATTTTTAACACTTGCTACGTTCTGTTCTTAATGTTACCGTGTTTTGAATATGCACAACTAAAAAATAAAAATGTTAATTTAATAGAGGAAACTTTGCATCCAACTATTTCTGATTGGTTTAATATATATAGGAAAAGGAAAACAAATTCTTCTGCAGAAAGATTTGGAAAATGTACATGTTTAGCTTATATACCTTATGATCCTACTCATATATCTGTGAATATATGCTGAAATAATTTTTGTTGTAGTGATATAGATTTGCTGTTGGGATAATTTAATGAAACCATCAACTGAATAACTTTGCTTCTGTGAAAAACGGCTTTATTATAGAACATGATCATACCTGGCAATATGATGTGATAATTTGCAATGTTGCGTACTTACGCGGCACCCTTGTGCTTACAAGGACATTAGCGATTATGCCTTACTTAAGCTCATGACAAACACATCATGATATCGCGACGTCTTCAGTCATGTATTTTAAATGTAGTCATGTTACAGACAACTGCAGTTGCTTTAAAGACTGACAATAGAATTCAGATTGGAAAAGAAAAGAACATATTTGGTACGCGGCAAGCACACTCGAAATATACAACATATAACGTGTCGATTGAAGAATTAATCTCATTTGTTATTTTTGGAAACAATTACCATATCACACAATCATACTATGTTGTTACTAGCATATCAAAGCAAATCCAAATATACTTAAATTCATCTAAATATGCATATGCAGGAGGTGGTTGTTTAAACCTTGAAGCAACTGATGGCTGTGTTGCAGCCAACGTTTTAATCCAAAACTGTTTTTTGAGTGGTTTTCATTTTATGGCCGTATCTGAATCGAATCGTGTATGCATAAATATGAACAACAAATTTAACCATGGTGCGAAAATATTTGACACCAATGTTATGCATGGGCCATGTCGATGCACATTCCACAGGTCTGATGTTATAAATGTAACTCTATATTTCAAAAGTGTTAACCCAAAGCGTATTTGCACAAACACACCCTATTCCCTAATTAAGTCCATTTTAGTATTAAGCTTACCCAGTAGCATATTAATGAACAGCCTCAAATTGAACATACTTACTATTAAAAATATTGTTTTGAGTGTAACTAAATATAGTCATTTATGCTCTATAAATGAAATCTATAGTGTCATCCAGACCAAAAGTAAGAAACACAGTACTTGTAGACCCTGGGATATTCTGACGAGCTTCTGTGGAAGACTGAAGATTATTACATACGACCAAAACCCTTGTATGAATATTTCTGTTCTCACCTGGAAAATTGTCACTGATCATTCTTTAAAAATACAATGGACCATTGTAAGGCTGAATTTACTCAATACTGTTAAATTATGCGCGGGTACTTATATTGATATTGTGGATATAAAAAACAGAACATTCAAAACCTTTAAACGATACTGTGGCAGTCAACCAAACATCAATGGAACATCTGTTTCCAATATTATTTTATTACGATACGTCAATAATATGCTGTCGTATGGTTTGCATAATTTTTTGTTCATTTGGCAATTTGTTGATGGTAAACATGCAGCCAAATTGCCAATAAAACGAATCAATGTAAAACCAAAAACACATGTCTCATACTTTGACCAGAACGGAGGAAGCAAAAGGAAGAAAAGAAATATATATATTTGGATGTACCATACTCAAGTTGGCCTTTCCTTAAATAACAAAATTTTATGTCTTTTCAAACCTACCCATCAAGCTTTGATACACATTAATGAAGGACTTATGAATTGGAAAAACTGTTTGTTTTTCAGGTGTATTGATGAAGAAGTGAAATACAACCCGGGTGTTTTCTTCAGATCAAGGTCCCATATAATCACCATCAATTTGGAATCAGACTCCTCTATCGCTGGGTACCTTTCAATTGACTTTGAGACCATTTATCACCCACATGTTAGTTGTAATTTGAGGAAACAAGTTAGTAAATTAGTATATTTGCAGCAGTATTTGCTTGATTGGAAATCCAACCATATTGTATGGTACAGAATTTGTTAGCTATGTGTCCCTTGTCAAGGCATGTCAAATTAGAGATTCACAAACTGATATGGGAAGGTCCTACAAATCGGTTTTGTGGTTATGGCGGCGTGGCAGTGTATGAAGGAGCATGCAGGATATTGTGCAAAATACAAATGCATTTCAGCGTGCCCTGTTCTGTGACACTGTCAGATATTTCCCCAAAGCTTATAGGGAGAATAACAAGAGTATTGTATCCACAAGATATTCTCTTCTTATCGTAGCATTTAACTTGTATCCAACCGAAGCATTAAAGTTGAAAGCTGTCATAAAATGTGATATGTGCCAGGGGATTTATGTGTCTAAGTTAAATAAATTACCGAATTTTGGAATTGAAATTAAACAGGGTCATTGTTTTGTTTTTGCACATTATAGAGATGCTGAATTCAATCTTTACTTTTATTCAAAGGTGATTATTCGTCTAAGTATCCTCGAAAAGCATCTGATCAGGAGAGAACAACAAACCAGACAAGAACAATGTTCATACGAGCATTGTACCTATTATTTTTATATACTTTTGAAAACAATGTATATTTCAAGAGTGCTTAACAGGTATAGTGACACCAGTTTCGAATTATCCCACAATGTCGAAATAGGATTAGTACAAATGTTACTCTATAACTTGTCCCCTATAATGATTTCTATCCTATTTGAAACCAGAAAATTAAAATGCAAACGGGATTTTTTTTACAGATTGAATCCAGTTTTTCAGCTATTTGAACATCCATTTCATTGCTGGAAATTATTTGGACAAGCAGCGATAAAAACTATTACGGTTATATTGCCAGTAAATCCTTATATGGTCAAAGAACATGTAATTTTTAGTCTTTCGCTTGAAATAAAGTGCAGTGACAACCAAGTGGACAGAGACTACATGATAAAACTATTTAACTATGGAATCCTATACTCACATAAATATTATATGTTTTCTGCATGGGTTTGGAAGCAAGGACGATCATTTAACATATCATTTGAAGCTGGCATTCCTCGTCATCCGGGTCAATTACCTCACATATTGATTGAAAACCGTGGTACACATTCTAGTGCAAGACATGCTGCTTTGAATGTTATCATGGAAAAATTACAGGGTTCGTTTCGCAATAGACAAACTGCAGTTTTGAACAGAATATTCCGCAGAGGGGATTATTTCACCGTTTGTCCCAGTAGCTTTCCATTCTTAGACGAACAAATGGGCTTTGTCTCCTGGGAACATTTAAAAAACGTATTTAGATACAATTATAAAAATTTCGAATATGCATTAGGGGAAATGCACACATACAAAGAAAAGGTAACACATGCGTTTTCTTGGATAGAGGCATTGAAAGTTTGCCAGGGTTATGATACTCATCTTGTCACTCTGAACGAACAAGCAGAACTGAAGCTGCTTTACTGTGATGATTGTTATGGTTTCCCTTCCCCATTCTATGGAAATAAGCCTGAAACAGAAGAGGAGAGACATCTGATAGAATATCTTCATATTCCAAGGATGATGTTTCTTCTCCAAGCATCTGTTGTTTATATAGGGTTAAAGCGAAACAAGGTAGTACATGATGAATCAATAGCATTTTGTAGTTGTGACCTGTTATAAGAGTTATGACCATTTATGAAACAAACAGCAGTTCGAACTCTCTCTATATATTTATTAACAAAATACACTAGAAATAAAAACTTGAACTGCAGCACATTCCGGCATGAGACCATTGCTTGTCAATATCGTAGTCAAAAATCCGCTTGAAAATTGTTTTAAAAAATCTTGACAAGCACACCGACAAGAACAGCACGAAGTTTAACAGCAAGACTTAAATATCCATCAACCAATACATTATTCATTGAATATCTCATGAGGAGAACATGTAATATTGACCACATAAAACAAAGCCTATATTTTCAAATAGCATATTCACAAATTGAAGCATAGCAATGAAATGAAATAGCAGAAAAATGCATTCATTTTATAGGAAACAAATGCTCTATTATTTGCTTGACCTCTGACATGGTGCCTGTGACAAGCAGAGGGTGTATGCTTCATGTCACACCAATTTCCTTTCACTGTGATATAAAAATATTTTTTATTCCTTCAAAAATAATTGTGTCTTGTTCAAATTATCTTACATATACCATCCAAACTTCTTGTTTGGTTGGACTTATTTGGTCTTTGTTTCACAGAAATATAAGCCTCAAAATATAATTTAGAGCACTATTAGAAGTGATTCTAGCTTTCTCCTAACATCGTCGCCTAACTTGCTTTCCTGTAAAATTTTTGTAGAGTTCTAATACTCAAATGTATATAAAATACAATCGGCATTTTTTATTAAAAATTCAAGTTTAGCAGCATTTTGATGCAGGATGGCACACTGTCCTTTTCGACACCTGATATCAGACCATTGTTGAAACAAACACAAAGTAGCAAGTTTATACCTGTGCCATCAGCTGGTAAGAACGGACTAATGGCAAGCCAGGCCTTTGCAGGATGTCAGCTGCACTGGCCTCCTTACAGATGTACATGCGCCAAAAGTAAAATCAGAATCCAGTAAGTTACCTACATAACAGAATAGAATTAATACCCATTAGGTCAAGCAGGGGAATCTATGACACCCATTAAATGGAAGGACAATGTATTCGACGTGCGTCAAAGATTCCCCCATAATGACTCGACGTGGTTTTGCAGGAAATGATTTATGCTGGATACTTTTTTACCTCGCCCTTATTTGTGATATTTATGTCAGTACTTTCAGATGTATATTTTTATTTTCTGACTCACAATGCAAAGTTGCAACACACATTTTAAAACAATCGCGTCCATATCTCACAAAAAAAGAAAAATAGAGTGACAACATGAAACTATGTATCATGCACATTTATATTTTGTTTTCCTTTCATGTGTTCGTTATAGTCTGGTCATGTAGAATGGATAACTGAAGAGCCTGTGAGCTTTTCAGAGTGGCATGTACAGTCGCTGACGAATGAAAGGCCCACCATTTTTCCTTACCGGTCTAAAAAATACCAATCTAGTTTAAAGTCTTCAATTTACATAAATACTACCCATGGAAACTGCGGTGCTATGGTACTTTATGCAGAATACATGCCATCCAGTTGGCTGATGATCCCTTGTAGAGAACATTTTAAATTGGCCGTATTTCTGTGCGAGATTCAAACAAGCAACGCCAGTTTCCATAGCAGTCAAATAAAGAAGCATTTTATTCATAAAACTGAAGCTTTTTGTCCATCCTATTTTATCAGTTTTGCTAGCAGATGCATCATGGTCTTCATTGATTCAAAGGTTTCACTGGTAGTATCTCGTTTCCCAACTGTTTGCATTACCACTGGAAGCACATTGGCTTTGTTGCCTAACCATATTTACCAAGCCATACAAAGAGCTGAGAGAAAATTACCTTTCCCGTCGTTAGAATGGTTTGACAGTTTTGCTGCAACACATAGACAGATGTTATGCAGCCTATATACTTGGTACAGTCACTTGGAAGATTTATCATATTTGATGTTCTCATGGAATATCTTTGATATTAAACTTCCACTTTGGGTATTATTTGGATCTAGTACATCAGTATTATTGCACAACCTGCAGACGAAATCATTTTTACACGATCTGCAAGACCTTTCTGCGCTTAAATGCAATCAGCTATATTATCGGGAATGTCATAGAATAAACTTTTATTTAAGCACTTCAAAACAGAACTTTTCTCTTCAAAACCCAAGACAACATGGCTATTTTTGTATGGCTGTTAAGGTGATGTTGCAACAAAAATGCAGAGCTGGGCATTACACGTGTGGGAATGGAATGTGTATTCTCCATCATCATGTGTGTGATGGCGTAAATGACTGTAGTGAAAGACCACATTTTAGTTCTGATGAAACCAACTGTAGCAATATCTGCCAGATGATTAATCTTGTTGCGCCCACAAAAGTTTACTGCTTAACAACCTGCCACAAAGATGAATGTGTTTGTGGATATTTATATTTTCAGTGTGCCCACGGTGGCTGCATCCCTGCATCCAAAGCATGTAATAGCGAATTAGACTGCATCTTTTCTCTTGACAGCAGCGATGAAGTGCACTGTCCTGTCAACCACCATAAAACTCACGGAGTTGTCATTGAGTCGTTCAATTACAAATTCAATTTGGAATTTAGATTAGGAATGATGAATCCCTTGATTTGTGGAAATCCAAACTGGCTTCGATGTTCGGATGCACCTACTTCGATATGCTACCCCAGAGCAGCAACCTGTTTATATGACATGGATAGACATAGAAAATTGTTTTATTGTGAAAATGGTATCCATCTGCAAAACTGCGACCTTTATCCATGTAGTGCCATGTATAAATGTCCTGCGACATACTGCATTCCGATACGCTTTATTTGTAACAATGTTTGGGACTGTCCGTACGGGATTGATGAATATATGTGCGAGAGACTGATATGTAGATTTTATTTTCATTGCAGACGAGAAATGTCCTGCATGCATCCTTCTGAAGTATGCAATAAAAATGTAAACTGCGCCAGTTCTAATGACGACGAGGTGCTATGTGATATGATTGAACCTGACCAAAAGTGCCACTATTTGGGCTATGCAATATCTTGCGTACTTAAGAACTTAACAACATTTCCATCCCTTCCATTCGGTATTAGGTCTTTGGTCCTACGTGGAAACAAGATTACAAAATGGCTGAAAAACAGATCAGACCGCTATGTATATCTCCAAACCCTTGATATAAGTGCCAACCGAATATCAGCATTGAAGAATATTTTACGTTCCAAAGCGCCTGCATTGCAATATCTAAATATAGCATTTAATCTTATATTGTCACTTACCTCTGGTACATTTCACAGCTTACATTATTTGCGCTATTTAAATTTAGAGGGTAATATGATCGCTAAGTTGTCGATTGATATTTTTACATCTTTGTTCACAGTACAATGGTTAAAACTTAACAACATGAATCTTGCTTATCTGGATGATGGTACCTTTGCAAGCCTGAAATATTTAATTTCCTTGGATTTGTCGAGAAATGCCATTGAATGTTTAAATCCGCTCACTTTCATTGGGTTAGAGGCACTTCTAACATTAAATCTAACGAACAATAACTTTAATCAAGTGGACACTAGATCGTTTGACCATGTAAGGACGCTGACAACGATGCTAACTGACAGAAGTGAATTGTGCTGTTTGCTGTCAGGAAGGACAATTTGCAGATTGACTGGTGAACAAGAATGTGTACAGTGCCATAGACTGATAAAGTCACCTTCTGCCAGAACCTTCATTGTGGTGTTGATAATTATTTGCTCTGCAGCTAACACCTTTGGAATTTTGTTAAACATCATAAACTGCCTACAGAATATTAACCAGTTTTTTAGAGTCATTCTGGCTTCATTTGACCTTTTTATGGTCCTATATATGGTACTTTTGCATCGTATGGACGACTACTTTGGAAAGTATCATTTTTTGCACAGAAATCAATGGCAAAAGGGAGCAGTATGCTTCTTGGCTGAATTGGTAAGTAATACATCACGCACTACATCCCTTTTCATATTGAGTTTAATGACTGTTGACCGCATTATAGGTCTGATTCTTGTATTTGCAGTCCCCAGAATGACTCCCAAAACAGTTGCAGTTATTCTGGTATTTGGTGTTCCTTTGTCCATTGCATTGTGTGCCTTATTAGCAAAAGAAAACCGACTACCAGGAAATTCAAACCTTGCGTTAGTCGAGCTGGGTATTCCACACATAAGAAATTATATTTTTAAGAATCCGTGTGTCGGCAGTTGGGTGTATCTCTGCAATGTTAGTCTGTTAGCATGTTTTTCATTTGCTGGACATTTAGCGTGCCTTATATCTGTAACAAGAAGTCGACAAAAGTCAGGACAGAAGATGATTGCCTGGCCCATTTGTTATAAAATTGTACTTATAATGCTATCAGTTACTATTTACATAATTCCATATGGCATGTCCTTTTCACACGTCAATCAATATTGTGCCCACTCAGTTTTACTTACATATTCAATGTTGTTCATTGTCTCATATAATGCTTTAACCAATCAATTTGTACATACATTTCAAAATCTGAAGATAATAAGCAGACTAAAAATATTCAGTGATTATCAAAGGAGTAAAACCTCTAGTGGTACCTCAAAACAATGAAAGACCATTTGAATGTATTCACAGTTTCATATTAAAACTTATCGTTACAAGAGGTCATAAACCAATTTTTTAGGAAGCATAAGGATAAATGGTACTTATCATACACTAATTATTGGATAAATTTTAGTAATTGGGGAAAACAATGTTTGCCCAGAGCTTGCACAAAGTCTTTTCTACACAGATCAGTGGTGACCATACTTCATGAACAAATCCAGCTGTCCAAATTCTAGGTTCTTAACATGCGGCAGCAGTTTGACATATTTATTTCTTTAAACCTCATCCAGATTACAAGTACCGAGGAGAGATCTGAGCAAGGCACAGGTTTGTGCTTGAACAGAGGCTCTTTGCAGAGGAAAAGATCCATCCCTAAATACCATGTCTCTTGACCTTAAGGGGAGCAGTAATAGCTGACTTGTAACTCTCAACAGTCCAAACCTTCAAGTGCACTTCCTTATATAGAATCAAAAGAAAGTCGGCAGTCTGCTGGACTGATGCCTCCCATGGTGAACAGCCTGTACATGTGCACCATGAAACAAACTTGTTCCACATCAGGTCCTTAATCTTCAAAGAAAACAGAGGATGTTTCCCCTGGACAACTTGTTCAGCAACTCCCTTAGAGAAGCTGCATGAAAAAACCCATTTCTCCTCCCATACTTTGCTAAGAATCCTTCTCAAGAGTGGGGCCTGAAGAAAGGCATATGCCCAGATTGTGTTTCATGGAATCGACATGGCATCTGTCCCCCATGCTAACTCAGCGAGAAACAGGGACACAAATGTGTCAAGTTTATGATTGTCTCAGGTGGCACAGAAATCAATGTGAGTTTGATGGCAAAAGGCCTAGATCACAACTTGGGGATTCAATGACCACTCGGTATAAATCACCTGTAATGGTACAAGAGAAGGTACCTGAAATGTGCTGACAGCAGAGCCTGATGCCATAGTGTTGGCACTAGAGCAGGATTGGTTTGACCTAGTACCTCCCTGTTTGTTGATGTATGTAATTACCGTTGGGTTGTAGCACATCATCAGATCCCTTTTGCTCTCTAGCTGTGACAGAAACTGGACAAGGGTGTGACGAATCACACTCAGTTCCAGCCAATTGATGGCAAACTGCCTCCACTGAGGAGGCTATTCGCCTATGGCTGACACAAAGTCCAAATGAGCTTTTAGCCCAGCAGGGAGCCATCAGTATTCAAAGTCACTTGTCTGTTGAATGCCACCAGTGACTACCTCAGCATCTCATTCACTCGGCCAGACCACAGACTCCACTCAGCCAACAGCAGGGCTGGACTTAGTGAAGCTGAAACAAGGGATGTGTCTTTCAATCCCAGCAATCTTGGAAGCTGAGCTGATTAGGTTGATGATGACCCCCCCCCCCCCCCCCAGGAGGACACGAGATTGAATCTACATACATACATGTATGGAAAATCTTAAAGGTGCAGCTGCCCTATAAAAAGGGACCTCCAAGTGAGGCTCGGCATAATGGCCAGGACATTTACATGTTCAGTGCTCCAGCAATATTTGAATGTTTATCATGGTTCCCTAATGATCAAAGTCACCAATTCACCCAGTTTTTGGTAGTAAGATACATGAAGGTATTGAGAATAAATATGTACTCACAAAATAAAAGTTACAATGAATCTCCACTACTTTTAATCCAAAACTTTTCCAGTTGCTGTGTTTATTCAAACAGTCAGTTGTGGTTTGACTGACAGGTCAGAGGTCATGTGTACATTGATAAGGCTATTTTTACACACAAGCATATGGACCCATTATGGCCGAGGACTGGCAAGTGTCTGTTACTTTTAGAAAGTATATAACAAGCAAACTTGATGTGAGTGTTCAATTTTTTGTGATAATTATATAATTACTTGCATTCAAATGTATCAATCACTTTGCTGGCTATTCTTGTGTTTTTGATGGTCTTATACATCCATCCACTTCTTCTACTAACTAGGGTAATTAAGAAACAAAATAGGTCAAAATTGTTTGTAAATGCAAGTCATGCTGTTTCCCATGTGTGTATATGTCAAAGAACAGCAAAACCACAACAGTGACAAGGCACAAATTTCCTGGTGTGAAGAGGAGAGGTGAAGATGGGCCATGTGCTTGTGATCCTAATGTTTTTGTTTACAGCCTATGTAATATATGGCATCTGGCTCTGACCGCTACTGATAAGCTCCGCCTCCCTCTCTAGGCTAGTTCTGGGTACCCTGGTACCGGGAGTTGCACCTGTAAACAGGCAAGAATACTTCATGAATGATCAACCATAGTGCTCCCTATTTATAACACCCCTAATGACATGACAAGTTCTTTTATTCTGAGATGGGTATCATCATGATCATAGGTTCCCAAAAATTGTTATTTCCTATGATAATGACGCCATTATTTCCCTGAATATTTGTCAGATAATTGAATCAAATAACAAAAAAAAAAAAAAAAAAAAAAACAACTCAAACCACATCTGATAGCATAAGTAAAGATAGGAGGGCCTTGTATTTCTTTAGCCTTTTTTAACACATCAGTTGCTTTGGCTTTATCAGTTTCATTGGAAGACCCAGTGGCAGTGTTTTCCAGATCTTGCTAGATTTCAATGTATAGCGGCCATAGGCTGTTCACAACGGTGCCTTATGACAGCCACCTGAAATGTCTTGCTTGTTTCATTACCAGTGGCGTTTTGCATACAGTTGCTGGACCACTTTTGATCATTCAGTCCTATTTGGACTATACTGATACAAGCTTAACAGTGTCAAGGACTGCGTCGCCTAAAAAAATGGACATCTTTGAAAGATTGGTTTGCAGCTAAGGCCCATTGGGGATTGTTGCTGTGCAAAGTGATGAGACCTGACCTGTCTGTGGCCAGCTTTGCCCCAACGCCACTTGTCTTGCTGATCATAACTGCAACACCATCTGTGGACAAAGAGCCAAAGTTTTTCAACTGGCAGGTCATGCGCATTGGTATAGTTATGTATAAGGGTAGTTGATGCCTGTGCCTTTCCATCATTAACCTTTTCAGTGAAAAGATAAACTGCTTCTGGAGTACCACTCTCAGATACACAATTTACTTCAGTTCCAAGGTGCTTGCTAACACTGTGTGTGCAACAGCCATCATCGATCCCATTACCAAAGACTTCACTTATTGCTATTGTAGGCAGAGTGTCTTTCTCCACAACATGCAACACTGTGTGAAAATGCTTCTGTATGCTTTCTTGGCCCACACATGTTTTTTACATATAGATAAACTTATGAAGTATGAGATAAGCTTATTTATCAGCAATGACCGTGACTGAAAAGTGCATAAATTCGCTCTGCTAAGATTTGGGAAACAGAAGCACATGGTCTACAGTCAATAACTTATATAATTTTACATGTTGATCTTTGCACGTATAATTTGTGCGTATTTTCATATTGTAAAATGCTAGGTAATATAGCGATTTGTGAGAAATCAAGAAAGTTGCGTGACCTTTAAATTGAGAAGTAAGTGTTATGTCTGTCAAGATAAGTAATTTCAGCTTTTTTAATCATATACTTTGTAAATGAGGCTTAATTTATTTGTATCAATTTTTTAGTCATAATTTGAAGTGAACTTGAAGTGAACATCAAGTCAACATCAAGCGACATGAAGTGAACATGTAGTATGTTGTACTTCCTTCATTATGTCCTCTATTCTTTTGGAGAAACTTCACTTCAGATCATTAAAGTATATGTCATAAACGCCAGTTTCACCTCTGTTATGTGTGACAATTTATATATTATATATATACAGATATCTACACCTTTTTTCCTCAATGGCACCATCAAAATAGTATTATTTTATAGTTTGGGAAATGAGAATTGCTGGACTCTGCTCTCTGCCGCCTCGCAGTTCTGCTACCAACAAGGCGGCACCTGAGAGTGCACTCACAAACGCAACCTTAGGCACGAGGAGAGCAGGTTGACAGCCTCATGCCAGCAAAGGGTACCCCCACAATGGTGATAGCCAGCCTCCATTAAGCGTTTGGTGGAGAACCTGCTGGTAAATATAGATAATGATAATAAAATTTAGTAATCGGTAATATATACAGACCACCTCGTGATCTAATAGAAAACTGTGAAAAGTTCATTGATGAATTTACTATGGTTTTGCAGAAAATGTTTCGACTGAAAATGAAGTAATTATAGCAGGAGAGTTTAATATTGGTCTAATGCAAATTCACGATAAAGCTGCCTTTTGTCGTTTTTTTTTGATATGATTACTACAATGAGTTTCTTCCCACAAATTACCCTGCTGACCAGGCTTTCTCAGCGTAAAGGAACAATCATCGATAATTTTCTTTTGAAACTAATTGATTCTAATATAACAAGATGGGATTGTGGTATTTTGATATCGAGAATCTCGGATCACTTCCCTTATTTTATTTGTTTGGATACTTTTCAAAATAAGTACGAATCCGTACCTAAATATGTTCGGACTTATGAGTCGCATTCCAACGCTTGAAATAATTTTATAAAGGAAATACATGATTCACATATATATGAGCATCTTAGTCAGGATCTAAATACTGATCCAAATGCTTGATATTCTCTTTTGCAAAAGGTTATTACTTCAGCTGTGAATAACCATTTACCCATTAGAGCAAAAAAATACAGAAAACATAAGCATAAAAAGAATTCTTGGATAACCCAAGGAATTCTACAGTCCATAACATGTACAGATCGAATGTATAAACTTCTTAAAGAGGTTCCACATGGTAGTGGGTCATGAATACGAAATTCGGTCAACTAATTCAAAAACCTATAATAGAATTTTGAAAAATAATATTCGCGTAGCCAAAAAGAATTATTTCAAATCCCGCTTCAACAAATATAAAAACGATATTTAAAATATATGGTTCACTATAAATGATATTTCAAACAGACTCAAAAAGAAAGAAAAGTTGCTAATACATTTCTAATAAATGATGAGTATGTGACGAATAAATCACAAATTTCAAATTATTTTAATAAATATTTTGTTGACATTGGGCCAAACTTAGCATCACAAATTACCGTTCCTGATACCTATCCATTTAAAAGTTACTTGAGAAACCCTGTGCCTCACAATTTTCAATTTGACCTAACTACGGAGGATAAAATATTCGAAATTATTAATCTGTTCAAACCAAAACACAGTTTTTGTGATGACCAATTATCAATGAATTTGTTAAAGCAAATCGATACAGAAATTTCTAAACCAGTTACATTAATACTTAACCAGTCACTGACGACTGGTATATTTCCTGATAACTTAAAAAAAGTCAAAGTTGTTCCCATTTATAAAAAAGATGATCCAACTATTCTTGATAATAACAGGCCAATATCAGTCGTGGCTGCCATTTCTAAAATTTTCGAAAGGGTGATGTATAATCAGATTTATGATTACTTCAAAAACCTGAACCTATTATTTGAAAGCCAATATGGCTTTCGTGAAAATCAGTCCACAGAGCTTGCAGCTCTTGAATTTGTTTGTCGAATAATTCCAGATATGGATAAATGAGAGGTTCCAATTAGTATTTTTATGGACGTCTCTAAAGCCTTTGACACATTAAATCATGACCTTTTATTCTATAAATATAATGTATTATTGTATTAAGGACACTGCCTTAAATTTTTTTAAAAGTTATTTAACAAACAGAAAACAATTTGTGATGTTTGATCAAATTCAATTCGAATCCTTAGCTATACATACAGGCGTACCCCAAGGATCTATATTAGGTCCACTACTTTTCCTTGTTTATATAAATGACATCGTTCATGCATCTACTCTTTTACAATTTATCATCTACGCAGATGACACTATCTGGTGTACTGCTGTTAGAACTGTTCTATTATCTGGATCAAATAATAAGGCCTCTCTGCTCATTAATAATGAACTTAAAAAAATGAGAACCTGGCTAAAGATTAACTAAATTATCTCTTTACATAAGAAAAACTAAGTTGATGGTCTTTCATAAGCCTCAAAGAGACATAACAACCCCTGTCTTAAATATTGATGATGTCACAATAGAAAGTGTTAATGAAGTTAATTTTCTTGGTTAATTACTTGATAATCATTTAACTTGGAATAATCACATTCAAAAAGTTTCACCAAAAATCTCCCAGACAACAAGTATTATGAATAAACTAAAAAATTTTCTTCCTTCACATACACTTCAAATAATCTATAATTCCCTGATTCACTCCAGATTGACATATTGCCTTCTTGTCTGGGGGAATAAGCTTGATAGGTTAAATAGACTTCAAAACAAAAAGGCCATTCGAATCATAAATCATAGTAAATATAATGCCCATACAGATCCTATATTCAAAACTAGAAACTTGTTGAAGTTGGAAGATTTATGCAAATTGCAAATTTTAAAATTCTATTATAAATTTCAAAACAACCAGCTTCCTCTTTATGTTGATCGAATGCCAATCATACCAACTCTTTAAATACATGATCATAACATCAGACGACAGTAATTTTTTGTCACTCGGACAAAACGTGTCTTTGCTACAAAATGTTTACGGCATGAAATAATACAGCTTCTTAATTCAACTTCCGAAAGTATTAAAGAGAAGATACATACACATAGTTATGTTGGTTATTCAAACTATGTGAAGAAGAGATGTATAATGCAGTATGAAGATTCCTGTAACATCCCGAATTGTGCTAAATGTAACTCAAATCATATTATTCAAACTCTAGCATCTTTACAATAGAATGTAATATTGACCACTTTTCTATATTACCGTTATTTCTTTACATGTATGTAGGGTGACACGCGTGATAGCGATCTATTAAAGGTCTTAAGGTGTGTCTCTCTGACTTAGTTCCGATTCTTTAACTACAGTTTTGTGTACCAGATATGTAAAGTTTACTTTTTCTGGTCAAATAAAAAGATTCCTGATTGCTGATTGCTGATTTCTGATTCCGGAATCGAGTTGGCGCCCTGGGCCGATTATTTGGTGGAGATATGACCATGGATGCCAATGTTAGGTTGGTGCACTAGAATGCATTCCTTTTTTGCGGCCTGCTTGCTGACAGCTGTAAGCAGATATTCTTTTCAGCTGCCCTGGGATCAGGTGGATCCGAGGCTATTCAGTCCAGCAATTGTTCCCCTCCTTGAAAGGGTAGAGAATATGGCCAAAAAGTGCCAGTCCCTTGTCAGCATGCCTTCAAAGAAAAGGTACACATTTCTTGAGCGTAATTTGCGTCGATCAACATGTAAAATTATATAAGTTATTGACTGTAGACCATGTGCTTCTGTTTCCCAAATCTAAGCAGAGCGAATTTATGCACTTTACAGTCGCGGTCATTGCTGATAAATAAGCTTATCTCATATTTTATAAGTTTATATATATATGTGAGGCCGTGATTGAAGTGCAACACTTTATATTTTCACACTTTTAAATGGACAAAACTGTGAAAATTTAAACCATATCGAATTGGAGTTGGTTATTTGGATACTGTGTAAAAAGTGGGTGTTGTACCTCGGTTATAATTTGAAACAATTATTTTACTCACATGGAGAAGCTTAGTGTTGGAAATTTAGAGTTGGTGCTTAAATCCCTTAGGTAACTGCATTATGTGAACATATAGATATGTCGCCTTTACTGACCAATTTTCCAACTCCAAACTAGAATGCGGGGTGGTTGTATAACTGCCCTCACCGCTCAATTAAAGCGGAGGTAATAAACTTGTAAGAATAAAAAAAGAAAAAGAGAAAACTGATTTGAACGTTACATTAATAAAAGAAAAAAAATGGAACAAATTGTAAATGTTTCGATCCAGCACTTCCACATTTTCTATCTTGCAGTTTTTAATCTTCCTGTGCAGCTCAGACCTGAGGCCATGGCATTGCTCAGGTCAATCATGTGTTTTCACCCAACACATTGCTGTAGCAATACCTTACAAAGGTGTTATATTATAATTTATATGTTGCTTATATATCTGTTTGTATTTTTTGTTTCTATGCTGTTTATAAATGGCCTTTCAACAAATTTTAGAATCATTCTGGGCCAATGCCACCTGAACAAAAATATTGTGGTTTATTATTGGCACTCGCTACCTTTATTTTCCAATTAAAATCGAATACCAGAATTGCACAGAAGGTCGATACACAAGTGCACTGAGCAATCAGTGCCTACCTGAAAAAAAAAAGAAAAAAAAGAAAAAGAAAGCAAAAGTTAGTTTACAAAAGGTCCCTTGGTATGTTTTTTCCCATGATCTGACTCAGAAGTCCACCAATATTTAAGAGGCGTCAAAAACCACTTTAGAGTGGCATTTACAGTGATTTGGAGAGGATGAGTGTGCGGCCTCCCATGATTCTTTCTTTTTTTTTTTTTTTTTTTGTTTGTCTTTTTTGGAAAACCACTGTGTTCTTTGGGATCAGTAGTAAAAATTTGTAGTACAGCTACAATAGATCAAAGTGGCTTTGTAGTTGAGTGTAATGATTCCCATTGTCTCTTATTCTAGATGTGATAGCAACATCAGTGATTCTCCAGATGATATTCCGCAGTTGGCAGACATTAATGGAGGTAAACTGTCTGATTGTGGTGTATAGTTACTAAAAGACTTCTCAGACCCAGAGTCAGACGTTGAAAAAAGTGCCCAATTTGTCTGTGAAGAGAAGGACCCAAGAAAGCGTAAATACCATATATAGGACTAAACCAAATGGAGGCCACAAAGTGGGCTCACCGGCTGAAT
Organism: Hermodice carunculata; assembly: GCA_964020975.1. Taxonomy (NCBI): domain Eukaryota; kingdom Metazoa; phylum Annelida; class Polychaeta; order Eunicida; family Amphinomidae; genus Hermodice; species Hermodice carunculata. The sequence continues at coordinate 15,639,956 of OZ026618.1, read as the reverse complement.
GGACACACAAGTATGCTGACATTGCTTGCTGTGCTGAACCAAATGCAGAAGCAATTGATGAAGATGTGTTTTTTTTTTTAAACTGTGCCAAAAACCCAGTGTCAAAGGAGCCAGGGGGCCCCAGGTCTGGTCAGTAGAACCCTGTAGGTATAGGCATGAGGATATAATACATGTACAACTCCAAGGAGGCCCAACACCTGATGAAACAGATGTTCCACCTGAAAGTCGGGGACATCTGCAATGTTTCTGCGGAAGAAGATGGTGACAAACTGGCTGGAATTGCAGAAATGCACAAAATTATGTTATTCCTAGCCAAACACAACTTAAAACACACAATGTTGTTTGAGGACTTGGTCAACTCAGTGGCAATATATGATTAGAAAAAGATTGCCGAGATTCAAAAAGGACAGTAAAAAACATGCGTGGGCCGAGAAAGCATACAGAAGCATTTGCACACAGTGTTGCATGTTGTGGAGAAAGACACTGTGCCAACAATAGCAACAACTCAAGTCTTTGGTATGGGGATCGATGATGGCTGTTGCACACACAGTGTAAGCAAGCACCTTGCAAGTGAAGTAAAGTGTGTATCTGAGAGTGGTACTCCAGGAGTAGTTTATCTTTTCACTGAAAAGGTCAATGATGGAAAGGCACAGGCATCAACTACCCTTATACATACCTATACCAATGCGCATGACCTGCCAGTTGAAAAACTTTGGCTCTTTGTCCACAGATGGTGTTGCAATCATGATCAGCAAGACAGGTGGCGTTGGGGCAAAGCTGGCCACAGACAGGTCAGGTCTCATCACTTTGCACAGCAACAATCCCCAATTGGCCTTAGCTGCAAACCAATCTTTCAAAGATGTCCATTTTTTAAGCTGAGGCAGTCTTTGACACTGTTAAACTTTTATCAGTATAGTCCAAACAGGTGTGAATGATCAAAAGTGATCCAGCAACTGTATGCAAAACGCCACTGGTAATGAAACAAGGAAGACATTTCAGGTGGCTGTCATAAGGCACTGTTGTGAACAGCCTATGGCCGCTATACATTGAAATCTTGCAAGATCTGGAAAACCCTGCCACTGGGTCTCCCGATGAAACTGATAAGGCCAAAGCAACTAATGTGTCAAAAAAGGCTAAAGAAATACAAGGCCCTCCAATCTTTACTTATGCTATCAGATGTCTTGCCCCTGCTATCCTCACTCTCTTGGGCATTCCAGTCTAATGCGGTATGTATTTGACAGGACTTTGGTACATGCAGGGCGGTGTCCTGATCAACTGCTGGACCACGTTAGAGCACAACCATACAGTGACAACACATTATAACAGCACTCATTCACTTCACAAAAATTTCAGAAGACAAAGAGTTGTATATTTTTTATTTGATTCAATTATCTGACAAATATTTCAGGGAAATAATGGCGTCATTATCATTGGAAATCACAATTTCTTGGGAACCTATGATCATTATAATACCCATCTCAGAATAAAAGAAGCTGTCATGTCATTAGGAGTGTTGTAAACAGGGAGCACTATGGTTGATCATTCATGAAGTATCCTTGCCTGTTTACAGGTGCAACTCCCGGTACCAGGGTACCCAGAACTAGCCTAGAGAGGGAGGCAGAGCTTACCAGTAATGGTTAGAGCCAGATGCCATATATAGCATAGGCTGTAAACAAAAACATTAGGATCACAAGCACATGGCCCATCTTCACCTCTCCACTTCACACCAGGAAATTTATGCCTTGCCACTGTAGTGGTTTTGCCATTCTTTGACATATACACACACGGGAAACAGCATCACTTGCACTTATAAACATTATATACCTATTTTGTTTCTTAATTACCCCAGTTAGTAGAGGAAATGGATGGATGTATAAGACCATCAAAAACACAAGAATAGCCAGCAAAGTGATTGATACATTTGCATGCAAGTAATTATATAATTATCACAAAAATTAAACACTCACATCAAGTTTGCTTGTTATATACTTTCTAAAAGTAACAGACACTTGCCAGTCCTCGGCCATAATGGGTCCATATGCTTGTGTGTAAAAATAGCCTTATCACTGTACACATGACCTCTGACCTGTCATTCAAACCACAACTGACTGTTTGAATAAACACAGCAACTGGAAAAGTTTTGGATAAAAAGTATGGAGATTCATTGTAACTTTTATTTTGTGAGTACATATTTAATCTCAATACTTTCATGTATCTTACTGCCTAAAACTGGGTGGATTGATTACTTTGATCATTAGGGAACCATGATAGACATTCAAATATTGCTGGAGCACTGAACATGTAAATGTCCTGGCCATTGTGCCGAGCTTCACTTGGAGGTCCCTTTTTATAGGGCAGCTCCACCTTTACGATTATCTATGTATGTATGTATATAGATTCAATCTCGGGTCCTCCTAGGGAGGCTTCATCATCACCCTATTCAGCCAAGCTTCCGAGATTGTTGGGATTGAAAGAGACGTCCCTTGTTTCAGCTTCTCTAAGTCCAGCCCTACAGTTGGCTGAGTGGAGTCTGTGGTCTGGCCGTGTGAATGAGATGCCGAGGTAGTCACTGGTGCCATTCAACAGACAAGTGACTTTGAATACTGATGGCTCCGTGCTGGGCTAAAAGCTCATTTGGACTCTGTGTCAGCCATAGACGAATAGCCTCCTCAGTGGAGTGAGTTTGCCATCATTTGGCTGGAACTGGGTGTGATTCGTCACACTCTTGTCCAGTTTCTATCACAGATAGAGAGCAATATGATCTGATGATGTGCTACAACCCAACAGTAATTACATACATCAACAAACAGGGAGGTACTCTAGCGCCAACACTATGGCATAAGGCTCAGCTGTCAGCACATTTCAGGTTACCTCAATGTCAAGGCCGACCTTCTCTTGTACCATTACAGGTGATTTATACCGAGTGGTCATTGAATCCCCAAGTTGTGATATGGGCCTTTTGCCATCAAACGCAAAATTGATTTCTATGCCACCTGAGGCAATCATAAGATTGACACTTTTGTGTCCCTGTTTCTCGCTGAGTTGGCATTGGGGACAGATGCCATGTCGATTTCATGGCACAGAATGTGGGCATATGCCTTTCTTCAGGCCCCCCTCTTGGCAAGGGTTCTTAGCAAAGCATGGGAGGAGAAATGAGTTTTTTCATGTAGCTTCTCTAAGGGAGTTGCTGAACAAGTTGTCCAGGGGAAACATCCTCTGTCTTCTTTGAAGATTAAGGACCTGATGTGGAACAAGTGTATTTCATGGTGCATATGTAAGGGCTGTTCACCATGGGAGGCATCAGTCCAGCAGATTGCAGACTTTCCTTTGATTCTAAATAAGGAAGTGCACTTGAAGTTTTGGACTGTTGAGAGTTACACGTCAGCTATTACTGCTACCCTTAAGGTCAAGGGACAGGGTATTTAGGGATGGATCTTTCCCTCTGCAAAGAGCCTCTGTTCAAGCACAAACCTGTGCCTTGCTCAGATCTCTCCTTGGTGCTTGTAATCTGGATGAGGTTTCAAGAAATACATAGGTCAAACTTCTGCCGCATGTTAAGAACCTAGAACTTAGACAGCTAGATTTGTTCATGAAGTATGATCACCACTGATCTGTGTAGAATAGACTTTGTGCAAGCTCTGGGCAAACATTGTTTTCCCCAGTTACTAAAATTTGTCCAATAAGTCGTGTATGATAAGTACCATTTATCCTTATGCTTCCTAAAAATTGGTTTATGACCTCTTGTAAAGATAAGTTATTATATAAAACTGTGAATCTGTTCAAATGGTGTTTCATTGTTTTAAGGTACCACTAGAGGTCTTACTCCTTTGATAATCACTGAATATTTTTAGTCTGCTTATTATGTTCAGATTTTGAAATGTATGTACAAATTGATTGGTTAAAGCATTATATAAGATAATGAACAACATTGAATAAGTAAGTAAAATTGAGTGGGCACAATATTGATTGACGTGTGAAAAGGACATGCCATATGGAATTATGTACATAATAACTGATAGCATTATAAGTACAATTTTATAACAAATGGACCAGGCAATCATCTTCTCTCCTGACTTTTGTCGACTTCTTGTTACAGATATAAGGCACGCTAAATGTCCAGCAAATGAAAAACATGCTAACAGACTAACATTGCAGAGATACACCCAACTGCCGACACACGGATTCTTAAAAATATAATTTCTTATGTGTGGAATACCCAGCTCGACTAACGCAAGGTTTGAATTTCCTGGTAGTCAGTTTTCTTTTGCTAATGAGGCACACAATGCAATGGACCAAGTAACACCAAATACCAGAATAATTGCAACTGTTTTGGGAGTCATTCTGGGGACCGCAAATACAAGAATCAGACCTATAATGCGGTCAATAGTCATCAAACACAATATGAAAAGGGATGTAGTGCATGATGTATTACTTACCAATTGAGCCAAGAAGCATATTGCTCCCTTTTGCCATTGATTTCATTGCCAAAAATGATACTTTCCGAAGTAGTCTTCCATACGATGCAAAAGTACCACATATAGGACCATAAAAATATCAAATGAAGCCAGAATGACTCTAAAAAACTGGTTAATATTCTGCAGGCAGTTTATGATGTTTAACAAAATGCCAAAGGTGTTAGCTGCAGAGCAAATAATTATCAATACCACAATGAAGGTTCTGGCAGAAGGTGACTTTATCAGTCTATGGCACTGTACACATTCTTCCTCAAAGGTCAATCTGCAAATTGTTCTTCTCGTCAGCAAACAGCACAATTCACTTCTGTCAGTTAGCATCTTTTTCAGCGTCCTTACATGGTCAAACGATCTAGTGTCCACTTGATTAAAGTTATTATTCGTTAGATTTAATGTTAGAAGTGCCTCTAACCCAATGAAATTGTGGGGATTTAAAGATTGAATGGCATTTCTCGACAAATCCAAGGAAATTAAATATTTCAGGCTTGCAAAGGAACCATCATCCAGATGGGCGTCATGTTATTTAGTATTAACCATTGTTCTGTGAAAAAAGATGTAAAAATATCAAACTAAATCTTCCAAGTGTCTGTACCACGTATATCGTCTGCATAATATCCGTCTCTGTGTTGCAGCGAGACTGTCAGCCCTTCTAATGACGGGAAAGGTAATTTTCTCTCAGCTGTTTGTATGGAGTGGTAAATATTGTTGGGCAACACTGTGCTTCCAGTGATAATGCAAACAATTGAGAAACGAAGTACTATTAGTGAAACCTTTGAATCAATGAAGACCGTAAGGCATCTGCTAGCAAAACTGACAGAATAGGATGGACAAAAAGCTTCAGTTTAATGAATAAAATGCTTCTTTATTTGACAGCCATGGAAAGTTGTGTTGGTTGTTTGAATCGCGCACAGAAATACGGCCAAATTAAAATGTTCTCTACAAGGGATCATCAGCCAACTGGATGGCATGTATTCTGTATAAAGTACCATAGCACAGCAGTTTCCATGGGTAGTATTTATGTAAATCGAATACTTTAAACTAGATCGAAATTTTTCAGACCGGTAAGCAAAATTGGTGGGCCTTTCATTCGTCAGCGACTGTACATGCCACTCTGAAAAGCTCACAGGCTCTTCAGTTATCCATTCTACATGACCAGACTATAACGAACACATGAAACGAAGACAAAATATAAGTGTGCATAATACATAGTTTCATGTTGTCACTCTATTTCTCTTTTTTTTTTGTGAGATATGTGTGCGATTGTTTTAAAATATGTGTTGCAACTTTGCATTGTGAGTCAGGAAACCAAAATATACATCTGAAATGACTGACATAAATATCACAAATTAGGGCCCAGTAAAATAGTATCCAGCATAAATCATTTCCTGCAAAAGCACATCGAGTCAATGTGCAGGAATCTTTGCCGCACGTCGAATACATTGTCCTTCCATTTAATGGGTGTCATAGATTCCCCTGCTCGACCTAATGGGTAGACTTGCACAAGTCCCTGGTGCATGTCCCTATTTTCCCATCCCTCGGTCCCACCCAGAGGTGCGATACATTTTCCCCTCCACAAAGTTAACTGAATAATATTATGCCAACTACACGGTGTTATTAAGTAGGTCCTACTATTATTTCTTTTTTTTAACTGGTCGACACTGCCGCCGTGTCGGTTTCAACAGTAGCAGCTATTGAGTCCTGGTCAGTTCTAATCCCATTATCATTGCGAGTGGAAAGTGGCCTTCGATGAATGCATGGCTAGTCACTGGCCACTCAAGCCAGACAAAGCAGACCGTCTCCCTCCGGCTGCCGACACCAGGGACTTGTCAAACTTGCACAAGACCACTCTGGACTACCATCAATTCGGTGGGAGTGACGTCACAACATCCGGGGTTTCGCGGGATCTTGGAAGTCAAATCAGTGCCACAACTTTTTTATTTTTGCATTAATACAAAATGATCCACGTCATGATTTAAGTTTTGTTGAGTAAGACCTCTACATTTCTATGTGGTTCTTTTGTCAATTTAAACAAAAACTCTTGCCCTACACCCTAACAAAGGAAATATATCGATCTCAATCACGATTTGATCAAAGCGGTCAAACCTGTGTGAATACTATTGCATGGGTACCGGTCCGAGCATTTTTCTGGGTTAGCGTCACGAACGATTGTGCCTCTGTTATTTTTTTTTCTAAAGATCGGTTGCGTGTTATATTCAATTATAATGGTAGAGCTTGTTGCTGCAGTAAATAGTCCATAAACACACTTTATAGCAGTTACTGACAAACTGTCAGCATGATAAACACGCGGCAGCGGTAATTTCACCCGAGCCATGTTTCCCTTCGGCTAGCGTATTTTAGTTTTTACTCTCTTTCCGTGAAAAAATTGGACCCTCTGCTCTATTGTACGCAAGGACTGGTACGGTGGTAGTGTATGTTATCATTCCGACCAATTTACAGCGTTAAATTTTGTTTCTTGCTTTAATAAATTGTTTGAAATAGAAGCAGTTTTGAAGGGGTTCCCGCTAAAATACTTTTGTTTCAGATAATGGGAGAGCTTGTTGTTAAAATAGACAAGGTTCTAAGCATTCTAACGATATAAACAACATGGCGCGGAGACAAAAAAAATCGAGATTGAGACGATGAAATCACCCTATTTTTGCGCAGTTTTGCAAACTTACATCATTCAAATTGTCACAAGCAACGACCCGGTCATTGATTTAAATCATCGTAGAAGGAAAATATTCATTTTAACGCCGCTCGAAATAGCCATCGGCAAGAACTGACGTTTCTCTACAATAGAATGTGCATGCTTGCATGTAAATAAACAACAGTCAACACAAGAAATTTGAGACGGCCTTGAATCTGTCACGTGCTTGACTGCTCATGAATAATTCATAGCAGCGACAAGCCGGCAAGTTTGACAAGTCTCACTGGACGCCCTCTTGCCTGACGCGGTGCACTGCAATTAGACAATCCTTAATCCTTCATTACACAGTAGCTCAATTAACAGCTTCTGAAGAGGAGTGCGTTATGACCGCTCGCTTGTCTGTGTGATAAGAAACACAGTGCAGACCGCCCGGCGCTAATCATCTGGAGTCAATGTTATCTGGTTATATGCACGTTCCACGCCAATCAGCTAGGTAAAGCTACGACGTGTGTTTACTTAAAATTTAATTTGGCAATGAATTTGATTTTAAATAGAATACGGAGGACAGTCCAGTGAGACTTGAGCAAGTCTACCTAATGGGTATTAATTCTCTTCTGTTATGTAGGTAACTTACTGTACTCTGATTTTACTTTAAGCGCATGTACATCTGTAAGGAGGCCAGTGATGCTGACATCCTACAAAGGCCTGGCTTGCCCATAGTCCGTTCTTACCAGCTGATGGCACAGGTATAAACTTGCTACTATGTGTTTGTTTGAGCAATGGTCTGATATCGGGTGTCGAAAAGAACAGTGTGCCATCCTGCATCAAAATACTGCTAAACTTGAATTTATGATAAAAAAAATGCCGATTGTATTTTATATACATTTGATTATCAGAACTCTACAAAAAAATTAAAGGAAAGCAAGTTAGGCGACGATGTTAGGAGAAGGCCAGAATCACTTCTAATAGTGCTCTAAATAATATTTTGAGGCTTATATTTCTGTGAAACAAAGACCAAATAAGTCCAACCAAACAAGAAGTTTGGATGGTATATGTAAGATAATTTGAACAAGACACAATTATTTTTGAAGGAATAAAAAATATTTTTATATCACAGTGAAAGGAAATTGGTGTGACATGAAGCATACACCCTCTGCTTGTCACAGGCACCATGTCAGAGGTCAAGCAAATAATAGAGCATTTGTTTCCTATAAAATGAATGCATTTTTCTGCTATTTCATTTCATTGCTATGCTTCAATTTGTGAATATGCTATTTGAAAATATAGGCTTTGTTTTATGTGGTCAATATTACATGTTCTCCTCATGAGATATTCAATGAATAATGTATTGGTTGATTGATATTCAAGTCTTGCTGTTATACTTTGTGCTGTTCTTGTTGGTAGGCTTGTCAAGGTTTTTTTAAACAATTTTCAACTGGATTTTTGACTACGATATTGACAAGCAATGGTCTCGTGCCGGAGTGTGCTGCAGTTGTAGTTTTTTTTTTTATTTCTAGTGTATTCTGTAATAAATATATAGAGAGAAATCGAACTGCTGTTTGTTTCATAAATGGTCATGACTCTTATAACAGGTCTCGAGTACAACATGCCATTCATTCATCATGTACTGCCTTGTTTCGCTTTAACCCTATATGAACAACAGATGCTTGGAGAAGCAATATCATCCTTGGAATATGAAGATATTCTTCCAGATGTCTCTCCTCTTCTGTTTCAGGCTCATTCCCAAAGAATGGGGAAGGGAACCCATAACAATCATCACAGTCAAGCAGCTTCAGTTCTGCTTGTTCGTTCAGAGTGACCAGATGAGTATCATAACCCTGGCAAACTTTCAATGCCTCTATCCAAGAAAGTGCATGATGTCTTACCTTTTCTTTGTGTGTGTGCATGCCCCCTAATGCATATTCAAGATTTGTATTATTGTATCTAAATACGTCTTTTAAATGTTTCCAGGAGACCAAAGCCCATTTGTTCATCTAACAATGGAAAGCTACTAGGACAAACGTTCAAATAATTCCCTCTGCGGAATATTCTGTTCAAAACTGCAGTTTGTCTATTGCGAAACGCACCCTGTAATTTTTCCAGGATAACATTGAAAGCAACATGTCTTGCACTGGAATGTGTACCACTGGTTTCAATCAATATGTGGGGTGATTGACTCTGACAAACAGGAACGCCAGCTTCAAATGATATGTTAAATGACCACCTTTAAATCAAAGTAAAGATTGAATTCAGCATCTCTATAATGTGCGAAAACAAAACAATGACCCTATTTAATTTCAATTCCAGAATTCGGTAATTTATTTAACTTAGACACATTAATCCCCTGGCACATATCACATTTTATGACAGCCTGCAACTTTAATGCTTCGGTTGGATACAAGTTAAATGCTACGATAAGAAGAGAATATCTTGTGGATACAATAGTCTTGTTATACTCCCTGTAAGCTTTGGGGAAATATCTGACAGTGTCACAGAACAGAGCACGCTGAAATGCATTTGTATTTTGTACAATATCCTGCATGCTTCCTTCATACACTGCCACGCCGCCATAACCACAAAACCGATTTGTAGGACCTTCCCATATATATTTGTGAATCTCTTATCTGACACGCCTTGACAACAGACACATAGGTAACAAATTTTTTACCATACAATATAGTTGGATTTCCAAATCAAGCAAATACCGCTGCTAATATACTAATTTACTAATCCTCTATTGATTTTTTGTTTATTTTCCTGAAAAGATCTCCCACGCAGATTGATAACTAATTCTTACGAACAAAGGACAGCATGCTTTCAAACTGTTATAACAAGCAGCATGATTATGAACTTCCAATCCATGCTGTTAAACAGTAAAATTTGTACGAATATAGAATAATTTGTAAGATAGTTCAGACTAAAATGTGGACCTTGTTTAGGACATGTTCAGTCTTTTGTGAATTCTTGTGAACAGAACAATAGGGAGTAGTGTCAAGGTGTATATTTGCAAACCAACAAGAAATTTATATTCATAGATAAATATTTACATTTGTTATTTTTGTTAGCATTGAAAGAATAGGAACGGTAGTGTAGTTCATGAGGCAATGGTTACATTAGAACATCTCGTGCAACCGACGTGCTGCGCAATAATATCCTCTTAACGCACTTTGTCATTATTTAAGCTTCCGCCGAAAGTACTGCCAAAGCGTTTGATTCATAGGCCTAAGCATAATGGGAAGACGGTATCAGATGATCAAGAATTGCATATCTACTCGTCAAAACTTGCCTAAATGTTTTCTTTTACCGGTTTTGCAAGCTTTATTGAAATAAAGTTGTTGTGTTATTCGGAACTATTTTTTTCCTAGTTTTGTGCTCCAGGAGTTGCCTTGACAACTGATGCAGTGATGGCTGATGTAGTAGCCCCGCCTACTTGGCTCCTCCCACTAGTCAACAAAAAGGCGATTTTTTTGTAAATTAACAAGCTAAAAACGATTTTAAATCAACTATCAACGATAATACTTACTCTTATGTGAATAGAAATTGATGTTAAATGTAAATATAAGAATTAAACTTCCTCTCTAGTATAATTACGGGCGCATGGTTGCAGTTTGTGTGAAAGGCATTTCTTTGATGACGCGCTACCGCGCGTCATCAGAAATGCCTGTCACACAAACTGCAACCATGCGCCCGTAATTACACTAGAGAGGAAGTTTAATTCTTAAGTGGCTGATTAGCTGAATAGTGCAGTCTATCTGTGCGAACTGTGCAGACAAAAAAAAATGCATGGAGCATAAATGTTATGTTTTGCAGGAGGAGAAGGTTGATCTTCACAAAGTGATGCAGGCGGGCTTTTACAATAAGTAAATATGATGAAAACTCTGGCAATGAGTTCCTCATATTCTTAATTGAACACATTTCTCCAGGAGAGGGTATGCTGGTGATCTGTTAACCTGCATGTATTGTCATTTAATAACCATGCTATTTTTTCTTGTAAATGGGCTCTCATAGTATCACACTGTAACCATGGCCATCCTTTTTTGCTCTGATAAAAATGTAGCTGTGACACGATCTTGATCTTTACATAGTGTCCATCATTCAAAAAAGGGGAACAACGTGCTAAAGTGCCAGGATGGTTTCAGGCATGTTGAGGACTCTGCCGACTTTGACTGCGTCCAGCCCATATAAATCAATCATTTCATCCATAAAACTATATTTTCGTAAACCTCTTGATGTCTAACTTTGGAACACCAGAACATCAAATCAATTTAGAGATTTTGTCAGACGTTTTATGCTGTTTTGTGTGTGTGTGTGGGTATAGATTCACAAGTTTATTTCACCATGTTTGCACAATATTTAATTTTAAGATCTGCAAAATATCTGAAACGATAAAACAGACCACTTCCCAGGAACCGAATTTATGTCTAGGGGTAAAGTTGATTTTATAAAATTTCATAGAATTGTGAAGTTTATACCATGATGTAATACAGCTTCTTCATTTTTGAGCTCCAAGAGTCGCAGAAGGAATAGTTGAAAGGTAAAAGTTAAAAAAAAAAAAAAAAAGGGGGGGGGGGGGTTCCTGTGTTACACATTTATCTTGCTTAACATATTTATTTTGAGGTGATATGTCTGTCCATGTTTGATTGACGTCATTTAAAAAAAAAATGATTGATTTTGTAAAAATTGACTATTGAGGAAATCGCTTTCAAAGGTCATGGCCCTGAATTTTACAAAGAAAAGACTCTTTTTTTTCTTTGGGGGGGGGGGGGGGATGTGTACTTGGTTAGCAAGCCTAATACACTGAAATTGTTCGATCTTGGCGCGGCTATATACTATCTGCATGCAATGTTGTGTTAGCCAAAGGAGGCTCCAAAAGGCAACTGTTTAAGTATTTGTCCAACAAACAACATGTACTGAAAGTGACCATCGGAAAGTTAATTACTATTGCTGTGCAGTTTCCAGGTCAGTTTACCGAAGGTTTAGATACCCTTAGAGATGTAAAATGTCTAGCTTTTAGTTTGGTTACAGTCTTTCGTAACAACATGGGTGGCAGAACACAAGCGTCTGCATGATAATGGGCACGGTTTACCATAAAATGCTGTATTTTTTCTGTCATGCCTCATGGGTTTTACTCGTATCTGGTTCTGTATTACAGAGTTGTTCCATTTGAACTTTTTCATGAAACTATAACCTTTAGTTCTTCGGTCAAATATTAATGTGTCATGTCGACATATAGTGAATACCCAGACCGATAACAACAGATCATCATGGTGTTCGCAGGGGCTTCATTACTGTGTGGTGGAGATTCTACGTGTTCTTCTTTTTTGCTTTCTGTTGCAAGTTTTCCTTGGGCCTTACTCTGTGTTCACAAATTGTTCAATTTAAGTCTTTTAATTAAACTGCAATGGAAACGAAAATAGGTCCTAGATCCAGTTATTTGTACGTGCCCTCATCGCGTTCTTCCTCTGAATTGGGTACATGCTGGGAACACATGGGGTCAGATGCATTTGGTTGAATGGTGCATGTCACGTGACTAAATTTACAAATAACAGGCCTCGAAACTTCCCTCCACTAAAACCCTGGGGGCTTTTATGTTATTTTTTTAGGTATATCCCAGGAAATCTTTATTTTTAACCAATTGGAAAGCTTACTTCACAAAATGACAAACTCCTGAGCTTTCCAGCAATATAAAATATTATCACAGTCAAAGAGAAACATTGAGACTGCAAACGAACAAGGTTCCCTTATTTTTTTGTGAAGTTTTGGACTTTTATCATTCCCATTGCGACAAAAGTAGTAATTAGATTTTTATCTGCGTGAGAGGGAAATGGCCCTTTTAAGCACAAAATGGAAATAACCATTTGCAAGTATTGACGTTTGTCTGCAATAAAATGTACATGCTCGCAGGTAAATAGACAGCATGGGCGAATGGTGAGCTAATGAATGGTTGCTTGTGCTGCAGTCAAATACACTCACAAACGATGGCAAATGATGGTAGGCACATGTATGCCTATCAGATTACTAACCAATTAATCCCATTGATGCAAACATGATCGACCTGGCAAAAAAGAGTTGAGTGTCCTTTTCCGTAGCCTCCTTGGTTAGCCATATGGCTGAAATCACATATATAACCCAGTGAACATTATCAAATAGATGGCACACACTAGCTTGGGAATCATTAAATTTATTAGCAAACACTGTTATAATGCCCATTTTTCAGTGACGCAAGGTGTTTAATCCTGTTGAGCTTTAACAAGCTATATGGCCGGAATGACGGAACTGTGTCAAGTTGACCAGCTAGTGTGACGCAATTCATGCTTCAAGTAGATGAACACATCGTGTAAAATACCTCTAGATCACCAATAATGTCATAAATCACTATAACAGCAAAATGAAATAGTTGTTTAAGGGGCGCTACTTCCTTTGGTGTGTCTTTCTTCAACAGATATGTGCATCCAATCAAGTGTGCCTCCAATTTTTCCCCTGCAGTCACGTGTCTTTGTCGTTGTCAGGGGCCAGTCAGCACTGGTGATGACTGTAAAAACATTGTGGACCATTGGCACACCAAAGTAAAGAGAAGATACACGGGCAGTGGTCCGCTGAAACTTGTAATCGTTTTTCATCGATTTTCTTATATTTGTATTTTTGTCTTTTTGCTCAGAAACACTTCCTGAAGTCATTTCCCTATTCTGCAGTCCAAACTCTTTACTGTCCATAAGCTAACCTGTCCCTGTGTAACCTACACACATACACACATACACACACACACACACACACACACACACACACACACACACACACACACACACACATATATATATATATATATATATATATATATATATATATATATATATATATTGGAAGCAATATTTGGTGGCCACATACGTTAGTTGTTTATATTTCAGATAGAGAACAGGAGTCATTATGTGATGTTTTTTTCAGCACAGACGTCATACACCAAACCATCTTGGCATCTTAAGCTTTAGCTTTAGAGGATACACAAATCGACAATAGACTTGTTTTAACCTAGCCAATCGACGTTTACTTAAATAGACTATTTCAACTGATCAAACTTGGCACCATTTGCATATTTTTCAGGTAGAATAGATCCACTTAAATTTGGATATTGTACATTATTTGCATATTTAACAGGTGTATCAACATTATGTTGCTACACAGTTCATTTTGCTGGCCACAAGGAGCATTTGTTATCCTTACATTTTTACATTTTCAATATAGTGAGCTTTCCTTGACCAATGGGTTACACATTGATTCACTGCTTGCTTGACAGGACCTTTTGATAATTTGAGATGACCATATGCTGAAAAGATTATAAATTATTCTAGAAGCATGCATGTGGCCTATATGTTAAATCTTAAAGTGGCATGTGATTACAAAATGTCAATTTTTCTTGACTTTCAGCTGCTCTTAACTGATATATGATAAATGTCAGTTCATGGATGTGAAATGCTGTCAACCACATCTTCCATTGATCGCACTTCTCTCTGCGATCACCTTTTAAAGAATCTTAATTGCAACCAAGCAAATCACATTTTGATTTCCTTGCACAAATTAATACTTCGGCAACAAAAGTTTTTAACCCGGCAATTTTGGCCAAACTGGTATAGAATGCCTTGGAGTTGGTTTAAACATACTTTATTCAACTAAAGTATATTGTTCTTGTTACAAACATATATTTAATGATTCCGAAAGGGGGCTCAACTTTATATTTACCCCTTTCATGAGAAAAAGAAAAGTGTGAACCAGAAAGCATCAGAGTATGCGGAGTCTGAAACGTACTGCAGGTGAGAAACCCAGACAAGACAGACAGAGGGGCTGTGCCAATAATATGTTTTTACCTATAAACCTGTACTAGTTACTGCTGTAAGCTAAAATAACCAGGTATACATATATGATGTTCCTATGTTGAAAATTTACTCATATTGAGGTCTTTGACCTGACAGGATGTTCACGTGAACTCTCCACAGACCACACAACAACATAAGTAAACTCCTGAGGGCTGGTGAGCAGGCTTACAGTGATGAGCTCACCTAACAACGGCAGAGGATTTGAGAGCCCTTGGATCTCCCATCACAGCATGAAAACACTTCACTGCCACCATCTCTCCCAGGCTAGGCAAACTAAACAAAATCAGCGAATACGTCTAGTGCTTTAACATCTGATGGCATGTACATATTGGTGTTCAGGGAAGAAAATCATCGTGATAAAAAACAAACAAACAAACAAACAGAAAAAAAAGCATTGCAGCAAACTGCATAGCAAAGTATGTAAATTGAAAGAAGCAAAAGGGGCAATTTTGGCATCTAACTTAGAACGTGGTACCGTAAGCTTTGGACAAGAGAAGAAGAAGTGCCAAGTGCCCTCTCGAGGTGAAGCACAGGAGCATTCAGGAGTGTCCTTTATTCCAATCGTAAAAAGATGCAAATTCAGAGGATTAGCGTCTAAGCGCAGGCTCGTCTGTTGGACAGCTAAAACTTTATTTCCAATGTTGTACAAGTTTGGAAACTTAGTGGCACTAAAACTTGTTTAGTTATCTTTGATTTAAAAAGAAAATCTAGATAGATGCCCAGTTTCAAATATCCATAGGAAGGTGATTCCAAAGTCGAATAGTTGATAGAAAAAAAAAATATAAAAGAGTTATGTCTGAGCCCTTAAATGGGGATGGTTGAATAGTTGTTGATTGTCGTATGTTGAATGTCAGTAGTATTCAAAATAATATGGCATAGGGATTTTGCACAAGCTTGCTCACCAATTTATACATAAAAGTACGTTTTGCTGCTTCCCTCCATTTTGTTACAGTCAGCCAGCCAACTCTTCATTTAGCTAAGCTTTGCTTGTCCCTGTGCATTTAACCAGCTACAATATGGGCTGCATTCAATTTAACTTTTCCGAGCTTTTCCTCATTATATGCTCTACAGTCACTCCACACCGGACAACCATATTCAAGTATAGGCCTGACAAAAGAAATAAAGATAGTTTCCAAAGTGTTTCTGTCTTAGAGGAATTTTAGACTCTTCATAATATCGATCATTTTAGTAGCTTTAACTATGGTCTCAGTAATGTGATCAGACCAACATTGGTCGGAGCGTATTGTGACCCCAAGGTGCTTGTGTTGAGATGCATCATCCAAAATATGACTGTGGAAATTCATGGAAGGGTGATTTCGTGTTTTTTTCCGAGATACAAGCAAGGAGTTAGTTTTGAGGGTGTTAAAAGTTACTAGCCAGTCTTTGAACCACTGGTCTCTACAATAGACCACTGGCTGCAGTGATTGGATCATCGATTGTGAGATAAACGGAAGTGTCACCAGTAAATATTTTTATCTTTGAAAGGACTATGACTGCAATATCATTGATATAGACTAAAAAGATGACTGGTCCTAACACTGATCCTTGGGGCACACCGGCGTTAACCTTTCCCCTATTGGACGACTGACCCTGGATCACAACTGGCTGGTAGCAATTGCATCGGTAGTCAGAAAACCATTCAAGATGATTCCAAGTAGCGACAGCCTTCCCGGGGTTATATATTGGGCCTGGGAGCCAAACGTTATCAAAACATTACTAATGTGTAGGAGAATTATGCAGACTTCTTGTTGATGGTCAATAGCCAAACATAGTTCGTAATAGAGTTAAAGTGGTAGGTAAGCAGTTCAATCACCAAGTGTAAAGCCAGATTGATAGGCAGAAATAAATAAGTATCCCCGGAAGAAATTAAATACATTCTTAAACACTCTTTTTTCAAAGTCTTTCCCCATACAGCTAAGATGTGACACAGGTCTATAATTATTCTATGGATTTTCACAACCTTTGTAATGGAGTTGAGAAACATTTGTCTTTTTTTCCAGGAAAAAGGAAATTGTTTTCATTCGTACGGAAAGATTGAAAAATTTAGTTAGGCAAGTGCATCTTCTTTCAAAAGTTTCACGCTAATGCCATGAGAGCTAGAAGCTTTAGATATATGAAGGCTTAAAAGTGTGTCCAGAACCTCAGATTATCTCATAACTATAGAATGAAGACTCGAGTCAGGACAATTAGTACCTCCAGGTATGGTGCCATAGTAGCATCAGAGTAACATTGTTGAAAAAATAAAGAAGTAAAACTTTCAGCTTTAATCAAGTCATATGAAGTTTGATTTTCTTCATGTAAAAGCAATTGAACAGTAGTGAAATCATTACGATTTAGAAAATGTTGAACAGAACGCCACCCACATTTATTTTTCTGAGAAGCTGGTCAAGTTATCTGAAATCTGTTTATCTTCATGTTAAAGTCATGAAATAACAACGATTGAGAAAATGTTTAATGGTACACCACCAGCATTTATTATTCCAAGAAGAATTGTTCAGGTCAGCGCGAAATTTGTTTTTTTATTATGTTTCTGCTCTGTGAGCCTTAGTTGGTCTTGATAATAATTCTTTGCTTGACAGAAAGAGGTCCAAGCTCGGATTTCACAATGAGTGCATTTAGCTTTTCTGTGTATTTTCTGTTAACGTGGCACTTAAGTAGGCGAAGTCTGGAATTATACCAAGGAAGATCCAACCGTCGGACCATTCCTTTGTTTGGGATACATTGGATGGCGGTTTTAACAAATAAGCTTCACCAACAGTCGCAACAAGAAAATATATTGTCTTGAGTAAAACAGGTGTTCCAGTCAGTCACACTCAGATGGTTCCTAAGCCTATCAAAATCCACCTTAGCATATTCTCATATCCTTCTTCTGTATGCCGCCTCATAAAGATGCTAAAAATATAATTTTGCCCCCACAACAAACTGGTTACAGTTTGATATCAGAGGAAGCACACAGACTTCACGAAGGCAATGCGGTATATTTGAAATTAAATGATCAAGACAGGTGGCAGAGTGCTCAGTGACACGAGTATGCATTTTTATATGTATACTAAGGAAGTTTGTTTGAGCAAACCGAACAAGCTTGTGACCGAAAAGCCTATTAAAATCTGCTTTTAGGTCATCAGTCAAAAGACATTCGAATTCCTGTGTTCTGCTCAAGATCCAAACTATTCTGGAATTTATCCCAAAAAGAGACCGTAAAATTGGGATGTCAATATACTACACCAATATGGAAATTATTATAATATAATTTATTGACTGCAAAAGAGTTTGAGATCAGTTACTGCAAGATCTATACAACGAGTTACATTAAAGAAGATAAAAACCTAAAGAGCTACTCAGCCGCCCGAACATCAGGGTAGTCCTGTTGAATGATATTGCGGTATCCAGGTAACTGAAGATTAAGTGAAGTGGATTCTGAAGAGAAAAAATTTTTGGACAAGGAAACTATATCAAAATGTGACATAAGGTTAGAAGAAATAAAACACAACTTGTAAATAGATAGGCTATGAGCATCCAAGTGGCAAAACGTAATGTCACAAAATTCATGCCTAGGTCCATTGTAAATATAGGTATCACCCATTAATATTATTTATAATGAGCCTCAGGTATCATGGCTATGTTGTAACCTATTTTCAAATAATAATTAAAATAGAATGTGGGAATGATGTACAGTGGCAGTAAATTCCCTTTCTCTGTAATCAAAGACATATACAAAACAAGTGCGTTAATACAAATTACATAAAGGTATATCCCCACAGAGGTGTTCTGGCATTGAGATTACTGTGAAAAGGGTGGCTTATATGTATATCAGGTATAACTATGACCCAAAATGGCAAATGTACATAATCGTACATGGAACACAAACTATACTTATAAACCGTGCATAACATGTTAATCAGTACATTCAGTACAATGTATATAATTTGCGCCTTTGAGTTGACATTAAGGCACGCGTCATCAAATCCTGCCTAGAGGTTCTGACTTCTCGTGATGATCACACTCAGAATGTTCATGTAATAAAGCACCAGAGCTAGACTTCAAATGTCATTGAAGTTGGACCATGGGAGTAAGATTTATTCTGTAGGGTAGTGGTGTGGGTGGTGTTTTGATTAATTATAACCTTTAAAGTACTAATCACTGCTTTGGTTATTTTCGCATTAACCGTTAAACATATAATGATTAAAAGATTCAAATTTCTCATGAAGATACCTTTCATTCAAATACCAGCATGCCTAGTCTAAAGCAAAAAGTAGTCCTAGTCGACAGCTTTGCTTGGGACACTTTGCACGTAATGCGCCGAAAATATCCCGAGGAAGCTGTTGACTCGATCTTAAATCATGGTTTAAGGGCTAATTGACAAGTATGTCCATAACCTGATATGCCATGTGTGTTATTGAACAAGGAGCAACATTTAAATGGCCAGTGTGAACGGCTTTTCTTTACAAAAATATGTATAAACATGTTTTAAGAGGAAGCATATAGATAGCGTAGATTTTAGGGTCTGTGTAAGATTTCCTACTTGGCTGAAAGTTACTTATCAAACATAGATAGATTCAAAAGATGCCAAATGTTAGCTACATTTAGAGTAAATATCATTAAATAAGAATTAAACCCGGGTTTTATCCTAAACAGAAAGTAAACGAATATATATTTTTTTATTTTCTCCAGTTGAAGAAAGTAAAGCTGAGCAGCATCTCTTTTTCCCATGTAAGTGTTATGATAATCTTACGAAAATGTCCGCTCACTTTTATCCACTAACCCAATCACATAGGTCTCAGTGACCAAAGGATCACGAGGTTAACATCTTATGTTCACCAAATATCCCATGGTGGGAGTTTGTATTGAACTGCCTCGTCCCGTGCAATACATCCACATGCAGACTCCTTTCATTTTTGTACGAACACTTTTTTTTTAATTCCCAATTAGAACAACCAGGTCTCTCCTTAAGTGGCGGGGCCAACCAGGGAGCAGGTTGCTTTTGATCAAACTCCCGGTGTGTCCCAGACTGCCAAAAGACAAGCAGTCAAATTGGCTACGCTGAATATATTCAGCATATTGCTGTATATATCTGCCTGTTCATTTTGTACCTTTATCTATTTGTATACTATATAATTGTTAATGGATGTATTTTTGTGCTGCAAGCCTACCTGGTCTCAAAGGAACAAAAAAGTATTTGCTGAATGCACTGTTTACAATGTGAGAACATGGCAGCACATTGGATTTTTTCTCTATTTGTTTTAATCTTTTTTTTTCAATGTATGATTTGATCAGTTTTGTTTAAATATATATGTATAAAACAAAAGGCCAACTGAGGGAGAAAGCATAGATCAACAAATTGCCATTTTTCTGTAGGTGAATAATATGTTAGGACAGTGTCTACTGTCTCCTTTAACACCACGGTTGTGTGACGTTAAAACGTGGATTATATGCAAGCGTCATGCTTTGCGGAGCTCTTACCTGTAACAATGTATTGTTTTGATTTTTGATAAAAGCAAGTCAAAGAGTAAAGATAGTTCCAAAGATGTTCACAGACACATAAATCCAACAAAATATAAGATAAGTAAATATTCTCAATTCTAATTTATTACACATACGTAGTCTATGATATGTCTCATGTTTCGCTTCAACTTTGTGAAGACTAGTTGTGTCATCTCCCTGGTGTAAATTGTTTGTTTGGAATAGGCATATCTCATTATCCAGTTGATATGATATAAAAGCTGCATCCTTTTGCGCAGCTCTGTGCTATTTGTATATCTTACGTGTTATTTGAGCGTGTGGCTGGGACACATTGACACGTTTGTATCGCCACTATACAACATATTTCTAGGTTCCTCCTGTTTTGCTTTTAACTTGTATTGCACCAGATTTTTTTGAACTAAGTTGCATACGCAATACCTACAGTGAAGATGCATTTCCATACGTTTGTTTAGACTTTTTGATTGTTTTGTCACCTGAGTAAATGTGCCTCAATAGGAACTGCGTTAACAGGCAGACCTTGGGGAGCACCAATTATAACCCAGTTCTTGTGTGGCAAGTTTGTAGGAATGGATAACCACTTTGAATTGGCTCTGTTCATTTATTCATTTATTCTAACAGATTGTAAGGCACCCTGGAATGAAACTAATCTCATACTAGTTAGTCTTGCACTTTTAAGAAACTTATAATCATTTTGGTTTCCCATGTTATAATTGACTATTTTCTTATCAGACAATAAGCTATGCAGTTTGTGGGTAAGTTTTGCTATTACTCGAAAGACTTATTGGCACATTTGCGGGCTCTGCCTGACAGTGTTGCACGGTTTGGGTGCAACATTATCTGGCATGATTCACTAGGGGGTGTGGCTTTTAGTGCTTGGCACTGAATGGATGCAAACTAATCTGACAATTGTTCGTCGATGCTGGTTTACCAAACAGGGGAGGGGTATTGGCATACTATTATCACTAGAATTTATACACCCTATAAAGATTTTTTGAGACAGTTCAAGGTAGAATAGCCTTTTGTATGTATTCACCTTTATATGTCGTACTTGATTACTTGACTTTCATTGCTCCTGATGATAACACCAAAGCGTGCTGTACATGTCACGTGTTCAATTAATGGCTCATGCATAACACGTGGAGGGACTCCCTGCTCCTTTCCAAATGAGACAACACTTTTATCTTCTTTTTCCAGTATTTCACCCCACATAATTTTCATTTCACCAGACAAGTACAATGTAGGCATTATTGGTTGTTGGTCCTTTGTGACTATTTCTATGAAGTATGTGTCACCCACAAATTTGACATTGGAAGCATTTTTTTTTTTTTTTTTTTTTTTGTTTTTTGTTTTTTGTTTTTTGTTTTTGTTTTTGGTCATTTGTTTTTTTTTTGTTTTTTTTTGTTTTTTTGTTTTTGTTTTTTTTTTTGTTTTTGTTATGTTTTTTGTTTGTTTTTTTGGTTTTTTTTTGTTTTGTTTTGTTTTTTCTTTTGTTTTTTTATTTTTTTTTCGAGATCGCTGACCGTGTAAATAAACATACTCAGATCACTCGGTTTATCTTAAAATACCCTACCCTTTATAATCGCCAGATTGGACTTGAAGCTGTCTAATTTAATCCTTTTGTTTGCATTCAGCAATGACAAAGTAGACAATATTTTGGTTCAGTTTTTCTAATAGCGTACTGTGACTTATATGGTCAAACGCCTTGCTGAAATTGTTGAGCAGGAGACAGCAATCGTGTTTGCTGTGAACTGCTTTGTACATTGGTTGCAAAATTTTCAGCACAACAGGACTTGTAGGCTACAACCTACTGCCCCAAACTGGCAGAGATTCATGTTTGAAGAAATTTTCCAGAGATGTTGTACAGGATGTTTATATATATATATGTATATATATATATATATATATATATATATATATATATATATATATATATATATATATATATATATATATATATATATATATATATATATATATATATATATATCACGAAAAATGCTTTGCAATGGGGAATGTCGCTAGAATCAATTAGCTGCGGAACAATCCCTCGTGTCACTCTGGTAGAGGAAGTAATGATGCTCAGTTATTTCTTTGTTTGAAAGCTTCACAAGGTTATGGTACATCTCTCTTCAACCAACCTGGTGTTATTCGGCGCAAGTCTCTATTGACAAATTTGATCTGTGAGAACATATACATTATTTCAAATGCACACGATTGGAAAAGTCTGGCGTATCGGCGTATCGCCATGTAGTGTATGCTTAATGGACTGGTGTTGACTAATGCTGTATGGTTTTCCTGCCAAATCCAGAGATTTAATTTAAAGAAATTGTTGCACCATGCTTAAGAAAGGTACTGTTCTTGGGCTAAACTATAAATCGTTTCCCTGGACATTTTTTTGCTCCCCTGTGTTAATATGGATGTAGAACGCCTGTTTTTTTTTTTTTTTTTTTTTTTTTTTTTTTGAATTGGGATTACTTTTGCCACTTCCAAAGTATTTTTCATTTTCATTTTTTCTTTTTCAAGAAACATACGAATATTGTAGCAAAGCCAGCCAGCAGTTACTTTCAAGATGCCAGAAATCAAGTCCAAGAATGCCCGTTGCTTTGAATAGCTCCGAGCCAGTAATTTGTTTTAGGTCGTTGGTGGAATTGAGAAGGACTTAGAAGGATTCCATTTCACTTGCATATGTTTTTCTTGAGATTTATCATCGGAACCAAACAGTTATTTCCTGTGTATGCTGCCGTAGAAGAAAATTGTTTTAACAATTTGGCCAGATTGTCCTGGTATATTACAATTTGTTTCTTCATCTTCGGCTAATGTTTGTATTTTTTTTAGCTTTAAGTGCTAGATCATCCAGGCATTGCTACATTGGAAGGGGCTAAAAGTAAACCAAGGCTAAGTACCATTTTGAGAAAAAGGACAAAAATTAACTTGAAAAAAAAAAAGTAGACATGCACCCTAATTTCGGGCCACAAATGATCAGATATGTTTGTAGTTATGTAATTTCAGTGAATTGTTTGATGTGTTTGAAAAATAGAAAACATCGATTTAATGAATTTGTGGTGTATGATAGTCCATTGGCCGTGTTGTTACACTTCAATAAAAAAGTTCCAAGGTTGTTATGCATGATTTTGAGTAAATGTTAATTACAGATGAATGCTTAGTTTGTCGATAATAATGATAATTAGGCCAAGACTCGTTATTTACAGTAAATATTGTGTTTCAGAGGTGATTGAGTGATTTAAAATCTAGTATTTGTACTATGAAATCTTGCAGTGTCAATTGAATCAATGTTGAAGCTTTCAGTTGTAGCTCATCAATAATAGAAAACGTTGATGATAAGAACATACCAGTGGAGTCACTAAAGGGACAAATATGATGATTTAAATTGATTCATGTAATAGTACTCAATTACGCAGCAAGTTATATGATGCATAGGTCATTTACCAAAGAAGGCATCATTCATGGAAAACTAGAACAGGCTGATTTTCCAACGGTAAATCAAATTTCTCCCCGTGCGCCCTTACTATAGTCACCCTTTTTTTTTTACAAATAGTCATACCGATTCCAATGATCTACAGATATGCTGAAGGTACTCTGTTTATTGACATTTCAAAACGTTGATTTTCTACGAAATGCCCACTTGACCTTGAAAAATAGGTCACGATCATACATTTGCTGACAAAAGCAAGGTCTTACAAAAGTCTTACATAGAAACATAATCAGACAAAATGTCAACCTCTTTAACACAAATCTTTCTCAAGTGCATCTGCAATGATTTTTACAAAGTGACCATGTGACCTTGGAAATAAGTCAAGGTCGCCCATCTACAATCACAGCTTAGTTGGTGTTATGGTACATAAACATACAGAATTCCAACCTCCTATGTCAAATCCTTGCAGCGTTATTGCGTCCGCATCAATTTTACATGACATGCCCATGTGACCTTGAAAAATAGATCAAGGTCACTCATCTGCAATCCCAAGCAAGATTTTGTATATGAACATCTTCACAAAAAATTTCAATTTCCCAAGTCAAATCTTTCTGGAGTTATCGCATCCGCAACGCACACAACAATGTGTTGAAGAAGAAGAAGAAGAAGAAGAAGAAGAAGAAGAAGAAGAAGAGGAAGAGGAAGAAGAAGAAGAAGAAGAAGAAGAAGAAGAAGAAGAAGTAGAAGAAGAAGAAGAAGAAGAAGAAGAAGAAGAAGAAGAAGAAGAAGAAGAAGAAGAAGAAGAAGAAGAAGAAGAAGAAGAAGAAGAAGAAGAAGAAGAAGAAGAAGAAGAAGGAGAAGAAGAAGAAGCGGACGCAAAAACAAAATGTCCCACGGGGGAGACATAAAAATAAGGCCAAGGACGTGAACGATGGTACTTCCATAGCAATTTGACCCTGTCTTTCAGACCACTTCTGTAATTGGAAGGTAATCAATAGTTCGAAGTTCACCTATGACCTCTACCAGTATAGTATAGGTTCTTGTAGCCATGGGCTATTCACAAATGAGAAAAAAAATAGGAAACGCTAGAGGGGGTGAGGGTTGGTGTTTGGCACTCTTATTCATTATTTTGGTGCAAGGCTAAAGATTAAGCCAAGAATTATCCTGGGCTCACATTGCATGTAATGTGTGCAAAGTGCACCGAGTATAGCTGTTGACCTAGAAAAACGTTGTCCTGAATCTGCTGGCATAAACCTATATATTTGTTGGTACATGAATGAAAGGTCTTCGCATGAAGAATGTGAATATAATATTATTAAGGTGGTATAAATAAATGCGATTGTGGTCGAATTTAGTACTGAGAGTGTAAAAATAAAAGAAAAAAATGTCGAACAAAAGGGGTTGGAGTGCTTGAAATTACCCCCAAAGGGTTATGTGATATGTGAACAACCACCCCGGCAAAACACTTTAATGGACAAATGACTATTGTATAGTTTAGACCTCCAGCTTTCCTGATCACCACTGAGCTTGGCAAACTGTAAGGGTTATTCAATTCATAATTATTAGTGTGTAATTTAATGTTAACTTAAACACACCTCAACAGGACCAGTGCATGCTGTTAGACCCCTAAACGTAGACATGCCCCTACATGTAAATTTACATTTAGGGTTAGGTGTCAGACCGCTAACTGTAAACAGTACCCCTAAATGAAAAACGCAAATTTGACGAAAAAATGGTGGTTCAGCCCCTAACTGTAAACACGCCACTAAATGCAATTATTTGGGTAGGTGGACACTGGACCCCTAAATGTAAATGAACGTTAAATGTAATGGCTTCATACGGGTTAAGAGTCTCGCATCGAGGCTTAGCATCGAGGCTTAAGACTGGTTCAACAGTAGAGCTCTGTCGCGTATCCCGGTACCTGGGTACCCAAGAAAAAACGCGGGTACCCAAATCGAGAGCTATTACCCGGGTAATATATATATATATATATATATATATATATATATATATATATATATATATATATATATATATATACATATATATATATTTATTTATATATCAGACACATAATATATATTTCAGATAGATATATAAATAAGTAACAGCCCTTCACGTGTAATGCGTTGTAAAAGGCTGGGACATTTGAAACTCCAAAGTGAAGCTCTCTCATTTCGGCTTTCGAATATCATTGCATTCAAAAGCTTGTCAAATATGGCAAGAATATATCTTGAAGTTCCCGCCACCAGCGTGCCATGTGAAAGATTGTTTTCAGATGCCGAAAATTATTTATAAGCAAGCGGGGGGCTTTTTTGTCCCCTGAAATGGTGGATGTCCTCATATTCTTCCATTATAACAGAATCCCTAATAAAAAGTAAACTGGACTGCAAAGTGACACCCGTGCACTCAGGGTCGATACATTCAGGGAAGTACATGTATCTGTATACACCTCCCTGATAATATAATATAATGCTTTTTTGTTTGATTGAAGTGCCCGCTGTGGTCTCGTTCTTTTGAATGTGGTGTGACTTAGTTGCTTTCGGTTGATGATTTTGCGCAGATTTGGTTTGTTGGTAACTATACTGCAGCTGATGTGTGGCCCTAATAGGATAGACTATGCAATCCAATGTGGCGAGTAATACCCGCGGGTAGCCGGGTATTTTGATACGGACTCTGACCGGTACCTGGGTATTAAAAATACCCGACAGAGCCTTACTCATCTGTATTGCGGCCCTGATAGGGGTTCCGGGAAGGAAGTGCCCCAACATTGCCCCAATTGTCCAGCGTGTGCAAACGGTTCAGAAATGTTACATCAGATATGCCAAAACCCACACTGTACATTAGGGATGAAGTGTATGAGAAACTCCCATCAAACGGTATCGTATCTGTTGGGCATATCATGAGATACACTGGAAATGCAAGTGGCTTAGTTATGTCAATAAAAGACCAATTGGATTGCCCTTGGTGGATGAATGCATGGTTGGAAATATATTCACTACCCCAACCAGGATGGTATGCAATGCATCGTGTTTTTTGGCGAATTTAAACCATATAACCATGCTGTATGTATCACCTCTCTAATTTTTTCTCCATTTATATCCCCTGTTTTTTTGGGTTGTATTTGTATATTTATCATTCATAACTTTGTTAATCGTAACCGTCAAATTTGCATTACTGACAATAATGTAGTCACATTTTCCCTAACTGCTTTTGTATAACATTGGGGATTCAAGATCAATGTGCAATATTGCACTACTTGGTCCGTTTCTGTCAGACTGTGAGACATCACTTTTCTATTGCTAGTCAATTGATAGTAAATATCAATGATACATCAATTATAATCAAGATCATTTACGATTATATAACTAGGAGTAGTTAAGGTGGCACAAACAAAGCTAGGCACTTAGAGGAGCGGTGTCTTCAACCCGCTCTCCTGTTTTGGTTTTTATTTTTAGACCCATAAAACTATACAAATTCTTGTTGCTTGGGATCTTTACATTATATATCCGCCACGAAAAAAAAATTAAAATCACTTTTTTGGGCGAAAAATGGACATTTTACAAAAGGGTTCTAATTGGACATTTTTCTCGATATTCTCAAAAAGTATAGTACTTAAAAACTCGAAAATTTGCAAAATGAAACTTTGTAGTCATTCGGTTCCTTCACTTTTTCCACAAACGCAATAGATAAATTGTAATCGATAATTGATTATCATGCTGGTCCAAATGAACACTTCTTCATGTTTAGGGGGTGTGAAACTGCCTAACAAAAACGCATAAAACCAGTCCTAGGCATGTCTACGAAGTTTCATTCTGCAAATTTTTGAGGTTTTAAGTACAATATTTTTCGAGAATCCCGAGAAAATCTCCAAATCGGACCATTTCATAAAATGTCCATTTTTTTTTGCCCAAAAATGATTTTTGAAATTTTTCTTGGTGTATATATAATCTAAAGATCCTAAGCAACAATAATATATTGAGTTTTACTGGTCTAAACATTAAAACCAAAACAGGAGAGCCCAGTTGAAGACAGCACTCCTCTGAGTGACTAGCTTTGTTTGTGCCACCTTAAACTATTTGCCCAGAGTAAACTGGAATTACTGACAATAAGGTAATCACTTATCAACGTGATATATTGCCCAGCTTGGTCTATTTTTGTCAAATTGTGAGATATCACTTTTCTGTTGTTAGTCGATTGATTGTAAATATTTTGATATGTCAATTATGATAAATAATCTATGGTTTTAGAATTAAGAGTAGCTAAACTATTTGCCCAGAATAAATTTGAAATAGTGAAAATAAGGTAATCACTTTTCAACGTGCTATATTGCACTACTTAGTCTATTTAAGTCAAAATGTAAGATATCACTTTTCTATTGTTAGTACATTGATGGTAAATAATTTTGATATATCAATTATAATAAAGTTAATACATGCTTTTAGAATTTATAGTAATTAAACTATTTGCCCCAGATTAAGTTTGAATTAGTGACAATAAGGTAATAACTTTTCAATGTGCTATATTGCACTACTTGGTCTATTTTTGTCAAACTGTGAGATATCACTTTTCTGTTGTTAGTCGATTGATGGTAAATAATTTTGATATATCATGAAAGAGATCATCTACGATATTAGAATTTAGAGTAGTCAAACTATTTGCCCCAAATAACAAAGGGTATTTTTCTCCTAAGCGGCCTGCTACAAAAGGATTAAACTCAATCATGATGTGACAGACAAAAAGTAATTCCACATTCAATGCACAGTCAATGATTCTTTGCAGGTTTGACATTTTTTTTTTATCTTTGACTTGATTTGCAGTTTCAACGTTCATTTTATGCCTCACATGTTGGCTGTTTTAGGACAACATATTAAATTCTCAAAACACTAATACATATATTCTGTTGTTACTATACATACATATATATATTTATATATTTCCCATATCACAGTCATTTATATATTTTTACAAGGGGTCCTTCATGATGATTGTTGTATGTCTCATCTCTTAAACACTTGCTGACTCTCAAGCCAGTCCATTTTCCCATGTTATCTTCCAACTTTTTTTCTTTTGCCTCCCTCCCTGTCTTTCTTCCCTTTTGTTTCCCTTTCGTTCTGGCTGATCCTTTAGAGAAAGTTGACTGGTCAAGACATTCTGGAGTTCCAGCACATGTCTTGCATATGCACGAACACTTTTTGCAGAGTGCAAAAGTAGTATATGTTCCACATGAGTGCTCAGTCCTTCAGACTGTGTGGTTCTCTTTTTTTTTTTTTGCGGTAAGCCCTACCTGTCCTGTTGTCGCACATAATGGATATGTGTTTGTGCTTTGCTAAGTGCCAGAATTACACAATCAATAAATGTATTGCCCCCATGCCAATCGGTGTATGTGGTGTGACCTTTCCTGTGTCAGCAAATTGTTAAATGTGTTGATGTCTCAGGTGATTATGTTCAAGAACAATACAACGTTTTACACTGTGACCTGAGAAATTTGGTGAAGATCACAAGATCTAATCAGCTGAGGAAATTACCCCAAATGATAATAGTAATACAACGATAAGGTCCATATGAACAAAGGTTCAGCAGATATCTTGTTCACGTGATGTAGGGCAGATGGAGAAACAAGCCAAAAACAGTATATTACACACACTTTGCCTGTAGAGGTTATAAAAAAATGATATCCCATGCTAATTTACTTAGTTTGCATTTCCAGGGCAACTGGTTAAAAAGTTATGATTTTTGGAGGCACTTCTGCTATCTTGGTAGCAATATTGAATTTCTCCGAATGTTGAAGCATGTCAAGGATAGCCACTTGATATCTGCCTGATTTTGAAAAAAAAAAAAAAAAAACTATGACAATAAAAAGCAAAAGTATTGTAATCATTCATATTCATTGAACATATGTCTTAGTGTAATATAATTTGAAGTATCCACTTCCCATGGAAACCAGTTTTACTTTGTGCAAAATACAAACTTTGCACCCATTGGTTTGTCTTGTCTTTTTATATAAGCTAGAGGCAGTCATGTTGAACACAAAATAAACAAAACATTACTGTTGCAATTTGAGGTTGGTCATCATAATATCGACTGGACTAAACAAGTACAAAGTGGTTTTATATCATGATAATATGCACAGGCTATAAATTAAAAATGTACACAATATCTTCCAGAAATTGTGGAAGCAACATACCTTATGCATAATTTTGTTCTTAAAAAACCAAAACAGATATCATATAAACCAGCAGAAAGGTACAAATTGAATTGTAGCTGGAAATGAACTTAAAGACTGGTGACAACTGTACACCACTGACAGTTCATTCAGTCCTGAAGATCATGCTAGGGTATTTATAGGTAGCCAGTACCATCCATTGTTCAGAGGCAATCGATTGTACCCTTCTCTTGGGGTCTACATAATAAAGTAGCCTTTAAAAACTCAATGCTACCAACATTAAACATGTCTCTTGTATCCCCACACCATGTGAATTCTGCATCTCCTAGAAAATAGCACATGTCTTTGATTACTCATGAGCAAATGATCACCAACTTTGCCTTTCCTGTACACTCGAAGTCAACCTGTGCTTGTTGCGCAGGGACGCTTTCCCAGCGGAACAGAAGCTCCCAACCTTCATCTTCTGCCTTGCCCACACTGGTTCTCTTTTCTTCCCAACTTTGTTAGGAGGTGAGATAGGTAAAGCAGTCAATTGTCTGCAGCAGCATCAAATCCATTTGGAGTACCTCTGCTGAGATAAAACACTAAGTGACTTGACCAAGTCACTTCAGTCTCGGGCTGCAGTGACTCCTAAGGCTAAAAAACTTGGATACCCAAAAGCCCTCTGGATGAAAACATAAGCCTTCCAAGGCCACACTTGCCCCTCAGAAGGCAAATAAATGCCACATGAACTCTCAGGGGTCCTGAATCTACTGTGCCTACCACATAACTTCTCTCAGAGCTGCCTTGCTCAGCAGACTGTCCCATCTCTGAGCACCAAGTCAGCAGATACCTTTCTACTTATGTCTCTTGGTAGGAGTCTATCACAGATGATACATTCATCATGGGTAAACTAAAACACATGTACCTCCTGCCTTTATGCCACTACAGGCCTACCTTGCTCCAGAACCCACAGAGGTTAACACCTCCCATGAAAAAATCAAAATATTCTGCAATCTTAGAGGCAGTCTAGATGTTTTTGGCCAAAAATGCCATAGAGTCAGTTGTAGATCCTGATCAGGATCTTCCAGTGACTACAATCTCCTCTTTCTTGCTCCACAGGAGGACAGAGGATGGTGCCAGGGCATAGGCCTGTGAACCCATAAGCATTACACCGAGGTCCCCTCCTTCTCTATGGACATTGTCCTGGACCCTCCATCCATGGGAATTGACAACATCCCTCAATTTGGAGGAAGCATTTTTCCATGTGCTAATTGCAGAGAGTTCTTGCACGTTTCAGCAATTTACCTTCAAGGGCAGTTTTTACTAGTTTAACCCCCCTTCATGCAGACAAGTGACATCT
This sequence comes from Hermodice carunculata, assembly GCA_964020975.1. NCBI lineage: Eukaryota > Metazoa > Annelida > Polychaeta > Eunicida > Amphinomidae > Hermodice > Hermodice carunculata. Next base: position 15,608,547 of record OZ026618.1, on the reverse strand, counting down.
TACTTGGTCTTCACTAGGATAGCATTGGTTGTGGTGGCCTATTGCCACAAATGAGCCATCCACATCTATGTGTATCCAGCTGATCTGGGTGCCATACTGGATTTATGCTCCGATTTAGGCCTGATTGTGAATTAACCTAAATCAAGTCTAGAATCTGAGCAGATCTTTGTATTCCTGGGGGCTCAGTTTGACCTGATCTCCTTCATCTATTACCCCTGAAAACACAGCTGGAACCATCTTCAGATGATCATAACTCTTTTAATGACTCATAAGTTTCTATTGGTCAGACAATGGCAGGCTTTAATGGTTTTCCTCTCCTCCATCGACTCTCACTTGGTTGACACAGGACAAGAATCTCCACATAAACTGGTTGGAATTCGAGGCAATATGCCTCCTCGACTTCCTTCATCTATTGGAGCAGAAACACATGCTCATCATGTGTGACAGTAAGACTGTGATTGCACACCTCAACAAGCCAAGTGGCACACAGTACAAGAGTCTGACTGCCCTAGATGTGGGTAAGCTACTATTACAGTGCTCTATAATTGGCATCTACACACACATGCCTAATTATATACCAGGCCTGCAAAATGTCCTAGCTGATCAACCCAGTTGAAAAGGTCAGCTAGTATGGGGCGTTCTCAGGCCCTAGCATTTGATGCTCTGGTGATGGCCTGGAGCAACCTAAGGGCTCATGCTTTTCTTCCGCCACATATCCTTCCCAGGGTCCTGCTGAAGATAACGTCTCATGACTAGAACCTCATCCTGTTCGACCCTGGTGAACTTAAAGAGAGTAGTCAACTGACCTGCTGAAGCTAAGGGGCAAGCCACCACTGAGATTCCCTCCATAGCCAAAATTGCTAATGAAACCATGGACATACAGGTTCCACAAGAACTCTCAGGTGCTAAATCTTCAAGTTTGGTGATTATCACACAGCTTGACAATGCCTGTGGTTTCTTGGAATTGGTCACAGGTAGGATTGTAAAAGCAGGTCTTCGAGAATAATTGCTTATTTAATCTGCTAGAATGTCTTCACATGCTGGTGTGTAGAGTGGGGCATCAATCCATGGTTATTTCAGGAGACCCTTTAAGTATGGTTGCTGATAATACATACAATGTAAGATTGGTATGCCTACCTTGGAATCTCTGGATTCTGACTTTGCTTGTTCGATGGCTAATAAATTTAAAATGTATGGTTTTTGTTTGCTCAGAATTTCAGAGCAGTTTCTCAGTCTGACATCATTAAAAACTGCTGTTGACTTCTATTTTTCATGACTGATGTGGAATTCGTTGTCACTGTGATGTCTTGTTGCGTTTTGATGTTGGTTGACAATGTATTGCTTGATGAATATTCAACTCTTGCTTTATATATGGCAATATTCATGTTTATAGCTTGTGAATGTTTGGACGTTTCATGACTTGGACTGGTTTTCGGACAACTATGTTGACAAGTAATGGTCTCATACTATTTGATCACCTTGAGGACCCTAGTAAGGTGGACCTCAAGCTTTGGATGTGGACAACTTTTTCTCATAAACACTGGCGTCTGGGGCTAGATGAAGTGAGATCCATGCCTTAGTGCATGACCAAATCCAATGGTTACCTGACCACTCCTTTAATGGATGGATCCTTTTGTGCTATGGATATATCTCTTCCCATAGAAGAAAGAACTTTGTGCCCTTTGAATGCCCTAGACTGGTATCTCCAGTGCATTGAGGGGTTTTGTGGAGAGAGAAAAATCCCGAAGAGGTGGAGTTTGGGTCCGGTGGGTTGCAACTAACACCAAATATACCAGTCCACTCAAAGACACTGTCCACACTCCACTGGTAAAAACAAAAGCTCACAGTCCCACTGGCATGGAGTCACACAGCTTCTGTCAGATCTTCGAAATTCTCTCTCCCTTCCCTTAAGAAAATATTTGCTTTAGAAAGAGACAGAGAAATATCACCATTGTTCCTGAGTTTTCCAATTAGCCACACATAATGGTACATTGAGTGAGACATGTCTCTGATCTTTCAAGATCACCACCCAAATGTGTACAGACAGTACAATGAAATGAATCATAGAAATGTAGGTCAACGCTGTTTACAAATTTGCTTGAGAGTCACCCCAACAAAGAATGCTAACTCTGTGACCTGGTACACAGCCAATCAGTGCAGTGACTTCTAAAATCAAAACACCCAGGCATACCCATATTTATAAAGCAGGGAGCTTGACTATCAGAATTGAATATGGTTCCTGAACCTAGAAGCCAGTTCCAGTCTTGGCCTACCACTGGTAAGCCTGCTTGGTTTGACAGCAGGTCATAGGGGGATCCTGCCTAACTGCTCGGGGTCCTGCTGCAGATGGCCTCATGTACACCGAATCCTGGGATTCTACAGCATATGTTGCCTCCACACAAGGACTGATTAGGTCACACAAGGCCATAGGTGTGGTATTTGGGCAGTATTCTCACTTGTAGCCTTACTCTCACACCAAAACTTTTGTACATAGGCAATGGTAATTGAGAGGTAATGTTACGTAAATAATACAGGAAATTTCTTAGTAATTTCAATATGAATGAGAACACTTCCCTCTCAATTACCTGTGAAGCCCAACCGACCTCCAGGCTCTCTCACCCCAATCAACTGATGCTCAGTGTCTCCTCTCGAGAAGGAATGATTAAGGAGCAAGCAATGTGTGAGCATGTTCATTGAGTAGTTCCTCAACCACTCAATAGGTGGTGCTGTCATACCAATCGACTTTTGTCTATAAGACAAAGATTGATTATATTGAAAAGCTTATCGATCAGGAGCAGTTCCAGCTGCTATGTGCAAGGCATATGGCAATGGTAATTGAGAGGTCAGTGTACTCATTAATGCCAAAATTGCTAAAAACTTAACGTCATAGGCTTATTTTCAGGGAAGGTCCTGAAAACCATTATAATAAATCAAAAAGATACTACTCAAGGTCAAATGTCATATAACGTTTATATCTGCACTCTGTTAATCAGTATTGTATGATTCAACATATAAAAATTTACAGACAGAAACAAACAGGTTGTAATCTAATAGTGGAGGGATGCCCTATACCCATCATGTGACCCAATTTGCCTATAATGAGTATGGACAAATTGGCCGAAGTTCAGAAGCCTACTCAGGGGTCTCTGTGTTGACCCAAAAGCTCCCTCCCAAAAAATCATACATGTTTAGTATACATTCAATTTCCCCATGATATTTTTTTTCAAGAAAGAAAAAGAAAAAAGTTCACTAGGTTGGCTGCTCTAGCTCTATGCTGAGGTGTGATATAGGCATGCACATGCCTGTCTATCCATTGTTTTACCAACTTTGCGCTTGGCATACCCACCATCCCTGCTGATGATGCCACCTGGTAGGGTTGCGGGAGCCCTAATAAGGGCTACCTTCTCCCTTCCCTTCTAAGTTCTCTATTGTACAAACAGCTGGTCTCTAAGTGCTGTACAACCTGTACACTATGTCAATATATGTTCAATGGTCTCATACACATTCTCCCTCACACTCTACACTTTGCATCACTCCCAATTGTCCACTTCTGTTTCCTCGTCTCCAGGTTGATCACTCCTGCTCTGCCCTGAAAAAAAAGTCTAGAACCCTTACTACCATCCCAACATTTAGTCTTCACTGGCTTGTCAACAGCTCTATATGCTTTCAGTGTGCTCTTCTCCTCAACCCACTTTTCCAATGCTCTACATGTTTCTCTTGAACCACCTTTCCTATATACGGTTTCCAGGCCACTTCAATCTCATCTGGACCTTTCAACTCACATTTCTCAGCTGACTTGTCTATTTCTTGAATCCATTTTGTTTTTTCACTGACAGCGTCCACCTAAACCTTCCTACACCATCTTTTCTCATTCACCTGTTGTAAATATCCCCAATAGCCTTACCTAGCCTTAGCTATTCTATCTCTTATTGGTAACCATCCCAACTCTCCCAACACAGCCTCTGTTGCTACACACAGTGGTGCCCCAAGCACCCATTTCCCCATCTCTCTTTGTGCTTTCTCCATCCATTCAATATTCTTTTCACTGATGGCTATCACATCTAACCCATATAACATCCCAGGTATGGGTACACGCTCCCACAGCACCCTTCCTGTGAATGATCTATTGAAGCTCTTCGCTGCTGTGACCTTTATCATACCTTCTGCTCTATTCATCTTCTGTCTGATTTTCTCAACATGGTACTTGATCATTCCCTGTCCTCTAAACCTCCCTACGATCCATTTCTCCTCTTGTCTTCTCTTCTGCCCCAAGACCATGACCTGACTTTTCTTCTCACTAAACGCAAATCTCCACTTTTCTCCAAAGGCACCTGCTATCCTCAAAAGTTCCTTTAACTCTATACCTGTATCTGCCAATAACACAATGTCATCAGCGAAGAACAACCCTGGTATCTTTTCTCCTCCTATTGTTACTCCTTTATTTCTCTCTAATGGTTCAGTTGCCAGTTCTCTCATGTATATGGCAAACAAAATCGGTGATGACAGACAATCTTGTTTTAGCCTGATGTCTAACCTTGCCCCCTGAGTTTCCATATCTACTATACTCAGTTTACAGTTTATATCTGCATATGGAACCTTTACAACTTCCAGACAGCCACCACCAAAGCCTGGCCCTTCCATTTTAGCCCACAGTGCATTTCTCCAACCCCTGTCGTAAGCTTTTTGCACATGAAGGAAGGCCATGTACACCATTCGTTTCCTTTTCCTTGCTATCTCTAGCACCTGTGATAATGTAAACACATGATCAACAACCCTCCTGCCTGGACTGAAACCATTCTGAATCCCTCCTAAGAAACCTTCCATCTCCACAACTCTTCCTAGTCTCATGTACATTACAACGTGCAGAAATCTTTCCTATATTTGAAACTATTGCTATCCCGCATCAGTGATCTAGGCTATCCACTGATCCTCTCTTTGGGATGTATGCTATCTTCAGCTCTCTCCATTCTCTTGGGGCCTCCTTTCTTTCAATACCCAAATTAAACAGAAATTTCATACTCTCCCATAATTTTTCTGGACCTTTCTTTATAAACTCATTTAGTACCCCATCTGGCCCTTGTGAATTTTCCTACTATCAACCTGTCCACTGCTATTTCAATCTCTACACTCTCATTTCCCTTGCATAGTTCCTGTTCCCACCCGTCAGGTCTTGCTTCTACTCTACCACTAGGTGGCTCCCCCCCCCCAACTGTGAGTCATTAATTTCATCCCAGTGTTCCTGCAATGCTGCTCTTATATCCTTAGCCTCCTCTCCTACTTTGCCTTTATGTTTAAGCTTGTCAATTCCTACCCTCTTTCTTCTCAACACCTGTTTCTAAAAAACTGCTAATGAATCACCTACACTTGACAGAACCCTTTTCGTCATCTCATCATTCCTCTTTATCCTTCTCTGTGTCTTCATCTTCTGTATGATCTTTCTTGCCTCCTTGTACTCCTCCTCAGCCATAGCTATTCCATTCTGCTGTCTGTATTTCCTAGCAAACCTCCAAGCTTTATTCTTAACCTTCCTATTCTTAATTGCACTCTTTATATCTGCATCTATGCTGTACCCTTTCTTCTCTACTGGTACTTTTTTCTTCCTATTACGTCCTTTGCAACCTCAAATATTACTCTCCTGATGTCATCTGCCATCCCCTGAATAGCAGCTGACTCACTCTCCACCCACCGTTCCTCCCACTCCCTCAGCCCATCATGTAGTCTCTGTCTGTATGCCTCCCACTTAGTATCCTTACCAACACACCACACCCATTTGAGACCCCCTTGTTTCTCCTCTTTCTTCACACACCTAATATTCACAACTATCCACTTATGGTCACTTCCAATGTCCAAATACCCTTCCTCATCAATGTTACATGTCTCAATATCCCTGAACATTCTCTCATCTACCAGCACATAGTCTATGATTGATCTCCCTTCACCTGCACCCCATGTCCACTTTCCTTTACAATGCATGTCCCTATTCAAAAACTCTCCAGAGAAGCTAAGTAGCCCCCCTGCCATTCCTGTTTTGGTCTCTATCACCTCTATCAATCCCGTCTAATCCATCTCCTATGTGACCATTGGAGTCCCCCACAACCATGACCTGGTATCCCTGCTCCTGTACACTGTTGATATGTGTTCTTAACTGCACATACACCTGGTCGTTCCATTTGGTTACAGGCTTTTTCGCCCTCAGGCTTTTTCAGCCCCTGGCTTATTTGCCCCCTAGCTTTTTCGTCCATTGGCTTTTTCGCCCCCTAGCTTTTTCGTCCTCTGGCTTTTTCGTCCTCGGGCTTGTTCGTCCCCAAAATTTACCAGATTTCTTGTGTTGTTAGTTTTGGGTCGGACGTGTACAGTTTCTTGCTGTGTGCGATTGATCACGTCAAGGCAGGTCAAGGCCCGTAGGTAAAGGTAAAGGCCGGTAAGACCCGCAGTGGCAAACGGGTGTCCGCGCGCCGCGTCACACTGTTTCCAGCCCGTTGGTCATCCGCGTCCACGGGGACAACACGATCAAGTTTAAGTGTACTGACGCTTTTGATATCAGTTGGTTTTTCAAAATTAATGTGACGCAGGTGACATCAGTCGGTTCTTCAAAATTAAAGTTATTTGTACCATCTCCAATTAATGGCAGACTACTGCGAACATCCCATTCGTCCATTGGCTTATTCGCCCCCAATGCCACGCTTATTCGTCCCAATGTTTTATCGCACAACTTACAGCTAATGCATTACCGAGACATCTTCAAAACCTTTACCACTGCCGTGTAAATAACTGACATCACGCTAACAACTAGCGTGTTCTTATTGAATTACTACCAACGTCAGACGCGATATGGCACCTACTGACTGTTCATTATGTTCATACAATTTGTGATGTTCTGTGAACTTTCAGTAGGCCTACAACGTTCATAATTATTATATTCAGCCTCGCCTTCTTATCATACACATCCACGATCGATGTACCGGTCGCCGCTAGGTTAAGACAAAACGGTAAATTAAAGGCACGGCAACCAGAGACAGAAAAAAGTAGCCTGACTTTTTTCGCCGGTGTTGATTATAGTGAAGTATATAACAAAATTTGTAAAAAGTTGTTCTGAGAAACTATTGTAAAGAAGTATTTACTTGCTGGTAAAGAAGAAAGAAAGAAAGAAAAAGAAAGAACTCTAGGAAAAACAGAAAAGTGTGTGTTGACACACACACTTTAAAAATGATAGATCGATCTGCTTCAAATAATCGTCTTTTCAAGCATAAATATATTTTTTTACCGAGGAACCGCTTTGTGTGTGCCATAAGATGCCTCCTTCCGAGAAATCTGTGTACCTTGCAAAATGAATTAACTGTTTGATGATATTCTCATTTATGTAGCCTGGTTATGTCAACAATTATGGACTTGACCATTTTATATGAACTTTGAATGTCATTGCTGCATTACACATAAAATAAGTAATCATCTGCAAAATGCAAACTTGTACAGATACACGTCACAGCCATAATAACAAGTTCCATTAACACCACATGATTTATACAATAAATACAACATGGATATATAACGGTGTTAACCAGGAAAACATGGTGTAGCACCAACACCGTCAGCCACCCCCACCCCAATGCAAAAAGTTTGCATGCGAAAAGTTACTACAAAACGCTTCTTTATTTATAAATGTATTTTGTCAGGACAGTAAAATAGGAAATATATTCGGTTCAAATCACTTGAATTTTGAATTAAAACATAGGGCCATCTAGTATGTTCTGTCTACATCTGTCTTTTATTAGTTTCCGCCGGTGCGACGTGATCATTCGGGTGCCGGTATACACTCGACGGGTGGAGTCGCGGTGGCGCTGTGCTGTTCGTCCTGTCTGTGTGTTTGTTCAAACAAGAGGGATTCAGACAGGGCAGAGCCAATACAATTATTATTATTATTATTATTATTATTATTATTATTATTATTATTATTATTATTATTATTATTATTATTATTATTATTATTATTATTATTATTATTATTATATTGAACCTCCACGAACGGAGAAAGTAAAAGTACATTCAAATGACTACATCGAAATGAAAAAGAAAGATAAAATACACCATGCAGAAAGTAAAATAACTACTGAAGTATGTAAAATAAGAAATACAAAACAGTCAAAGGGTACAAAACCAACATAGCTAATGCCATGCCACTGCATGGGGGAACATTACCATAGTACATATAAATAAAATGACACAATAACCCTCGGTAAAACATCGAAACTATGCAAATAAAAAACAAAAACAAAAAACAATACGTTTAAACCAAAAGAAAGGCCTGTGCAGATTTGTTGGTGGTTTTTTTTTTTTTTTTGTTTTTGTTTTTGTTTTTGTTTTTGTTTTGTTTTGTTTGTTTGTTTGTTTTTTTTTTTTTTTTTTGTTTTTTTGGTTCTTGTTTTGTTTTTTGTTTATTGTTTTTTTGCTTTGTTTTTTTTTGTTTGTTTTGTGTGTGTGTGCGTGTGTTTGTTTCTTGATTGTTTGTTTGCTTTTTTATTTGTTTTTTTCCCTTTAGTTTGGTATTTAGCAAGTTTGTACAAATATGAAACAATGTTTTGACTGATTGGAAAGAAAAGGGACAATACAAATTTCCATGCAAAATCAGCCCTGAAAGATAGTTATGACAACTCCCACCCCCACCCCACACCACCAATAACATGCATGCTCCAGTTACAATTAAATAGGTAGTATTAATATATCTTTTAATGTGTCATTACCGGATATATTTTATACGAGTTGTCCCACTTGTCAGAACTTATTTCAAGTCACGGACGCAGCATGGACAAACCCCAGCCCATGACTTTCAAAGGGATAGTTTTTCGAAACATAATTATTATTATTATAATTATACTGTAAATAAGCAACATAAGGTAAGGGTTCTTTAACACTTGTTCCCATCGGAAATGCTGGTTGGAATATTTGCATGTTCAATATTATTAAGTTTAAGTTAAGAGCTGCGCCTCTTACCGATATAGTACCGGACCACGACTAGGTCTACATACTGTGGTATACATACTGCAAGATGGGAAGCTCTGCTTTTGTGTATGGCCAACGTCACGCGTGAGCGGAGAGTGGCTTTGTGTTTCCGGCACTTATTCTCCCTCTAATGATTTTAGTACACAAATTACTCAAATCATTACATGGTAGTCAGTAAATCACTTGGTTAAAATGCCCATACTAATCCATATTTGCAATGTTGTAATGTAGTTATAACTTGATGCCAAAAACACAAGAACATGTTCGCATTATAAATAAATGTAAATTTTATAGCAACCAGAACGCGATATTTGTCGAATCGTCTCAATATGAAATCTGACAAAATTGACATTTCAACTTGGATCTTTTGCACATCATAACAAGCGAATAGTCTAGTATTAGATACAAGACTATAGCTTGTCTACATTGATAGACCTTTGTCATGGAACAAATCGCCTATGATTTTGGTGTTGTTTTGACGTTTTTTTTTTTTTTTTTAAACGAAATCACATACCCGACACCTTCGAAATGAAGGATGTCCGAACCGGCGACCAGCGGCATATTATCTTCGCCACACGGGACCAGCTAGGACTTCTTGTGAAGGCCAAACGCTGGTATATGGACGCAACCTTCTGGGTTGTCAAATCCCCCTTTTACCAGCTTTTTTCAATCCATGCATTTGTTCGTCATGAGGACCCTACTCAGATCCTTATTGCTCGTTCTCACCACATGGAAAAGCTTAAAAATTACTGTATCTTTTTATCTATTCTATAATTATAAATGTGCTTTAAACAAATAAATTAAATGAATATCGATGATACCGAATTAAGCATACATTTCAGGGCTGTGACGTCATTTTTAAACCTACTGAAATTTTTGGTCCATAAACATAACAAATATCTAATTGGGTAGAAGACTTGGGTCCAATGGGAGGCCGGCGATGATTTCCCGCACGCAGCGATACCCACGTGGCAGTGCTATATCACCTAACGGAGAGCTGTGGCACGCGATTAAATATCTGCAGGGTTCATACAGCTTGGCAGCTTTCAAATTCAAGGACTTTCCAGGACCTTTTTACCAAAATTCAAGGTGTGTGTGTGTGTGTGTGTGTGTGTGTGTGTGTTGCTGTCCATTCTTTTGGGGTTTGTGTAGTGGGAGAGGAGGAAGTGATCGAGCTAGCCTAACTTTTTTAGGAAGGTGCATTAATAGATATTTAAAATTCAAGGACTTTTCAACGATTTTATTGCAAAAACATTGATTTTCAAGGTTTTCAATGCCTTGAAAAAGCATATAGTAAATTCAAGGATTTCAAGGACCTGTATGAACCCTGTGTCTAGATGCTCATGTCAGACGAATCACTCATAATTTTCGTTGTAGTCTGTCATTAATCTGTACAAATAAAATTAATAAAAAAATTGAAAAAAATCAATATGATGATGATGATGATGATGATGATGATGATGATGATGATGATGATGATGATGATGATGATGATGATGATGATGATGATAATGTCACCAGCATCAGTATACTTTACCGTATGGACGAGCAAACTGGAAACAGCACAACTCGGGAACATGTTTGCGACTGCGGATCTTATTGGGATCTTATTACTTATGTCGTAATTATATTCAGTTTGACCTGCTTGACGTGATCGATCGCATAAATATGTTTTTTTTTTTTTTTTTTGTTGTTGTTTTTTTTGTTTTTTTTTTTTTTTGTTGTTGTGTTTTTTTTTTTTGTTGTTTTTTTTTTTTTTTTTTTTTTTTTTTTTGGTTTTTTTTTTTTTTTTTTGTTGTTGTTTTTGTTGTTTTTTTTTTGGTGTTTTTTTTTTTTTTTTTTTTTTTGGTTTTGTTTTGATAGATATACTTTATTTCTTTAAAGAGGATTAGAATAAAGAGAATTAGTAAAGTAGCCAAAGGCTAATATAAATTCTTCTCCTCGTGGAAATACAAAATATATACAAATATAACCGTACATAGAGTAAGGTAAAGAGAAAAAAATTGTAAAAAACAATAAGATACAATATAAAATGACAAAATACACAGTTGATTTAAACATATTTTATTGATCAAATACATCGAAATTATCATACAATATAATAACCACGGGAATTGGGAAAAAGGGCAAAACCCTATTCGAATCCCTCTTGCGCGAAAGGACAACACATAAACTGGACAGAACTAGACGCATTAGACAAATAATATAATGACGAGCACAGTGACGTAACAGACAGTGGGGCTATGTAATTTATTACTATATTAGGTCTGCAAATGTGTATCATAAGCTAGCATTGTAGCAGAATCTGATATATGTTCGTTTTACCTAAAAATCTAACCTATGCCTGCCGGTTTGAAGCGGCCGGTTTCCGAAATATACTCGTGTACTTCTGAAAAAAGTGCAATATTTAATTCAAAAGAACATTCAGGGCAGCCGTATAATACTGTCTGTAATGTGAATGGAGCATACAAGGATACACAGTTATACATAACAAATGAGATCACAATATTGTACAGGATCACAAACTGCCATAAAACTGGAGAGTCGGACACATAGGAAATAAAACAAAAATTAATATGTGTACATTCAACTCAAAAATAACACAAGAAAAGGGGGGAATTTTGGGGACGAAGAAGCTCGAGGACGAAAAAGCCTGGGGGCGAAAAAGCCAATGGGCTGGAAACAGTGTAACGCGGCGCGCGGACACCCGTTTGCCACTGCGGGTCTTACCGGCCTTTACTTTTACCTACGGGCCTTGACCTGCCTTGACGTGATCAATCGCACACAGCAAGAATCTGTACACGTCCGACCCAAAACTAACAACACAAGAAATCTGGTAAATTTGGGGACGAACAAGCCCGAGGACGAAAAAGCCAGAGGACGAAAAAGCTAGGGGGCGAAAAAGCCAATGGACGAAAAAGCTAGGGGGCGAAAAAGCCTGAGGGCGAAAAAGCCTGAGGGCGAAAAAGCCATAAACCTTCCATTCCTCTGGTAATCCCTCCCTGCCTACACATACTACCCCTGGTGCTATCTTACTCCTCTGTGAATCTATTCCTATCCTCTGTATCTCATTCCTAATGTCCCTGTTCTCATCATCTTTGATGCCAACCCTGTGACACTTCACTCCCTTCTTAATGAGAAAACTTACCCCTCCTCCCTTTCTCAGCCCTGCTGCCCTCCTGCTTCCTGTGAAGTTATACCCCTTAGGTATATCTAATTGACCCTATTCTCCTCCCCTTAAATGTGTATGTGTCAGGGCCACTACATCCATGTCTTCCTCCTCAGCTACCATGCAAATATGTACCATCTTTCCTTTAACTCCTCTGCAGTTTACATACCCGACTCTAATCCTTGACCCCTGGTCCTTCCTTTCTGATTTCTTTCTTCTTCCCTCTCTGCCAGTCCGAGCCTCTTGAATGGGTGCTGGGTTACTTAGTATTCCGCCTGCTGTTGCACCCACTCAATATACACCTGCCCTAACCTGTCTCCACCTATCTGGCTCGGGTGCAAACCATCCCACGCAAACATCTCCTTCTTGCCTACAAAGCCCTCCCATACATCCCTGAAAGCAAACTCTCTCTCGCTCACAACCCTCCCAGCTGCCTATTAATCGGTACAATCCTGCTAGCTTCCCACCCACTCATTTTATACCTGAGCAAAATCCCCATCACAAGAGGCTCACAGTCTAACTGGCCTAACCTGTCTAGCAGCCTCTTGTCCTCCCTAGCACTATCTCCGTTCCCACCCTGCCCCTTCCTGCCCCCTCCTCTCCGTCCGCCAGGTCGTTAATCCCAATTTGTACCACCACCCTCGGACACTCCCCATTAGACGTGACCAACCCCTCTACATGCTCCTCCACATCCCTAATCTTTGCTCCTGGTAAACACACCCTAACCCTATTCCCTCTATCCTGCCTACAGAACATCCTGTCTACCCTCCTTACAAATACTACTTCCCACCACTACTGCCTTTCTAACCCTCTCTCCTCCCCTCCTCCTTACTACCCTCTGCTACCTGTGCTAACCCCTCCCCTCCTTCCCTTATCTCCCCCTCATCAATACAGCCTGCTACCTGTCTTGCCTCCTGCCTCCCACCACCCCCTGCCCCACCTCACTGCTCTGGTCCTGTCCCTAGCCTTTTCCAACTCAAACTTCAGGGCTGCCAATTGTAGCTCTAGGGTCTCCACCCTCCTGCACCTCCCCCACGTATACACGAAGCTATCCTCCTGCGCCTCCTCAAAGGTACATGTTAACTCTGTTGCACTAAAGTCCTCCCACATACCACACTCCCTGCACTCTATAAATCTATCCCACCCTGGACCCTCATCCTCCCTCCTGCTCTTCTCTCATCCTGGTCATCCCCCATCCTTCGTCCCCTGCCCCTGCCCCTGCACACGAGAAACCCTTGCCCCTACCCTCCTTACTTGTCCCCTACTGCCTACCTTCCTGAACCCCTGCACCCTCCTTAACATCCTCCGTGACAACCTTCGGCCCAACATCCTCAGTTGGTCAAGTGTCTATTTACAATTTCAAAGGCCCTGCAGTTTCAAAATGACGTCTTTGCTCTTTTCCCACTACAACTACCAATTTCTTCTAAAGTACTACCTACATCCACTCAGAAATTCCCTGCACCATCCGTATATGTTCCCACAACAATCTATGAGTGCAAATCGAAAGTAACTCAAACTTTTTCCAGTTTTCTTATACAAACTTCACCGACAATATCACCACAGTCCACTCTCGTTGAAATCTCGATCTGGTATATATATATTTGGGGTTCAATAAAATTATCAGATAAAGACTTTTAATGAGATTATATTAGCTAAGATATCACTGATTGTTCACCAAGCATCAAGATTATGCGTTGTGTCATTTAGGCACCTCTTTTATGTTTTCATAAATAAAATTTAGCCATCTGAAATGATGAATATGATCAAAAGAGAGTATCAATGCACAAGCAATCTGAATAAACAGAACTCAATTTGAGTTTCAGTTGTTGAGATGATAATCAGATTTGTACTAATGTCACTCTTTTAAGTTTTTTTTCCGTTTACCTTTTCTTTATTTGTTTATATTTGTACTTGTATGATCAGGTTTTGTTATCGGTCACTGTTCCATCCCTATGTATTGGTAATAATAATAATAATAATAATAATAATAATAATAATAATAATAATAATAATAATAATAATAATAATAATAATAATAATGATACTACTACTACTACTACTACTACTACTACTACTACTACTACTACTACTACTACTACTACTACTACTACTACTACTACTACTAAAGCCACCAGACTTGGGAACAGTACCAGGCCTTCAGAGGTATTTTGCTTACTTTGACTTTAAGCTATATTCCACTTTCAGATCAGTCATATATCTGTACCGTATTTTCTAATGTCGATGTGTTTGTATGTGATTATTTCCCAGATATCGGCGTAAACAAAAATATCAGAAGTAGTAAAAGTTGTTGTAGTTAGTTGTACTATTCAGTACCAGGCCTTCACAGGTATTATGCTTTCTTAAATTTGACTTTACTCTACATTTGTCTTTCATTTATTTCATTTATCGGTACTCTATTTTCTAATTTCGAAGTGTTTTTATATAATTATTTCCCGGATAACGGGGTCAGTAAAATCATCATCATCATCATCATCATCATCATCATCATCATCATCATCATCATCATCATCATCATCCACAGACTCTGTAAAAGTAACAAAAAGTTTTTTCTTGTGTTAATAAAGTTGATAAATTTAATATCAGAATAGTCAGGAAATAGCCTTTAAAGCATCAAGAGCTCCTGAGCTTCTTGGGGCCTGGCCTGCCTCTGGACCCCCTGACTAGCATTTCCATTTTCTTCACAATAAAACAATATTTTTAAATAGTTCCAATGCCATTAAATGGTGACCATTAACAATGAGTCCCACAAGTTGATTTTTTTTTGTCAGTGAGACCTAATTATGTGTAAACTTTCTACAGGCTCTTAAAAAGAAACTTGAAACAAAAAGTGGTATACAAGTATTTTGGTATGATTTACACCACTATTGCCGATTTCGATGCCCCATCCCAGATCATTTCTCGGTATGCCCCCGAAGATGTAATAAAAGGTTTTTTTGATATGAATGGTGAACATGCAAATTTACTAATTATATATATATATATATATATATATATATATATATATATATATATATATATATATATATATATTACCCGTTGATTCAACGGATAATAGCTGTGGATTCGCGTACCCGCATTTTTTTTTTTGCAGGTACCCAGGTACCGGGATACCTGTCAGAGCTCCACTGTTGAGCCAGTCTTAAGCCTCGATGGGAGACTATTACCCCCTATGAAGCCTTCACATTTAACGTTCATTTACATTTAGGGATCCAGTGTCAACCTACCCAAATGATTACATTTAGTGGTGCGTTTACAGTAACGGGCTGAACCACCCTTTTTTCGTCAAATTTGCGTTTTCATTTAGGGGTACTGTTTACAGTTAGCGGTCTGACACCTAACTTTAAATGTAAATTTACATTTAGGGGCGTGTTTACATTTAGGGGTCTAACACTCCTTGATTTGGATTCCACCATTGCATATGATGACCAGGAGCTGGATGAGGAAGAACAAGCAATGCATTTGGATACCCTGTTTGACAATGCAGAGGATGATAATAATGCTTCTGTTCCCAGTACTTTGGTATTGAACAATTCCCCTGATCAAGAACGCCAAATAGTTTTCTCAGACTCCCCAAGTGGTGAAGAGGATACGGTAAGTGAAATTATTCCGAAAGCACAGGTGGCCACAAGATGAGGTAGACAGGTAAAGAGGCCTCCAGGACTATCAGCAGTAGATTGGTTTATTTCGGGATGGACTTCTGTCTTGTATATAGCAGTCATTATGCAGCTATGATGAAACAGTTTTCTGTCTTGTTTAAATATGAAATAAATAAATGTGGAACTACAGGTGTATGTTTTCATATATAGTTATTGTATGTATATATATATATATATATATATATATATATATATATATATATATATATATATATATATAGTATATATATATATATAGTATATATATATATAGTATATATATATATATATATATATATATATATATATATATATATATATATATATATATATATATAGTATATAAACCATTGTCTCATGATTATTCAACATATCTTGTATTACAGCATGGATTTGGGCAAAGAATGGACCGTGCTGGATGAAACTTTTGGCAGTGAGGAGGATTGTGATATCTCACAACAGGATGGGACATGGCAACGCAGATGGGCAAGTCAGGTTTTTCCTCAGAGGATGGTGCATGTGAAGCATCACATATTGATGAATCACCTTTTTATGCGATTCCAGATGCTGCCTGCTGGGTTTGGGGAAAACAAGAAGTGCAAGAGTACAAGGTGACATTCTGGCATATGGCCCAACATGGTAGCACTGACCCCTTGTTTACAGATAAGAAACTGGAGATCTGGGTATCATTTATGAGGGGAGTTATCCAGTTTTTCTGCAAAGAGCTGGGAGAGGATCCTGAAGGTCTGCTGGACAAGGTCAGCAGAAACAAGTGGTATCTGGATGAGACTGCTAGAATCACTGATATCGACCATGCTTTGTGGAATTTCTTTGAAGACAGAAACGGCCTGCCGGAACTTCCATTTTCATGAGGTTTCTCGGCTGAATGCTGTCAGCTCACTCTTTCATTGGAGTGTATTGTCTCACCTGCTGTTGCAAATTCCAAAAGACAAGGGTAAAGGGTAAAGCTTTTAAAAAATTGGAGAGCATAATGGAGAGGACACATGGCACCCAAGCTCTGAGGGATGATTCCTATATTATCAGTGATTGTCACTTCAATCTTGCAGAGTTTCTGCATCATGCAAAGATGACCTCATTGCAAGAAGTTTTTAGATCAGGAGAACGGGGCAGAGGAATCCTACACAATGGCACTGGATATCTCAATATATTGCTCTCCATGGAGTTGACTCCAGGGAGGAGTAGAACTATATTCTTCAGGATCAATGCCTGTAACTGGCATTTGGAGTACATCCCAGATTTGCGTGTAATTTTTTTCCCCAGGAATGATCTCCTTGGGCTTAAACATCATTTAAGCAATCCCAAAATGGTTGTGGTAGGAGAGGTGGGCCTGGATTACAGCTCCAGTGTCAGAATGAAAGATAAGGATTGCCAAGAAGTAGTGCTAAGAAACGTTTTTGCCTTTGTCCAGAGAGTCAAGCTTACCGGTTTTGCTGCACCGCAGAGGGGAAGGAGCTATTGCAGATTGTTTGGCAAATCTGAAGTGGGAATTGTGCAGAGAGCATCCTATCCATTTCCACTGCTTCACTGGTGATGTCCAAGAAATGGAGCTAATCAAAGAGGCATTTCCATCTGCCGTATTTGGGTTCACTGCCCTGTTGTCAAGGAACTGTAACCCACATCTCGGCAAAATAGTTAAGTCGCTTTCATTGGACATGATTCTGCTAGAAAGTGATCCAGAGTGAAGCACAGCAACCCTGGGATGGTGCTGGAGGTGGCAAAGCACATAGCATAATTAAAAAACCTGCCGCTGGGCATCATTTGCAGAGCACCATTGGGAAATACCTGTCGCCTCTATCATATCTAAGTGAGACGGATCAATGAGTTGGCTCCCACTGTTAGAGACAATCCGGGTTTGGAGTAAATGCCATCTATGGGTAAAGAGATTTAAGGTCATTTCTGATGCCAGGGATGCCACTTCGCATAGTGTGACAAAATACTTATTTTTGCATGTAAATACTTAATGTGCTGATACTTTACTTTGTATTTTTGAGATTTGCATGTTGGTTGGAGGGACAGACACACGACCAGCATGGGAAGCATCTAAATATGGATCGGGTTTTTAAACATATGGAAGTGCTCTCGAAGCATGAATGCATGGGGTGTGGTTACCGGTGTGTAATGTATATTCCCTGTATATTGGAATGCTAAGCACTGAAATGGGATGCACCTCATTTTCTCGTGATATCTGTATGGATCCATGGGTGAAGTACTTTATAGGTGGTGGGGCTATGCAGCATTAGTGTGCAATAACTATTTTTTTTTATCACATGGACTAGGGGTACATGGCTGCAATGCATGGGCATCCTTCGGTAACCTGAACTCAGACTGTCTGGAAATTTGGGTGGCACATTTAAAACATATGGCTTGCACCTTTTATGCAGAGGGAGAGTGTGGTGCTGATTTGTGCCGGCACATACTGTAAACAGAGGGCGCTACGATTGTGGCTGGCTCAGGGAGGGCACAGATGACGAGAACCCTGGGATGAAATGGACATATTGGGCTGGAGTGGATCCTTTCCTCATCCAAACAGGCATCTCCAGGAGGTCATTTGACAAGACACAAGGTACGTGGAATCACCACTATAATTATTTGAATCAATCAGCACTGATCCAGTATCCAGAGAAAAGATAATTTTGATGCCAGGTGTCCCTGATTTTGGTAACTGGAAATACACAAACCCTGTGAGTTTTGAAGCTTTTGTTCCCAAGGCCCCCAAAAAGACACTGCCCCAGATATCAATGGGGGCCTGGGCATTCCGTAAACAAACAGATGGCACTGCCACAAACCACCACGTCACGGTCAACCAGGGATGAGCACAACCAATGTCTAGGCATACAGACTAGACTGCTGCACAGTAGACAAGTGTCTCGTGACTTGGCTTGATATCACTCAGTCATTGACAGCTCATCTACTACCAAATGGATACTGGTTTTGTGAATGGCAGACCTTAGGAGCGGATCCGGGATTTGTAGGGGAAACTGAAACAGAGGACTGGTATTTATTTTATCACAGATAAGGGTAAATCAGCCAAGTAGATTGCAGCATTGCAAGTCGCAGAAAAAAAAACAAAAACAAAAACAAAAGTG
Organism: Hermodice carunculata; assembly: GCA_964020975.1. NCBI lineage: Eukaryota > Metazoa > Annelida > Polychaeta > Eunicida > Amphinomidae > Hermodice > Hermodice carunculata. Next base: position 15,589,618 of record OZ026618.1, on the reverse strand, counting down.
TGTTTAGTTTCATACTGTACAGGTGAAGTGCATATTCAGAAGGGAAACGCACCAAAATATTTTTGTTATAATTCATATATACTGTGTGTGGCTTTAATGTTCCGTTATGTTACATTTGCTGTCCATAGATATGTCAAGTTTGGAATTGTTTAGCTATCCACCCAAAACACTTGGCTAAAACACCGTTTCGAATAATACTCTCTGCAGTAAGTCAGCGTGGCGTTTTATTAAAAAAAAACATCATCCCCTTAACTGGTTACCTATATAAATTACTGTAGAATTATGATAACCAAACGTACCCAGTGGTAACAGTATGGCCACCCAGTTATGAAGTACCCAAATATGCCCATGTACACATTAGCGTCAACAGTATTTCGGTGGAGATATGTCCATCAAGTATAAACAGGATAAGGCCAACATTGTTTGAAGAATTAGGTAAGAATTGTGTGTGGACATGCTCGCAAATAAACGGATCGGCCCCTTTGAGGGCAGTTGATAAGACACTCAAATAAGGTAAAACTTACAAGAAAATCCAGGAGACCAAAGACAGTGGAAACAGCTGCAACACGCAAAGTAAAACTGCCAACATTCTATTTCTGTCTTGAACAAAAGATGGTCTCAAAATGACCTATGAATGACACGTAGGGTATGATTGTAAAGTTTTGGCTTCATCAATCTGATTTAACAGTTTTCCGGGTGTAGGGCCGGTAAGCCATTCTGCTGAATTCCATCCTGATGTCAATACCCTTTTTACAATAGTTCTCATCTATTCATTGGTGGTGCCTTGAAATACACCGTGGTTGCACAAGAAGTGCCTATACTTGTATGTCATAAATGAATAATCAGCTGAGTGGTTTCTTTTTTTTTGGGGGGGGGGGGGGCTGTGCACTGAGTCAGATCTATAATAGGAGTCCTCATTTTTGACAACCTTGAACATGACTTCATAGTTGAAATTTAGGTTATCCTAGTAAAATGAATTGGCTATTCATAAACACACACACTATCTCCCTCTCTCTGCCTGTCTGTCCCTGTCTCTAATTCACTCCCCCCCCTCCTTCTCTCTCTCCCCCTCTCTCTCTTCATGAACCTATGTACATAAATGTATACATATATGCATATACATATATATGTGTATATATATATATATATATATATATATATATATATATATGTATATATAAATGTATATATATATATATGCATGCATATATATATATATATATATATATATATATATATATTATGGTTCAACATGTGATTTAATCCATGATAGAGCACAAAAAACACTTGGGTAATTGTTAAATCAATAACAGCACACTGGACTGGGATTCGAAAAATTCATATTTCGGGGAGTGGCAGTGTGACAATTAATGACTTTCAAAATTCTACATAACCTAAACTTTTCAGCATGTTCAGTATAACTATTTGATACTCTCAATATATTAGGTGGAAATTGTGCGTTTTTATATAGTTTACATGCCAATGAACTTTTGTATCTTTTACATAAAATTTTAAAGATATAAAGCAGTGCTCTGAGTAAAATTTGCATCGTTGCCCTATTTCAGATGTGAGGTGAGTCGTCATCCTGCGAAAGATTTAAGGACGTTAAAGGTGATGAACTTGAAAATTTAAATCTAACCTGTAAAAGACAACATCATGATGACCCGATTTCTCTGACTGCAAACTTATCAATGCTTCAGTGATTGAAATACTTCAGTATATATTGTCCATCTTTATAAATTATGGAGTTCTCTATGAAATCGGTAACTGTCAGTCCCAATGGTCTTTATTCTGCCTTGTGCCTGTGTTCAACTACCTTTACATTTTGCAAGAAGCAATACAAAAATAACTACAAGGAGAGTGTGGAATATTGAAAAATGATGTAACGTTTGATGGCCGCAATATGTTGATATAAAGAGCAGTCCTTTTTGCAAACTGTTATTATGGAACTTGGCAAGATAGTGTTGATATTATGATAGAATTCCGGATGAAAAGAACGGCCGTGAATGCCTGTGCTGCTCTACTAATTTGCTGGTGACTGTGATGGAAACACTACAATGAATCAAATACAAACCGATTTTATATTTGTTCCCTGTGACATGTCAAACATCAGCACCCATCAATATGCTGACCTCAGACTCAGGCTAGGAAACGCTTCATTTGGACAAAAATATACAGATGTGCAATATCAAATATACAAATAATTCAGATTTGGCCGGGGAGACTTTTCATTAAAACAGCCAAAGATGTCGCTATCATAAAAACCACCCCACGGTATTGCTACAAGATGATGGCAATATTAACAGATACAACTGCACATTCTGAAAATAATTGCGATTGAAGAAACAGATGCAACCTCTAGTCAAATAGATCTCATTGTTATGTTCTATAATAATTACATAAGAGCTAATAATGTGCACATACATAACAATTGGGTATAGAACAATAATCCCTGTATTGTGAAAAAAAATTAATAAATAAACGTACCTAGCAAAACCTTTTAGGCTCTGTGTATACACTTTGTCCCGAATGTTACTAGGGGCATTATTTATAGTATACTGTATGTCGTAGTGTCTTAAATACATCAATTCTCGTATACATATTTGTAACCTGTAATAGAAATAACTGTGGCTTGTCTTTTAATACGAGTACTTATGTCTTGATATGATAAATAAAGGTATATTTTGAAGATTATCAGGAAGATTATTAACATATTTCTGGTAAAATTTCTATTTTGAAAGTAAGTATGTCATTAATTTTAACAGCTTCAATTGTTAAAAAGAGGGTTAGTATGGAAATTATATATTTTGCTTTATACGATTCGAACAGCCTTTTTCTGTCATTTTTTTTCTAATTGGGAGCTCTTTGAGCCCCATATTTAAATTCGATAGGTTAAATGTGATAGTAAAAATGTGTTAGATATCCTTATTTGTGCAGACAAAAGGAACGTGTTTCTAAGTTTATGCAGAATCCTGGGGATCTTGTTAATTTACTTGAGATCTTTTTATTTTGAGTTTTGCCATTGTATTGTTCCTCGATTGTAATCCCCCGGGAAATTAAATACCATAACACGATCTGCTGGATAATTAATCATTCTTGTTGTGTATGGATATTCCGAATTTTTACCTGTTTAATGAAATATATAAACTTTGTTTTATTTAGAGAGAGTGACAGTTGAATTACGGCTAACCGTTCAGTTATTTTTATGAGTTGATGATTAATATCATTATCTATGTTAGTGTTATATTTACATTAACTGAGTTTAATGTGGTTGAGAGATTAGTTCATCCGCGTTCTTGATAAAGTTGAACATCTTAGTTTGTTCGGTTTATGTAAATTAAAAATAATAATGGTCCCAGGAATAGATACCTGGGGTACACCAGCAGGCAATGGAAATCATTCTGATTTCTTCTTGTCAAGGTCTACATAGTTTTACTATCCATTAGGTAACTTCTAATCAATTTGGCCGACAGATCTTTCATACCATAAGACTTAAATTTATCGAGTAGAATTTCGTGATCCAGTGTTTCAAGTCCATGACTGGTCAAGGAATACACTTATGGGAACGTTTCCTTTATCCATTTCCTGCACAATGTCGTTCACTAATTATATGGCAACCAATTCTGTCAAATGCCCTGCTCTGAATCCATATTGACGATTACACTATAACTTGTGGTTTTTAAAATATTCATATGGTGGAACGTGTAATCAGATCATACTGGACACAAATTCAAAATTCAGAGAAGACAAAGCAAAGTACAGATGCCATAGATTTAGTCTTTGGATTGTGCCACTGCTGTTATCGAGGTGCAAGATACATCTTGCGACGTCAATGATGAAAAACCCTCGTGTCTATTTTGACGCATCCTCTCATTTCCTGCACCGCTGCTTCTTTCATTGCTTGTATTCAGTTTGTCACATGGTATGTTTTCCCTTTGTCTTAACCCGGCCGTAGTGGCCTTATTTTTACAGAACAGCATGTTTAATACTTCCTTTCTGAAAGTATGGCCACTGGCAAAGTACAGGAAAAAGTTTGTGCTATGCTGGATCAATTGAAACACAAGAGCGACAGCCTGCAACAGACCTCCAAGGGCATAGCTAAGGGGATTATGCACATCCATCCAAAAAGCCTCTGTAATGGAATAAACAAAAGGAAAACAACAAACGCTACAGATACTGTAAGCAACATGATTGTCATTTGTCTATGGTTCTCTATTTGCTTTTCACGTATACCAGCCATTGTTGCTGTGACTCTCAATGCACTGTTCAGTCGCAAACGTATTATCGTGTTAAACACTGATACCAAGATTATAGGAATGTAAAATGTCACAGAAGAGTCAAAATAAGCCCAGTACTTTATAAAGTCCTCCCCTCTGTTGGCATAGTCGTATTGACAACTGTAGCGGACAACAGTTCCTGTCCACAACCAATGTAAGTTGAGCCCTGTGAGCACAAGGAACATGCTTGAGGCCCCTATCCATGCAGACTTCATTGTAGACCTTTGTGCTGCCCGCAAAGGAAAAACAATCACGATGAAGCGGTCTGCCGTTAATAAGACTACCGTCCAAATAGCAGTCATTGTGAAAAAACTGGTAAAGAACAAGTACCACTTACATCCCCACAGTGTTCTAAGACCTCCTCTATAGATACCACCTATGCGGGCCAATACAAAGGTCCAGAGCACGCAGGTATCCAGGATGGCCAGAAGCCTTGGGTAGAAGGAGGCCCGTGCATGGAAGGATTTTCGGCTCATTACTACCATAGACACCCCGTTGCCCAAGGTACCTACCCCACAAAGAAGGAAAGGAGCCCAATACATGATGGCTACTTGCACCTTCCATGTAAGGTACACCCTGGGGTCAGATATTAGTGGAACTGTCGTATTGACGGACGTCATGTTGCGTGTGGATGTTTCTGTCGTCATAGCTGAGAGTAACACAAGGGTTGTTGAGTCATACATTGATCTCATGTAAATCACTGAAGAACTACAGTTGGTTCCTGGTGAAGTCTGTGTGATCCACAACCGCTTAGTTTTTCTGAAAAAAAAAAACATAAATATATATCTATATCTATATCATATTCATTCACTGATATGTGAAAACTTCATAATGTTGTTGTATGTCTTCCTTGAACTTCTGGAATCTGAGTTTGCTTGTTTAATGACTTATGGGATTTGATGACAGATTGATTTTGTTTTGTATGGATCTCGTTGCAGTTTCTCTTGTGTTGCTGAAAACTTCCGTTCAGATGTTTCATGACAGTCATTGCTTTTATGTTGTCAATATCTTATCGTCTTACAATATTCAATGAATAGTGTATTACTTGGTAGATATTCAGGTCTTGCTATTGTTTCTGGTGACGTTCATGTTGACAGGTTTGCCAAAATGTGGACGGCCTTTAACTTGGACTGAGTTTCGACCATGTAACTAACACATTATGGTCTCTTATACTCCAATCTTTACAGGTAATATTGGCAGAGAAAACTATTACAATTACAAGTGAATCTAAATAAAAAAAAATTAAAATTTCTCGTAGTTACATATTAAATTTTTAGTACTCAGTCAAGTCAGACATGTTCGATATTTGTTTATTACACTGCTAAGCGCCGTGGCAAATGTCTGTGATTCTATGGCACAAAGGCATATTGAAGACCTGAAAACACTTGTGGCAAACAGTCAAACCTATGGCTCTCAGCATGTTACGAGACAACTTGCAATGAAAACATAACTTTTTGTTAAGATTCCCATTGATGCGGAGGGCTCTGGCTTCTCGTGGGAGGCAAGCTAAGTGACATTACTTCTCAACTCACTTAAATCAGAGTGTACGTGAAGCAAACGTTGCTGACGGATGCTGCCGCAATTATTTACAAAATAATTGTGAATGCTTCTGTTGAGACTGATACTTTTTTAACACATTGTAAGAATACTTTTCTTTCCATTTCACAAAGAAGACACTACTAAAATGCTTTCAATGCTAGACTCGTAGCAATCCTTCAAATGTGTATGAAAAGAGAAATCTTTAATGAGTATATCCAAAAACATTTCACTTTTGCCTTCCAGAAGTTCAACACTATGTACAGAGCAGTCATAATTTCGAGACAGGCTTTCACCATAGCAAAACTAAGGATATAGATATTTTGTCTAAAGGGAGCAGACGTTAATCTGATCGAGAAGAAACCTGTTTAAAACAGTGATATGAAGGTGTTGCTATTGTGCAGATGAGGTATGAGGTGATTCGGCTATTTTCTCTAACTCCAATCGAGTACCAAGCTTTCTCAGCTAGAGCAATTCATTGACTGCTTTAAAGTCAATGTAGAGCAATTGCACAGACTATGATTCAAAATAAGTACGAGTGTTGCAGAGATGCCAAAGAAGCTAACGAAAGCCCTGTTAACATCAGAAAGAAGAAAGGTTATGATCACGCGTAAATTACGTTAAAATGTTAACATGGATTAAAACACATTACACAAGACGTACTTAAGGTTCTGAGAACTGACAAGCTAGTGAAAACTCCTACTGTCACGGATGCATTGTGCAATGAGTTAAGCAAAGCTCATGAAAAACCTGAACAACGTTGATGTAAAATGCAAATTAGACACACAGGTTGTCATTGGGGTAAACACGGTGATCATAATTAGAGTAGTTCAAGGCTGAGCAACATTTTACGGCAACCGCAGACCGTTAACAGCCAGCGTGTCAAATGTGTGTTTCATGTACACAATCACATCATCTTCAGCAGTGTACTGAATTTAAAGACTTGGGAATTACCGATACATTAGCTTTTGTTGACCACCACAAGTTAAGTCATCGTGGCTTTCGTGACAACCAGGCTGGTTGAACTTGTAGAAGGTGCAAATAATGCTTTTGCTCTGAAAAATGCATTTTGTGGTGTTTCATATAGATTCGACGGCAAAAACCGTTAAAATGCAAAATGCAACTACAGGGGCTTGTAGATACTTAATGCCTGTGGTAAGGGTTACAATATGTGGAACAAGGCTGCACTTACTACACCTAGCGGTACTACTGTTTCCTTGAGCTTCTACTAAGCTTAACGTAAAGGGTAAGAATCATACATGTGTTCCTAAACAGTATCAGAATCCAAGACTGCTGAATTAAAACATGTTTTTTTGGGGGGGGGGGGGGGAAGTATCTGCTCGCCCTTAGAGCACACAAATGTTCGGAAGCAATATTGTATACATATTTATAGAACTGATTGAGATCTTATACAGTATAACCATACCAAAGATATAGATATTTCAGGCAGTACAGGATGCAGACGTGTTGATTTGGTCATTGGTCAGAGGGTCAGAATTTGAGGAGAAAACCATTCGTAGTAGATTGATATGACATGTTGTGACTCGCATGTCACTGGCCGTGAACATTGGTATGTGTGTAAAGTTCTGCCTATACAAGTGACAGTTGTAATTTAGTGCTTGAATTCATCACTGTCATATCTATCTGACACTGCCAGCAGGTAATGTGCCCCGCCATGTGAGTAAACTTGACAGTTTAAGTTCTAGAGAACAGGTTAAAAGGATGGTGGTTACATCGTGCGAGTCAGACTCTGTTGGTTATGCCTTTGATGGAATCAAATTATGCAGCTGGGAAAGTGTAGCGCCGGTTAGGGTTAATGAAGGATAAGCTGAGATATTGTAAGTAAAACAGAGACGATGGTGAAACTCAAAATGAGAAGTATATCAAGTATATATAACTTCAGTGGCCAAGGTACTTGCTTTTATTTTGTTATGAGTGGGTCCATTTTGCTGGACCTCCTTCGGGACCCTGAAGGTCCCGTAGAGTGGTGAAAAATGGCTAATCAGTTTATGAAAAAAAAACAACAAAAAAAAAAAAAAAAAACAACCGTTAAATTAATTGACATCAGGGCGGTAATTGAATTATCATCAAATACAAAGATCGAGTCTGTGAATGCTTTTTAGAGTTGAAAGCCTTAGGTCAGAAGTGCACAGGTCATAAGCTTAAGAAACTATCTGCACATAATGGTGGTGAATACATGTTAAAATAATTTTGTAAATTGTCTACGAGTAGAGGGAATGCGAAATCAACTGGTGATTCTGAAAATCCCTTAAACAGAATGATGTTGCATGAAGATTGAGCAAAAAATTGATTGAATCAGTTTTGTCTGTGCTGTTTGCTGAAAATTTGCCACTAAAATTTTGGATGGATGCCCCATTAATTGCTGTAAATATTGGAAATCAATGCCCCACAAAAGCAGTCACAGCAATTACTCCTTAAAAAACATGGACATGAGATAAGCCAAAGGCCAATCACTTCGGAGTTTTTTGTTTTGTTTTATTTTTTTGTTTGTTTTTTTTCAATGTGTTGCATCCGCACATATGAACCAGGACAAAAGTAGGAAACGTGACTAAAAGCAATTTAATGTATATTCCTTGGATACGGTGACGACACAAAAGAGGGAGCAGATACCATTCCAAGTTTTGGAAAAATAGCAGGTGTGGGTGATGCATTTTCTGAACTACTGATGCTATTGTTGGCGAGTTACTGCACAATGCAGAGGGCATTTTTCAGCCCTTATCTTATAAACATTTTAAATATATTTCTAGCAGGAAGTGTCTATCTTGACAAATGCTGTGGAGCAATAGTTGTTCCATTGTTCAAAAGGGTTAAAGAAACACAAGAAACATGTTTTGAGGCTTATAGGAGTTATTTACGCTAAAGTCCAGTTTTTACAAGCAGTACAAATAAAAGTATGTATAAAAACAAAGGCAATGTATGAGTGTAAGGCACGGTACCAGAAAAATCAGTCTCCTGTAGACCATATCTTCAATCTGTTTGCATCAACTTAAAAGTGCTTATCAAAAACACAAGGGCACATATTTTGCTTTCTCTAGATTTCTGCAAGGTTCTTCGCCCTCTTTTATAGTCCTTGCTTTAACACTGTGTATTCAGTGTGGTTGTCCATGATATATACTCAAACTAAGGTCACGCTGCTTCTGCAAAAAGTCACATATATTTATTCGCACTTTGTCAACATCAGGGTCGATAAGCCTTTCTCTTTTCAACCTATCTCGTTCTCACAAGCATTGTGGTACCTGAGTAAGTAAAGAAAATAACATCGAGTTTGTTTTCATGACGAATTTCTTACGAGAGCATGACCTGACCAAGAGTGGTTAGTTAAATTAATATCTATCAGCAACAGACGCACATGATAGCTATATACGAAGCGTTCAGTGACACTGCAAACAACGGTAAGGAGGGGACAGTAGCGGCACTGTTTAGAACGGACAAAGCAGTCTTTTAATTATTCCTGGGAATGTTAAAATATTCTTGAACACAATTTCAGAGTTACAGGTCAAATTAGCCAATCAGCGAGCCCGGTGCGTTTCTTCATGCAGAAGACACTTCTATCGCCACTGTTCAAAAGCCCAGGGAAGCTCGGTGAATGGCTTAAAAGTGACTTCATGCGTGATTGCCAAGGATACCCTGCCAAGAACCGCCCGCATTTGTGAGCACGTGGTTGACTGGGGAAAAATACTAGAAAACCTGCAGTCAGGCGGTTAGAATAATCAAGGAGGTGGGAAGAAACTCTACCTCCATGAAGTAACCAGCATTGAGACAACATAACTGAAAGAAAACTGAAAATAAATTTGAGATATATTTATTAGGAGGCTGCCCGGCCGCTGATGTGCCTGCCTCTCCTAGCGGGGAATTTTCCTTTCATAAGTGCACATGCCACCCCAATCAGGTCCCAGGTGCATTACTGTAACAGGTCCTCACAAATGACTTCAACACGGTCACAGATACCCTCCTCAATAGCTGTAGGCCTTTTGTCTGTCCGCATCATGATTGAGCTAACTTCAACAATAATTTCTGTCCGATAAATTTTCAACTTTTAATTGGTACTTAGATTTAGTGTAGACTGCGTTCAGCTGTTCTCCACTCCGCCCACTCATTGCACCTGCATTTCAAAAATGTTCCCAATAATAAATTTCTGTTGAAGTGGTTTTAAGTCAACATTTCACTAATTGTATTCATACTTTATATGTTTATTCATCTTTTTTGTGTTTTTGCTGTTGAATATGATAACAAAAAACTATGGATTATATTTTTCCAAATTGGTGCTGTTCGGAAAATTTCAAAACGTTTGCTCTTGTGTACCGTAAAAAATGGTAAGCATATAGCAAGATGAAAAAGCTGCAAATTACAAACTTTGTTGATTTTTTCTCAAGCACATCCTGTGCGTCCTTTCACTTCAACTTGTTTTGACCTGCATGACCAGACGTCAAAACAAGATCCTCTTTCTCCCACTCCAACCCCAAACAAGAAAAGTTCTTGTGTAATGCTTACAAGATAAGAAACGACCACGCAGCTGTTATTCGGACGGGCATACCAGTGTTAGAGACAGGGCTTGATTACCACTTCTTACAAAATTAAGGGCTTTTAGAAAAAAATAAGTTAATACATGCCATTGTATTTTTCATTTAGTACTTACGGATTTGGATGTAAGAGTAAATTTCCATCTGCCTATGGGTCTACCAAGTATTCTCTATTCCCAAAGTTCTAGTACTATTTTGTTTCCCCGCAGAGGAAGTTGCCCGTATCTCGCCAGGCGAGACTTTGGTTACTGAGACAACCAGGCAAGCAATTATGGCGGGGAATTGATGTGCATGCCGCGTATTGCTTAGTTCATTGTTGTGTTTTGGGGGTTGGGCAAAGTCGTCAAAACGTTACTTGGCCAATCCATGTTGCATTCCAAGTCTGTCCGTGATTTATCTGCAACTGAAACCCAATAAGCTAACTATGCCCATGATTCGTGAATTGACTGAAACGGGTCAGCCCACGGACGCAACTGTCCCAAAGGGCAGGTTGCTCCAGTGAAACCTTCATAAGGTACACATAACCGTGCCCGTGCATTGAATCAACTTTTTGTCCAGAGCTAGTCTATAAAAAATAAACACGTGAGATTTATGGCCATGCCATCTCGAGAGAAAACATCAGATTCCGAATTTGAAGGTAACTTTCTAGGGCGTCCGTGATTTGTCAAGTAACACGTTCAAGTTTTGTTTACTGGTTGTACACAGTCGAGGGGTCAAATCACGGGGCTGGTTTAGAAATCTGTGTTCAGGCGCCACTATTAACAATACATTGTGGTAGATATTCACTCTCGTGGCCAGAAAACTACCGTTTTCATCCTATAGCCAGGCTCCGGACAAAACATTTATTTTAATCACGGGTTCGGTCACATGTACGCGGTTCAAGTTTCACTGGACCAACCTGCCCCGAACAGGGTTGCGTCGATCGAGTGGACCGGTTTCTGTTCATGCACCAATCATGGGCATGGCTAGCTTATCGGGTTTCGGTTGCAGACAGAGCACAGGCAGCCTGGTTCATACGTTGTGAATGGTAACAAAAGGTAATTCTCTAATCTACTTATGAACCAGCTTGAGTCATAAGAACGGCAGAAATGAAGATGAAAGAGTGTTATATAGCCTCTCTGTACTCACTGTTCTTTCTACATATTTTGGATAAGTATTTAATATAATGTACAGTTAAAAGTAATGCTGGCCTTGGATTTCTAAACCAGCCCTGCGATTTGTACGTCTGGACTCTGCACCACCAATAAACAAAACCTGAACGCCTTGTATAACAAATCACGGACACCCTCATGAGTCGATTAAAAAGCGAAACCGGACATCAAAACGCTCTAGCCACTAAGCCGTCTGTTAAAATGTTTTCATGTCCCATCTTGCCCTTTGATTTATATTTAAACAATGTGCTATTAGCTTTAGGCATCCTGCTGGTTACAGCACAAAAACTCCCTCAGAAACTGTTGATTTCGTCATGACATGTTTTTCACTTGGAAAACAATTGCAAACATAAACAAGCTCACCCGTATGATGACCTCCATTTGACTTGGTCCGTGGCAGGTCATGTTACCCTTTCATGTTCCAAGCATTGCCCATCTATACAAAACTAAAAAAACAGAGCAGCCTCAGCCGACTGCATAGCAAGCGCCTATGGTGGTAGCCCAGTGTATCATGCGCTCTTGCTACGCAATTCTTAAGTTTTCTCAGAAGGTTGAAATAGCCAGGTGCAAAATTGGTCATTGCCACGAGGTCTTTCAAGGGTCTAATCTCTCCGCCTACAATGGGGCGTAGACAGGCATGGCTAATATAATAGACAGTGCTCGTCTCCGTGAATGCAGTGGGGATTCTCATGAGGTGCATTGACACAGAATGTGCATATCTTGTTGACCCCATAAAATTTATGTCGTGACATTGCTTTTCTTTAGGATACTCAAAATCGAAATCAATATACCAATGGCCTGGTTCTGTCAGATCTTGCGCATGGATGTTACATCAGTGTTGACCGGAAGACCTTTTTCGCAATGTGTGCACGTTATTCATTTATGTTATTATTCTTTGGATGATAAAAAGCTGGAAATACTTGGTCCTCTGGGTTTTCTTCAGGACAATGTATTAGATCAGTCTATGTCCGTCTGTTATCGAACCATATCACAAATATTTGATCAATTTGGCACAGGCCACCAATAAATTGCATACCACACACAAGCATCGTCGTCGTTCTTAAGTTTGACCACACTACATTTTTGCACAAATCATATTTCTTCTTCGGTTGTCAAAGTCGTGCGACCAGTGCGCCTGGGCAATGGGCAAACAGTATATAAATTTGAAATTCAGCATCCAATAATGAAAATTCGTTCGGTTGTAAAACATCAACTATCTCCGTCAAGATTGACTAAGATGTTAATTCCTGCAATGGTCTAGGTGTCATGATGATGGGTTCAAATGGACGTGGATAATTGATGACCACGCGTGCTTAATCTGTTCGCCACTTATTTGCTTTGGGTCTAAAATTTTACTTCAAAAAATGTTGCTACTTCGTCTCCACTTGTTACATTTAGCACAGACTTTCATCTTGCCGTGCTCAATACTTGACATCTGTCAATCACGGAGGACAACCGGGCATACCAATATCAGAAAATGCCAATATTAGTACTTCCTATCGGACCTATTTCAAATCCGGGACTTCCTCTGTCGCACGTGAGGTGTTACTCGGTAGTTTTAGAACGCCCGTGATTTGTGATGTAACGCGCTTTGGCTTTGTTTATTGGCTGTGCAAGGTAGAGGGGCACAAACCACGGTCCTGGTTTAGAAATCCAAGTCAGGGCACCACTATTAACAATACATTGTGTTAAATGTTTCCTCTCATGGTAGATCGAAGGGTTTCGAACCCCATCATGGCCATAAACCTCCGTGTTCATTCTATAAATAGGCACTGGACAAAAGCTTTATTCAAATCACATGTACCTTGTTTACGTTTCATTGCAACAACCTGTCTTGAGGGCGGTTGCATCGGTCGAGTGGAGCGGTTTTCGTTCATGCCCTAACTACAGGCATGGCTACTAACATCTTTTCGGGTTTCAGTTGCAGACAAATCACGGGGCAGCCTTGCTAAGTTGAGGAGCGCCAATTATTTGTGTCGGTTCAAATTTAGTCAACCGTAAAGTAAAGGAGAATATGCGCACGCCAACAGGCCAGGCTGGCTAAAGGTGGTTCCACATATTGCTCGTCCGGATTGGAGAGACGGAGGGACGATTTTACACGTATGGCTAGCTGATCTTCAACCAGACCCAAACACCCAGTGTGGGCTATATACTTGAGTCGTGGCCGGCAAACCATTCATCATTGAAAAGATAATTTTCTCTAAACTGGGACCATTTTTATAACTTATAGCACCCAAAAATACTTGCCAATAACCTGGGAAAAGGCTAATTTATACGCGTCGATTTATAAAAAAAACACAAAACAAATCAGCATATCAGATATAGTCTAAGTCACAGAATATTTCAGATTTTGTGAGAATTATTTTAGGCACACATTTTGTTTATAGATTTATTAATGTTTGATATTCATGGGCACACGGCACATGAGTGTCAAACGTCGATCTACATGTTCTCAAGTATGTCGCTGTCATTGGATGAATATAACGTTGAGGCATACACCCTGAGCAGAGAGTCGACGTGTGCACCGATATACCACCAATGATCCTCGATGTTGCATGCCGTAGAAAGACACAAACAGTTGCATTTGACAATTTGAAAAAGACTGAAATGAAGTTGAAGGTTTTATCTTTCCGTCGGATATGTTTGTTGCCCAAAGATCTGCACCTTCAGTTACAATGTATGGTTTGTGGTCCAAGCAAGTTACAGAATTCTGAATATGAATCCAATTATCTTTCGGTGGAATCGCTTTCCATTCCTTTTTTTCAGTCAGCCATTCTTCCCTTATGCTCTAAAAATATATTTTTTCATTAAAAAAGTAATGACAAGTGCCGACAGCATGTAGTGGAGCTCATTCAGGAGGAGGTCGACTGATTCCGCTTTTTGTGCTCCATCGCTTTTCGGCGTACCCATGTGTGTCCATTACAACAAAGAAACCCACTTCTGCTGACGTGTTTGTGCACTTATACATATTTGAACACTGCTTGATATACAACATTTTCACACTTGATTCAGCATAAAAAGCATCGCTTTTCATTTCGTCGTATATAATAATGATGATTTAAGAAGGATAGGCACGTGGACTATACCTAGATAATTGTATTACCAAACTGGGCTACCAGGGCTGCTCCCCTCTTCAACATAAGTTTTAGCATACAAAGTCGTTCCTTCGATCGAACACAGCAGAAATCCCAGATTTGAAACAGGTCTACAAAACCCAGGCTCAGCTTATAGCTCAACCTATTCTAAGCATGCAGACCTTTCAGACGACTGCTCTGGATTATCGTGCTTGTAATGTGGGTTTACACTTTATCCGCTACCTGCAAGTCTATACATGAACAACATTAGAAGTACACCAACAAACATTGTAACTATATTCAGCCATCAGTGTGTCATAGAAATATCTCAATCGGAACTCTTTTGATGATTTTTCAATGGAAATCATCTGTTGAGTGTGACCATGACGCGGCTGATGAATTCTTTTGGCTCATTGTTAGCCATTCTGGTGCATGTCAACATTGGAATAAATTATTGAAAGCTACATTGTTCTTATATGCGAGCAGCCAACCTGCTGTTCAATTTTGCAAAACCTAAACAAAATCATAGTCTGCACACAAGACCACAGACCTCTCATGTGTCACTGACATATCTCCCCACGATGAGTCGGGTGCAAATTTTAAAAACCTTAAGGGTTTGCTTCATATCAATTTTGCAATATATTTTTAGCCTTTTCACTGACTGTTTTTGGTCACTTGATTAACCTTGACCTACAAAGGTGTGAATTATGAATTTATAGCAGTTTGTATTATTTTATTAACTGTAAAATGTGAGTACTGACACGCATGCAATGTGACATAAAATTCTGCAACTAAGTTCCCTTGAGATCAACCATAAAATATTTCTATGTGTACTACTCGCGTTATGTGATGAGCTGTAAATTTAGGGTATGGGTGATTTTATTTCACCACATTTGTCAGGAAATAATACCCTTGTAGCCAGGTCACTTTCCTGTTTTTATATATTGTATTTGATTTAGAGTGCTAACCCAGTGACAGTGAACACTGTTCCATATTATCCCATCATGCCAATGTACACACGTTGACCGCTAAAGTGCTGAGTGCCACCATGCTTGATATGCTATGCATAAAATGAGAGTTTTGCAATTATTCGTGCACTGCCTCTCTTAAGCTTCTTATGCAGTTAGTTTATTTATGTACGAAGCCATTAGAGATATATCATATGTCATAACTCAGGAATGTCACATACAAATATAACTGATCTTAAATGAAATAGAATTATTTTCCCCTCTCGTAAAAATAGCAAAATTGCACAAGGCACCTGTTGGGCTGTTGTTGGATTAGTCAAGCTGTTAATTGTGTATTTTCCTTGGGACAATTGGTACATGTCTGGTCTGACCCAAACACAACAAATATGACCCTCAAATGTGCTGACTGTTCCTGCAGAAATAAATATGTGAAGAGATGTCCTTGAAATAGCCCTTTGCAGAAAATGTGAAACTTTGAACCCACAAATTCAGGTATGTGTATCTAATGCGAGTTTTACAGACTCCAAGACCCTTCATTTTGTATGGGGAGTCCAGGACACTGGCATTATAGTGAGAAACACATCATTGTAAACGAACTATTCCATTATCCTTTCAGTCAATCTCCTAACAAAGCACACTTTCATTACAATCTCCTGTGAGTATTTTACTGAGATAGAAACTGTGGATGCTAAACGTCTGCTGTATGAACAAATTCAGCTTGATGGCAGATATCTAAAAAAGGAAGTAGTCCGATAGCCATGCTCAGAATCTAAAATATATTGAAACATGGGTACATCCAACTAAGCCAACTGAGTTGCCTACATTTGTAGCAATGAACCTGTCCAAATTACAATCTGTGGATATTGGTTATATTGATGTTACCTCTCTGGGTTAAGAAATTAAACAGGCAAAAACCGAAACACCTGCCATAAAAAGACAAATACATTATCTGTCTAAGGTCTGCAGTGACACTACTCAGGTGACTAACTCTCTGATTATTTCAACAAAGAACTTGAAAGACATTGACAAAGTTGCTGCTAATGCTGCAATATCTGATGTGAAGGATGCAATGGTTGATCAAGCTCTGAAAGTAAAGACAATGAATGGTACATCTTCAATAGAGGCTCCAGTTGTAGATGAGCAGTCTGAAATGGCAGCTTCCATTCATGCCATTATTACGGTTCAACAATCCCCTGCACCAATGTACCAACAGCTGCATATCATCGAGGTCCTGAAACTCTGTTCAGCTGCATATCAGCGAGGTCCTGAAACTCTGTTGAATTATCCAATCATGACCATAGTTCTGGTACCAGTTCAGGGGTATCACATTAACGTGACCAAATGTGCCTGGTGCAACATTATGTTCCTGCCACTGGTTCCAGGCGGCCTGTCAGTGGTGACGTCAGCAACAGGGTCATTGGTTCGCAAGCTCCCCCATATACACTGGCTGCTTCTTCAGCTCTTACTACTACACCTGATACACAGAGCTCTGACTCCTCTTGGGTATCAGGTCCTAGATGTTTGACTGCCATGAGTGCCAGTGGAGGAGGGGTAATTAAAGCCATAACAGAAATGGGGAGGTTGCATGCTGGTCTGACCTTAGTCAGTGTGTCCACACTTATATATAGACTGTTCGTCACTAGGCTAATGCCTCAGACCAAAACCGGTGAGGTCATTGAGTACGTCAAGGAAACCTGTAATATTTAATGTCACCTATGAGAAACTAGGAACTAAATATTGTACCTATGCATCATTTTGTGTAACCTTATCGAGAAACAAGCTGAACATATTGTAAGATGGAATAAGCGGCCACAAAATGTACTTGTCTACAAATATTACCCAAAATAATGGGCTGTACAGCAAAGAATCTTACTCTTGTCATTTAGTTGTCAGGGAATTAAATCTTCCATTCCTGAATGTTCGAATTATATAACAAGCATGATATTTGTTTCATTCAAGAAAGCCGGATGATTGAAAATGAATTATATATGCCTCACAATATACAGAAAGACTGCTACGTTTTGGATTTCCTCTATTGATATAGCTAAATGTATTTTAAGTGGGCACCCCTATGACGGGTTAGCATTTCTCTGACACAAGACTCTCAGCAAACGTATTTCTATGAAGGAATTTGATAACAAGAGAGTTATAGGTATTGAGATAAATACTTTGACCAGTAAGCTATTACTACTCCATGTGTACCTGCAATATGAATTTCATGACAACCTCGACCAGTATACATATTGCTTGATTAAGATATATACCATTCCATTGTCGACGATCCAGATACTGCTCATGTTATAGTGATGGGTGACAGGTGACTTGTAACCCAAATGCTGGTAGCTGATTTTGTTCGGAGCTGATGATAATGGTCTTATTGCCTTAGATAGTACTCTCCAAGCTGGTAATCTGGACTTTCATACACATATAAGTCTAGCCAATTATACCACATCTTGGCAGATCATTGTATTACTACCAGCTCAGCTGACCTTTATGTTCAGGAACTCTCTGTGTTCCGTGATAACGTAACATCTGATCATTTTCCCTCACTGCTAAGATTTCTGTTAATCTCCTTTAAAGAGAGTTGGTGAGGAAAATAATGTTGATGCCCATTAAAACTGGTCTTTCATGAAAGATGCTGACTTATGTAACTATGAGCTTTCTACTGATAATTATTTAAGTTTAATTAATATACTTGCTGATGATCTTGTATGCAGGAGTGCTAATTAGGAGCTTCGTGGCCATAAGCACGCCATATCTAAGTTTAATGGCATCGTACAAGCCTTACAAACAGCATCAGACCTCACAGTTAGAACTTGATCCTCAAATGATTTTAAAGCTTTGCCAGGCTGGAATGATAATGTCAAGGTGGTACACTCCATAGCATGTAATGCTTATGTAAGTGGGCAATCCCAGATTCGGTCCCCCTTTTTTTTATAATTTGACTAAAACTGGATCTCAATTTAAGTATGATTATCGCTCCTATAAACAATTGGAAGACACTGCTCAGGCCGATGCTCAGCTTTCAACCTGTCTCAGAGTGACACTGTCCCTTTCTGGAAACAAGTCAAGACCATTAATTGTAAGAAGCTACCCATAGCCACCAGTGTAGGAGGCACCACAGGTCTTTACGAACTTGGTTCAATGTGGAGTGGTCATTATAAAAAGATTGTTTAAATCTGTCAGAAATAGCTCTTTAAAAGAGTGGTCCTTTGCTATTACTTATGAGGTTATATGTTAGCGTCAGCTACTGAAATTCAAGCTGTTTGCGATTTCCTCCTAAATAAGACAGCGGGAATTGACAATCTGAGTAATTAACATCTTAAGCACAGCAGTAAACTCATACCTATTATATTATTTACGATGTTTACTGGTTCCCTTGTGCATCGGTATTTACCTCAAGATTGTTTGAAATTCCGTGAATGGCATTTAACAGATAAAAATGTCACAAAAAACATGGATGGATTTTTGTCATATAATTCCAATCTCGTTAAATTGTGATAATTGAAATACGAAACAACACTTGGATGTCAGCTTTATACAGGTGTATGAACTGTGCTCTTGCAAGGGTCACATCATTGTGCTTCCCTACCATAAAGTTCCCACCTAGCCTGGAAAACAGTGCACCTATATGACCACCAATGAAGCATCTCTGCAATGCAGCAAACTTGACTTAGCTTACTCTATTTAAACAGAAGCTACAGCATGTTGAAAACACAGTATTTTCACAATTACGGACTATCTCCGTTGGGATGCGCAACTAGCCAATTACAACTGTGGTCTGTAACCTATTGCCAGTGTTGTGGGCATTTCTGATGATAGGGTTGAGCATATTATCACCAAGGAGTTTGGGTTTGACAAAAGGTGCTGCAAGATGGGTGCCAACGCTCTGAACAGTGGACCAGTAACGTGTCAGATTCCTAGCCTCCCGTGACAATTTAGGCATTTTTGAAGCAGATCCCGGTGATTTTTGGCCTGATTTGGATGTGACCTGGATTCATTACTTTGAACCAGAATCCAAAAATCAGTCTAATATATAGAAGCATCTGGGATCACCAGCCCCCCCCCCCCCCCAAAAAAAGGAGCCAATTCCGTTCTTTCTGGTGGAAAGGTGTTCAACATATTACTATGGATGGAGACAGCGGACGTGATATTTTGGAAGAACAATGTGCAAAATGATGCTTAATATCCGCGAATGTGTTCATACCTGTATTGCCCACCATAAATAAAGGGGCAGCTGTGATGGCTGCCAGTTTGAGGACGATATATCTGAATTCATGGCGGACTCATTAATAATATGTCTTTATTACATAGGCCTGCAAAATATTAATATTAGGTATTTATAACGGGCCAATTTTAAACCTGGGACATAAAATTTGGGGGCTGGGTGGGGTTGTTGCTTGTCAGGCTTTAAGTTTTGTTTCGATTTGGTTTGGTTTGGATTATTTCTTTGGGGGGGGGGGGTGTTTTGTTTTGTTTTGTTTTTATTTT
This sequence comes from Hermodice carunculata, assembly GCA_964020975.1. Taxonomy (NCBI): domain Eukaryota; kingdom Metazoa; phylum Annelida; class Polychaeta; order Eunicida; family Amphinomidae; genus Hermodice; species Hermodice carunculata. The sequence continues at coordinate 15,569,580 of OZ026618.1, read as the reverse complement.
TGTTTTTTGTTTTTTGTTTTTTGTTTTTGTTTTTGTTTTTTGTTTTTGTTTTTGTTTTTGTTTTTTTTTGTTTGTTTTGTTTTTGTTTTTTTTTTGGGGGGGGGGGGGTTGGATTTGTTTTGGGCTTTTTTAAAATTTATTTTTGAGGGGGTAGTATCTTGTGTCAGTTCTTTTTCCCTTTAACTGGCACAATAGTTTTTAATCTCAACTGGCACAGTAGGTTATCACATGGTTTGGAACCGAGTGACCCTGTCTACAAACTCAAAGGTCCCCGTATGTTCTTTCGCCGGTCTATCTAGCTACAGTCCGGGCGGTAGGGTTGATACAAGACATGATACAACTTAAACCATGAAAAAGTATACATAACTTTTATGGGATATGACCTAGCTCAGACCATGAGAATATATATTCAACGTTTGCATGATAAAATTCAGCTCAGACCATGAGACCCTAAAATTAACATTTACAGGACATAATACCGGTCAAACCAAAAGATCGAATATATATACGCTTACTGGGTACAATACAGCAAAAAACCATAAGAACCTATATTTAAGGTTTGGTTCATTTGCCAACCAGGAAAAGCTCTGATGGGTATTCATGCTTGGTGTCGCATATGACTTTTGTAGTTTTCAATTTGGCATTCTGAAGTTCCCGGATCTGTCATTAATATGTTATTCTATTTAATGCTCTTGATGTTATTCAGCACCAATGTAAGTCTTACATATAATGGTTATAGTGAAGTGAATATTTATGAAAAAAATAAAATGCTTGCTATAGTGGTCCCGAAAACCGAGGAATCCAAACTATCGACCACGCTTCTGAACATGCCAAAGTTATGAGTCTCTGACAGATATAAAACCCAACCATAAATATGGATGTATTAACTGATATTTAACGCAAATTGAAATAGTTGTATAATTAAGTTGTGTAATTTACTTGAATGTGATCGAAACTTTCAGGTGTTATTGAAATATGATTGCAAGACACTAGTACGAACGATAATTACCACACGTGAACTGTGTGTTTTGACATGTCCTCCGGTAGATTACCGCTTTAGACCACATTCAAAGTCAGTCCTAAATTAGTTAACGTGGTAGCCTAATCATAATCTGGCTTCATCTTCGAGGGCAAAGAGCAACTTCCTTCCATGCGGCAAACTAACGAGGCAGCAACTTACATCCGGATAAAATTTCGAAGAAATCATTGGTGACATTTTTGCATGACCATAAGTGCCAGAATGGAATGAACAGTGCGGAAGCCATTGTCTCCAGCGGTTTGCTTAATTGTCCCAAAGCATTACATAGCAGCGTGATTACCGCAGTACATTCTGGGAGATTGTAGGGGTCACGGCCAAAGAGATGCACATGCCTGCTCGCAACCCACAGTATGGCAAATATCTGGTAACTTTAGACGAAATAGTGTTTACAGTGCGAAGTTACCCTCAGATATTGTGATAGTCAATACAACGGAAGACTTGCAAAGATAGTTGTGTTGTTAACGATTCGGCGGTACGCAGCCAGGTTATCATTCTGCACATTGCTGTACAACACTTGGTATTTTCATCGAATATAGAGTGCATTCTGATTGCCTTAATCCATCGTGAAAAGACATATTGAATTGTACTTTTAATCTTGAATAGGCATATTGAATGTTTTTTATCCAGATAAATAACTAAAAAGCGATTCTTGGCCAAAGATGTTGGATACGTGTTCTGGTAGTATCGTGCACACAGCTGTGGCTTCAATGCCTGGTTTCACTGTTGTGCGTCTCTGCCCAGTCTCTTTGACTGTGTGCATCCCTTGCAAATTTATTGAAATAATGTCAATGGTATTATTTTATAACCGTTATTAATTATAACGCTTTATTAGTCACGAAAATGAACCGTAGCAAAATGGACTGAGATAAACAAAATATAGGCCTTCATTCCTGGTCAACTGGGCACAGGTTTTCCTGGCAGTTGGTTCACGCGGCAGATGGTAAAACTTAATTCAACGCTTTTTTCCCCTTTTTTTGTTTATTGGTTTGGCTTTTTTGTGCTTTCCCGTTAATTTATACCCCAGGCTGTTCGGAGGTGTATCCTGAAGCAAAAGCGACATGTGATCGCCCCCCCTTTATTTCAAATGGGAAAAAAGAGGTACAAGAACGTAGAAGTTGCTCTTCAACTCTCACTGAGGCACTGTTCATACTTCGAAATTACACTTGAATGTGTTCATCGGAAGAAAAATCATACATGCACAATGAAACTCAAGAAGAAAGTCAAAGTGAAGTATACGTCTCGTGGATATGCTTTGCACTGGTCATAATCAGTGAAACTAAACGAGTAAAATGAGTTTAAGGTCCGAGGAAAACGTGACACGAATAAATCGATGCCGTTCTTTGACGGGCTGGACCATTGTGGCCATGCATCGTAATTGCCTTATAGGAAGGAAGCCATCCAGGCTTTACGTCCAAAATGTCGCGTAGTAAGCATGTGGTAAACACAATTGGAAAATTATGTCACTTGAACAGTCTGGAGGCGAAAGTTAAAAGTATTAGTTATAGTGTAAGGTTAAATTGTATATATTTAAGTCTCAACAGAACATCATTTACACTCACCGCTATATAAGCAATTGCCTTTTTGAGAGGGAACATATAGATTTCTTACTTTCTTTCTGTCTATCTCTCTCTCTCTCTCTCTTTCTATCTGTTTCCCATTTTCCTCTTTTTTTTCACATGCTTTTGTAGTGTTATAATACATTACATTTTCTTTCATTTACGCTAGGTTTCATATAACTGCGTGTTACTCTTTAGCACAAAACCTTTATTTTTGCCATTTCTGTGACCAGAATGTTGCTTTGAAACTGGAGAAAGAAAGGGTGCCGTCGAAACGTTTTTATGACCACAAATAACTGATTCACTGCCAACTGCGACTAAAGTCGAACTACTAAAGACCACGGCAACTACTCACAGTGAAAAATAAATATTAGACCTAAAGTCCTTGCAGAATGACTTTTCATTCAATTTTCAATACCGACATGCTCATATTTCCAGAAAATAATTTATGGTCCGGATCAACAGCTTTCCTCAATATGCTTTGGATGCAGCGCGTCAAAGAGCGTGAGGAGAAGTTGTTGATTAAGTCCACACTTAAGGTGGAAGGTCTGAAGCCGGCACCTTTGGATAACCTCTAATCACTTTTTCATATTTTTGGATAGTCTGATACTTAAACTACATGCTCCCAAAATCTCAGATGTGTGAACATAAAATTTATATGAGATAATTGATCTCAAAACTTTTGCTTACAATGGAAAGTTTAAACAGTCCCGGCCACATGGCTTTGTTTGCATGGGTATGATAATGAACCATGTCATTGTTTGCACAGTCATTAGTCCATGACAGTTGAAAACCAATTGAGCTATTGACAAGGGTCACTCACAGGAAACCATTAGCCATGGAGAGAAGAATGGGCCAGTTCAGACTAAAGACAACCGTTGTTCTGATTACTTTGAAATTCTCTATTGATGTAAAAACAAATTAGCAGAAACCACTTACTGGTTCCCAAATATGGAAAGCCGCATATGAACCAACACCCAAACAAGCCAAGTGTGGTGTTCCCAAGTCAAAAAAGCCGCGATTTAAGCCACAAATTATACTTTTGCTCAATGACAACATCGCATAGGTAAAGCAACGAGTTTATTTCACACAATAAATAAAACAAAGGACAGAAGAAATCAGTATGTGCCATATTACAGCCACAAATGCGTAAGAATTGGCAACTTTTTCTTTCAATGCTATTTTCTCTGAAGTGTTTTTTGCTTAACCTCTGCAATGTCTATCTCGCCTCACAAACGTAAAATTTGCCCTATCACATTGAAATCAACGGACATTAAAAGAAAAATATCATTTCCGTGACCTTTGGAGCAATTTATGGAAATAAAATGAACAACGTGTCAGGACTAAATTAAAAATGTTATAACTTTTTATTTATGTTATTTTAGGACGTATCATTGAATTCGATCTTGGACATGGATATTTATTTTAAATTTCTTCTGATTTCAGCTTTAAAAAAAAAAGCAATTTTGTGTGACTTCTGCGCGAAAAATGTGAAAATCCTACCAAGTCAGAAAGAATGCTATGAAATCTCCAAAAATCACAATCCTGTAAAAAAAACTCTGCGGATATATAGTAATCAGAAAATAAATAGGTTAAATGTACTTGTGAAAAATTACATGGGTAATTGCAATCAGTCTCACTGCGCACTAGCTTCACAGCTTCCACCCTAAGACAAAAATTGAAAGGAAAATGCCACTAATTTTATGTCGAAAAGTTGCGAATTTACTTGTATGTATGTAAAGTATATGGGATATAAAGAGTCAATCAAATTTATTGATCGAAAACTGGGCAAGTGACGACAGGCTTTCATTCATTCAGGTAGTATTTGAGATCTGCCCTACATGTGGCGATTGAGGGCTGCTGTGCTAATGCCACTTTCGTAAACGTCTATGTATAAATCGTATATCTAAAAAAAAAAATTTCATGGTAAGTGCAATTACTTAATTTGAGTGGCAAGTTGCTATGTTTCTGTAGTTATTTTATGATTAAAATATTTCTTGAACAGCTTTATTTATCTGCTGAATATATTGCTGAAGAGAGGCAGGGTTGCTCGCGTACCGCTGGATCATAAACTCAATGTAGCCACAGTCAGGGTGAAATGACCACGTGACACATTTACATACTACTCGTAAGCAGGATATTCGGATAAGGTAAATCTATAACTCTCTGATGGCGCCTACAAATTCCCTAAAAGTACTTTCCTTAAAACATGCTCTGACGTCATAGGTCAGTTGGCAGTCAACAATACAATGCATTTTGTGCTTGCCTTGTCCATTTGGCACTTTATTACACACTATAATGAGATTGCAGGCCACAAATTTCAGTGCTTTCTGCGGGTACATAAGATTTAAATGCAGTATGTGGCGCGCTTATATAAAATGTTGAAGTGTCAGGGTTGGTGTTGCCTATCTCATGTCACAGATCCAAGGCTGAAATAAGAATCCGCATAGGCAAATCCTTTATGTTCCTACCAACATCGAAAAATGTCCGTTGCCATCAATTTACGGCAGACTCAGTTATCATCTTTATCACCAACAGCTCATGTGTCTCAGAAATGTTTACTTAGCCAAATGCGATACGTTAAGTCACTGATACGACGGCTTCATCCGAAGAATTGTACTTACCATTATACATAGGACTTGGGTCTCATTGTGTGGACTTATTATGCATGTGTATTTGATTTTAAAACACTGGTCTGGTAGCAGAGGCTTGTTGCATGCTCAAACGTGTCTCTCAAAATATCCTGAAAATGGCGCTATTACTATCAAAATCAAACATTCCGGTAACCACACTGAAAGTAATATATATTTTGACCGGGCATCTAGGAAAGTGTCTTAGATACAAGGGAACTCTTCACTTCCTGGGTTGAGTTAGTCTGATGTCAAAGAAACAAAAACTGTGTAATAAATGAGTTATAAGTTGAATGAGAATTTCGTCTGAAATAAAAGTTAAAGTGAAATGTTTCCCTATCAGAAAACTGCTCCATACAAGAATCATTCATAAAAATGAATTGTTGTTTCTGTCCACAATTGACGGTTATTCAACGCTTGAACAGTAGTTTCTTTAAATTATGATACAAACATATCCATGAATTTCTCACTACCTTTTTTATATCTAATATGAATGTATCTCTTCCTGGTGAAATATTGCACACCACAATATATGCGACAGGCACATTTTGCAGGCCGACATTTTTTTTGGTACCCTCAGAATGGTATACAATTAAATATTAAAAGAAGCCAAAGACATGGGTACGCCTCAATGAGCCCCACTCTTCCAGAGGCCTGAATATGTCATAACATGGGTTGTGGAGTCACTGATAAGGTGCTTGGCGTACATCTTAAACGGTGAAATATAAAGCAAAAACCCTTCAAAGTATGTGAATCGTCGGCAATATAAGCTTGTTAACACACTGATCGGTGGAGTTTTATGCAACTGTCTTGTATTATTCTCACAGCGAGCTGCAGGTGGCAAAAGCAATGAGACTGCAGCAATAGAGAAGCGCCCTGCTATAGCAACAAGGGAAACATAAATACATAACAAACCAACATTTCACAGCAACGAATTATATGTCAATACATTATCAATAAAAAACGCACGATAAACGGCCAAGTAGCTGAACAAACATAAGATCCTTGCAATTCTAATATCCATTGGCCTTGCTTCTTTTTTTCAACGACGGAAAATGCAGACCGCTGAATACAAACATATTGATGGGTCGGCGTTGATCTAAGTGTGTAGCGTGGGCTGAGCAATCGCTCAAACATAATGGAAAGAGAGCTGTTCAGCGTACACTAGGCACCACATGATCAAGAGGGCTGTGTGAACAACCCGTCCTAAGCTGACATTGCCATTTAACAAAGATGTCCCCATTCAGTCTAGAAGCTGAGGATGCCGGAGAGGAAGTGAAAATGTGGGTTTCCATTGCAATCGCCAGTTGAGTTCCATGGTATTTAATAGGACGGCATGCATTAACCGACAGGCACCGAAATTGAAAACTTTGTTAAAAATGAGGAACCAGAGTATCAACACTCAGTAAAACGTTTGATTGATTTTCCCACCAGCTGCATTTCCATCAAATTTAAGAACAATCTTAATGACGGTTTTATACACAAAATATAATGCAAAACATGCACAAAACACATATAAAGTCGTAAAAAAATAGAAAAGGAAACAGCACTACCCGTCTAGTTATGGTTTGAGGGTCCTCAGAATGTGCCAGTGGAATTCCAAAGCAATTGGCTGAGCAGTTTCTGAGAGGAAGATGTTTCAAGATTAAACAAAAAATTACAAAAAATCATGAATAACCTTAAATCACCGAAGCTTGACCTTTTGAACGAACTTGGTAGAGACAGACCTGAGATACGTTCCCAACAAATTTGAAAGGAATTTGGTTTACAGTTTTGGAGAAGAGGTTACAAATTCGAATTCCCATTACTATCCCCGTTGACTTACATTGTATTCAACAGAAATGCATGCACTAACTGACAAGTACCCGAATTAAAATTTTCGTTAAAGTCAAGGACCCACAGTAACATTACTTATCAAACAATTTTGTTTCCCCCTTTGTTTGGCCACATATGCATATGATGTAGGTTTACATATGCTATGGATGATGAAGTGTTAGGTACAGTAAGAGAGGAGAAAGACGTAGAATTTTAAGATCAGATACTTTAACTTTCTCTCACCATATCGGAAAAATAGGTGCAAAAGCTTACAGTGTCTTGGGCATTATGGGAAGAACCTTTTCATATAATTCGAAAGGATCATTCTTAATATTGTTTGAAGCGTATGTAAGACTACAGTTAGAGTATTGTGTACAGGCGTGACCACCCTACCTTAAAAAAAGTAACAAGAGCACTTTGGAAAAGGTACAAAGGAGGGCGACGAAACTGGTCCCTGCAATTGCAAACTTACCATGCTGCGAGAGGCTGAAGGATCTTAAGATTACCACCTTGGAAGAAAGACGGGACAGGAGAGATCTCATCGAAGTATACAAGATAATACATGAATGAGTGTAACCTTTTTCAAAAGCCTGTATCACAATTACTTCTTTGGTATGTAAACAGCTGGATAATTTATATGTATCTATTGTATAGTCAGTAACGAGCAGTTATAGTATCTTCTTCTCACCTTCCAGGTGCGCTTGTATGTCCATATAATGTACAATATGTATATAACACAAATAAATGAACTATGGACTAAAACGACTTAAACCACCCATAAAATTTACTACATAATCGGGGTCAACAAAAAACATCCATTTTGCTTCGAACTTCAAACTGTGCTTCACCACACTTGTCCTGACATTGACTTGAATTTTTTCATTAGTCAAAAACAAATCATCATTCATAAAACTTCGGCACTCAGCCTTTTATTATAATAACGAGGTAAAATCTTGTTGCACAACATGTAAAAGAGCACATCAGTTAACGCTTTAAATATGTAGCCCTTACATACATACACATGCACACAGCGAGCGAAGGATTGAATTCCTGTCACTCAGGTAATCTCTTGCTTCAAGAAATGAGAAAAAGGACACATTACATTTTAGATATATAGTTTTATGTGTGAACACACCGTGGTTCAATACGGTCTGCTGATGTCTCTATGTAACTGGCTAGTTTCGATAAATTATTATTGTTATTATTATTATTATTATTATTATTATTATTATTATTATTATTATTATTATTATTATTATTATTATTATTATTATTATTATTATTATTATATACTGCTACTACTACATACACACACAGGCAGGCAAAGCTTTCAGGTTCTGGAAAATTGAATGATTAAATGCTAATTTTAGCATCATGCTACTGCTTGTCGGGTCCAAACTAAGATGTTGTTTGATTCAGCTGAGAAACCTACCCTTTCAAACTTTCGGCCTGTTACAATATTGGTTAAAAAGCACCTCGTCCATATCTATCCCTGCGTTTTACAATGATGGTAATATTTTACTATTCCCAGTGCACGTTGGCTTCTATTTTCGTGTTATTTATTATTTCACTGTATCTGTACTTCTATTTGTGTGTACTATCGTTCTGCACCTGCCCATGTATTGCCTTACTCAACATACCGTATGACAGACCATATTGGTGAAGTATTGTCTGCTTGGATGTTGTATACATATTTTTTTTTTTTTTTTTTTTTTTCTAGCTACTTTCGAAATACATATTTGTCGCATACTCCTTCAACAAGAGCTGCAAACACTCGGAGCCCTGGAATTTTGAATGGCGATGTCACCATAATTTGCTTGTCTGAGTTAGATATTGCAGTTCTGTACGCTGTTGTTCCCGAAATCCGACAGTGACGCCATTTTGTTTCTGCTTTTTATGGTTTGCATGAAATTAATTACTTTTGCTGCTGTCAAAACGTCCTTCACCAAACGAAAGTCTGCGCTCTGCTTCGCGACAAAGCTTTATTTCACGAATAAAGTTTTTTTGCGTGATCAATGTGAAAAAATGTTTTGTTCATCTTTAATTTTAGAGCAAAAACAAAACATGTCCCGTTGTTTTTACTCACCCACCCCCTTCGTCCCACGAACCTTACCCGCGTATCCGCCTCGGGTGAAATGCTGGTAGGTCAGTTTGGGTGGCGGAGGGGACTGCAGACCAGGTCATTTTATTTGATTAATTTATGACATCCTCTGAAATATTTTCTCATGGAGACCTCGTACAACTTCATGATATCTGTGTGCACATGTACACTCTAAGTTTGTGTTCATTGCGAGACAACTATAAAACATGTATTTTTTCGAGAGTAAGGTCCCAGATGTAAGAAAAAAGAAAATGACCTCTCTCTCTCTCTCTCTCTCTCTCTCTCTCTCTCTCTCTCTCTCTCTCTCTCTCTCTCTCTCTCTCTCTCTCTCTCTCTCTCTCTCTCTCTCTCTCTCTCTCTCTCTCTCTCTCTCTCTCTCTCTCTCTCTCTCTCTCTCTCTCTCTCTCTCTCTCTCTCAGCGAGGGCTTAGATACGCCCCAACATAATTCTCAACAAATCGTGCGATATCATATATTATATTCTGTACGTGCACGCACGCGCTTTGTTGGGTATGAAATTAGTTCGGAAACAGGTATCCCTTCGTCAAATTTTGGCCAGATGAGCCATCTGTTCAACCAACAATTCAAGTCAAGTGTCTTCTATGATAGCACTTAGGCATTCCTCCCCTCCCCAAGAGTACATGTTTGATTGCAACTTACATATGAACAATGCCTAAAGCTTGTCCTCATGGGGGATACCGGTGCCAACAATTGAAATAAAAAATATATATCTTCTATGCCAAATTAGATCCTGTTCAGGCCAGGACAATATGATCAAAATATATATTATAATCAGTTATAATCTTTTTCTGTCCGGTCTTCTGAGTTTTTTTTTTTTTTTTAATTAATAGTGCCTGTCGTTCTTCAGTCAAAGCTATTATATTTAATGGCCATACATGATATCAAACATATTTTATTATCCTTGAACGTTACAATTATGATCATGTTAGGACGGATACTTTGCCTTATTCTAATGTTATTATTATTATTATTATTATTATTATTATTATTATTATTATTATTATTATTATTATTATTATTATTATTATTATTATTATTATTATTATTATTACTACTACTACTACTACTACTACTACTACTACTACTTCTACTACTACTACTACTACTACTACTACTACTTCTACTACAACAACTACTACTAATATGGTATAGATCTCCCTGAAAGATGGAAAGCCCCACGCCTTTTTCAGTGAATGATCCATATCTTATCACATATTCAGGGGTTATGATATGATACCCCATTAGTAGCTACATGGGATATTTCCCTGGGCAAGATTGTGCCCATCAGTCACGTATATTAACAAATGGAACTAGATTTATTTAACATTCATTCGATTTTCCATATTGTCAAAGTACATACTTTGAGGGTGCATGGTCTTCCATCTGTCGATATAGTCCTCTCTGTGATACTTTACATTATATAAGATCATTACATAAAAAAAAAAAAATGAATGCATGTGAACTAACATCTTTGTCGTTGCTTCTAAAGTGAGCCTTTATTTGGAACTAACTTGATGGTTTAAGTGTGTTTGAAGATTGGGCAAGCTTTATTTTGAGGACTTCACTGGCCAATTAGGGTGTAACGTCAGCTATATCCTTGTTGGTTTCTGCTTTGTAGTCTCAGTAGTCTGTTTGATATGATAAGGAGAGTATTTTCCCATTCGTTGCCCCCACGGTTACCGTCGGTGATCTGGTACACAATCAATTTTCATGTTGCACACTCTGCTCATGCTATGACTCATTTCTTTAATACGTTGTCACTAATAGAATGGCCTCAGGAAAAAAAAAAACTGCAAAAAACAGTAGTTTGATATGGGATTTAAAGACATCTCACAGCACGAACTATCTGTAATTTTACTCTCTAATTTTTTTAAAACGTAAAATAGTACAAAGTTACCAATCATTCTTTTATGGCAGGCAAAGCCATCTTTTTGGTATTGGAACAGAATAGTATTGGGACCATAACAAGTTAACTTCATGGTCGAAAATCAGTCCAAGTCTAAAACCGTTCAAATCTTATAAAGTCTATCATAATTGGCTTCACCAGATTTAACAGCAAGACTCGAATGGCCATGAAGCAATAAATTATTTACTGAACATTTGAAAGGATAAGACGTCAGAGTTGCAATGTTGAAATAAAAACTGTAATGAAAAATAAAAAGGTGAAATACAGTTCTTAACAATTTTAGAAAAGCTGCACCAACAATCCAAGATAACAAGAACTATCCATGATCAGAACTCTCCATTCATCAAACAAGCTAGTCAAATTCCAATGGTTCAAGATAGCAACTCCAGAACACCTTTATGACACACACACACACACACACACACACACACACACACACACACACACAACATATATATATATATATATATATATATATATATATATATATATATATATATATATACATACATATGTCAACAAATACGAAATGCAGTTTTGAAAGAAAACATCTTTGTCGTGACTCGAGACAAGAACCAACAGCAGTAAGCAGTAGTTAAAATGAATTTGATGCCAGCAACCCTCAACTTTAAGAAATGTATTGCTTCATACACGCACTGTATATAATGGCAGCTATAATTGGTTTAAATATATATTACATCATTAAGATAACATTTCAAGTGCACTGGAAATCTATACACTAAATTTGAATATCAGCCAAAAACTTCATAACTGATCGTTATCGTGTCCTTTTCGAATATCCCTGTTCCACATTTTTTTTAATAAAGCAGTAAATGACGGTAGTCAATGTTGTCAAATCCGTGCCCACTCTAGCCAATTAATATTAACCCATAGAAACCATACGCATGATGACTCACATTGACAATCACATGGTGATACCAGCTTCACGAGACTGTACCATCGGGTAAAAAAATGTAGCAGAAACCCATTTTGCCAGCATTACTCCGCACATAACAGTGTACTGGAGCCTTATTTTAAAGCAGGTGAAGCTTGCTTTTATGAAAAAAGATACAACTATTATTCACTGTGATATTAATATTGTGAGCCGGTTAAAATAAAAATCAAAAAAAAAAAAAAAAAAAAAAAAAAAAAAAAAAAAAAAAAAAAATAAATAAAATAAAAAAAAAAAAAAAAAAAAACAGTGGCAAAATAGAACTTGAAGGGCCTCTTAGCAATATTCTGTTTTCTTAGAATGGCTGGGCTCTGCATAAGCTACTCTTCTTTTTTTAATTTAATTTTTGCTTGCAAACTGCACCTGAATATATTTACTTTCATTTTGATTTAAAAGCTCTCTCGCAGAATATTGCATTTTCAGGTGCAAATTGGAATATCTGAAATATTTCCTTTCAATGCATTTGGTCCAATAGAAAATGGTTAGCTCAATACCCACTAAGGAGGATACCAGACTCTGACACATATTACTGGTCATTCTACCCATCAGTGCATCCACTTAGGAGATTATTTTTCTGTGAGGGCAAGATATGTTAAAATTTGGTCCTATGTCTGCAATATCATTTAAGAGCATGAGTTGCCGTATATGGTATTTGTGAAGTGTGGATTTATGTCCGCTGAGAGAATCTCAAACCTTGTAGCTATGCTACTTGCCAATCAATACAAAAGCTTAATTCTAAGCCCACTGGAACGGCGACTGTTTATGTGTAAAACTCGAGCATCAACGCTAGTGTTCCAAACAATGTGATCCTAATGTGCTCACTGGATATCAGAAACGGGGACACCGGTGAAGCAGTGGACATGTCCGTCGAGTGCAGGCCAACGGCCATACTCAATCTTGGACAGCAAGACCTTGTACACAGTACACCACAGACTCAAGACACCATCCATGGTTCAGCGTCAGCCATTATCTCTCATTCAAACGTGGTTAGTGCCTCCTGAAATATACTTTGTACAGATTGAACCCTCTGGACATCACTTAAGTGGCATTTATTGCAGACTGACTTTTGGTATATCACCTGGAAACAAGGTGGCCTTTCGTACAAAAAAATCTACTAGTTCTTGTAGATTTTAGTCCTACTATCATTCCAGCAGGCCTCGGGCTTACCAACACTGCAATATATATGGAGCTACAAGTACAATCAACCGACCGTGTAACTGCAATTCCATTCAATAAAACAATGAGACGTGCCAATTTCACTCCAAAAACCTTTGCCAGTTACAAGCTGTCCAAATCTTGAGTAGTCCTTTAGCATGAGCATCACCAGCTAAAACTTGAATATCCACCAAGCAATATAAGGTTCACTGAATATATGCAGATGACAGATATTATTTTGACAACAAAAAATAATGACTGTTATAAAATCAAAAACCAGAAAAACCGGTTTCATCGATTCTACAGAACTCAATCGAAAGTTGAATAAAACAAGAAGCAGCCATGATTAAAACCATTCTACCACGAAACAAGCAAATTCGATAGCCAGAAGTCCAACTTATACATACTAAAAACGCTGTTGTCATTCCAGATGAGTGAGTGATTATCAAATGCATAATGGAAACAAAATATGGCTGTCTCACTTGTGACAGGTGCCAACGAAGGTTGGTCGCACTTTAATTTTTATTTTATGCTAGAAATTGTCACTTTTTGTGCCTCATACACCCATTGCTTAAAATGTCAACTACAATTACTTGATTTATATATTCACTATAAACTTGATATAATACGCCATATAAACCTGATATCTATATAACAAGTTTTGTTTTTACACAGAAGCATACAAAATTGCATAAATTTCATATTTTTCAATTTTCCTGTTTCCCAAATATTTCAAATAGAAGTACATGACAAGAGTCGAGGTTTTCGGAGTCGGTGCATACTATAGCAAAGGTAATTAACCTTGACACACAAACACCATAAGCTGGTCCAATTGTAATGTTATTATCCGTGTAATAGTAATTAACGATATTGAATTCAAACTCATCACCTGAGTCAAAACGTTTAAACACTAACTCATTATTTCCTTTATACATTATTATATCTAGGAAAAAGCACGTTTCTTGTCATTCCCTGCAGTTTCCCTTCATTCGAAATCATTGGTGAATCTTTGTGAAGTATATGCTCGAAAGAATTTAAGATTAATGTCTGAATGCCAGCTTGAATCATTTATTGTGCAGGTTCTTCTCTTTTGACAACTTTATCAAAATCTTGTATTCCAAGTAGAAAAGATATAAAGCAGGCAAAGGAGGTGCACAATTAGTTTCCATTGGAATACTAATGGTCCGTCTAAAGACAGAATCTCTAAACTTGACATGAAAGCATCTCTTAGCATAGCGTGCAAGGAACACCCACAAAGCACTTCAGGACGCCTGGTCAAACTGTGCACCTTGTATCTTTATATTTACACAATGGAAAACTCCAAAAATATCAAATTAAACAATGATGGATATCTTCGTTTTTTGTGTTTGTTATCGTAAGATGGTTTCTCTTGTTTCTATGACACATACCTGCCAAATTAATTACTATTTTAAATTTTGCGCTTCAAGAGCCCCATTCGATTACCCACCGTAAATAATACAAATTAATGAGCACTTAGGCCGAAATAGATTCTTTGCAAACATAATTATCATATTCCAGAGGGTGATACTAATTTTATTTCTTCTTTCCAAATCTTGTCGAAACTTCACAGAATGGTGTTATCTTATCCCTTTTCAGTCTGCCTCTTGTCTTGTATCACAGTTACGTTATATAGTCATGCACATTCGTAATATGGGCTAGCATTTTGTGCAAAAAATATGTTTCATACACATACATGAGAAAGCATGCACTGTGCCAAATTGTTCTGCGTGGTATGACTGAAATAGCAAGAATATTCTTTGGTAATTATTCACTTATCTCCGTATTTTTGTGGATTGCAAATGCATCACTGATTTCTTTTAAAGCTGTTTCCAGTGGTAGAGGACTGTTGTTCTTAAGTAAACATCTCCTGACTAATATACAAATGTACCTTGATTCATATGAAATGAAGTGATGCAAAATGTGTTTATTTTGAATGTCTATAATATTGTCGAATAAATTAAACTGCGACTCTAATATACATATGTTCTGTTAGTTTTATAAAGCGAAGATATAAAATAGATAATACATGTCTTCCTTCGTCAACCCACAACGATTAGCATTGCTGTACTGAGACCCCTGTGCTGGCAGTCGCCATTTTAACCAAAAATAGCGGTATCAGCTTTGAAATAAGCATTTCACTTCTTTCATATCCAGTACGCTACAAAGATTCTTTTTCCCAGCTAAAGCGTGTTTTTTGCAGCGCAAATGTGTATAACATTTTCATTAACAATCAATTTCATGGGAAAAATCAGAGCTCCACAATCCGTATCCAGATAAAGTAAGTAGCGATTAATCTATATTTTCAACTAATCGTCCAGTCCATGCCATATTCCAAGCTTCAACTAAACAAAGTGTGCTTGAATGTAGTTCGCATATCTCGTCAAATTGTCTCCAAGCTAGGGAAAACAGTATACAGACCCAGTCGTAGGTGTGCTCCCCTCAGGAAAAACTGGGTATACGAAAATGGATGCACTACAAAATTCAAGAAATGTTTGCTGCACCAACGGATGCAGTATGTATGTGACCAAACGTAAATCACGCTGACCGTTATTGATGTTCATACAATGTATTCTTCTAAATATAAGTATGAAGCAAAATAAATCTTACTAACATAGTGCTTATGGTATATCCGTTCAAAGAAGAGGTACAAGATGAGGTAATTCTTGTTTCAAAAAGAATGTGGATTATCCTGTGTATCTTCTGCTTAACGTGACTCCCTCCTGCAAAGTGAAATGATGTTGAGGTTAATTCGCAAGCATGGTGTGGCCCCTTTACTATGGTAGTCCTAAACCACCCGTGATCACTCACTGCCTTGAAAGATTAATGCAATTGTTAGACTATGATTATGTACTTCCAAGGCTGTTTAACCTGATAGGACTGTATATTGGCCTGAGAATAGAAAATCCAGAGAGCCCATGTTTAAATTGCCTAACGACTTTAATGTATGAAATATGCAACAGCTTTTAGTACTAGATGCGTTACATTACGATAATGCCAATAATTAGCACTTTGCCGCTTTACACCAATCCAAATTAAAACTGTTCACTCCAATGGGCAGAACGATTATGGGAAATAGTGTGACAAAGTACATTTTGTTTTTACCATTTAGTTATAGCTTTGAGTCCCTGATATCGATGGTCACTTCACCATTTGGTTATTTCTCTTTCCATGCCATTGATCGTGTATAATACGCCAATGTGTACTACTGGATTGAGGACATATATCATATCAGGTTGTGAACAAATGAGCGAAATACACCCCTACAGTATTAACGTTGTCGGTACCAAGTATACAGTCAGAAAATAGACATGGGACTCCACAGTGTACCAAAATTGCGGTTTACCTGGACTGTGCGTATGGTACCCGCAACTATATGCATTCTAGGACTTATATAAACAGACGATTTAGAAAAATAGAATCTGATAGCATTATTTCAAGCCTCGTAAAAGCCGAAATTGGCAATCTAACAGTTGATGCAGACCGCTTCTGCCACTATACATTCCATTTGGAGTTGCACATCATGGGCCCAAAAGCTGTGCCTATATTAAGACTCTCTGTATATAATTAACTACATTGTAAATGTATAGCATCCATGCAACAAAGAGATGACTCATAAGATACTCACTAAGTGCATAGTTGAAATATAATGCCGTGTCGTAAAGTTGGAACTGACAGTTGCACAACGAAAAAAAACAAAAAACAAAAACAACAGATGCAGGATGCATTATATAGCGTAACTGAACAACACATCCTATTTTGGGATAGTAAGATACCATATAGCTTTTGATAGAGTCAGAATATTATGAACACCTGTATGGATATTTTGAATACGTTATATGTCGTTCTGTTCTTAATGACATAGGCTTCTTTCCAAAGTTCATGCAAAGATGGCTTTGTTTAAAATCAATTTCTTAAATGATGAACTTCTGTATAGGAGCAAAAGTCGACACTTTCATTGGATTGGACTTCAGGAGAGCAACGTAAATTGAATACCTGTACGTAGAGTTCAATCTGGATAAACAGCAGCCCATTCCTAATTTTAAAAGAATGTAGGCAGGCTCAGTTCTGCTTAAAGTGGTGACCTGATAACGAACAGGTAAAATTTTATAAAAAAAAAAACTTCTGTTTAACTCAGTGAATAAAGATGTTGCTTTAGAGAGGTAGATCTCTGATATAATCAGAGGTTTAAAACCACCTGGATTCACAATGCACCTTGTGAAGAGCCAATAATATAAGAGGAAGTTTGCAATATTATAATCATTAAAAAAATGTAACTTTCAAGAATAATTAAACAAAAAAAAACAAAAAAAATACAAAACAAAACAAAACCATAAGGTCTTCCTCCATTAGAGTTTAGAAACATTTGGGGGGGACGAGATAAAAGAATTGTTAATGAACGCTATAAATTACGCAAATGGAAAAGGGTCCTTGTCAATTCTGCAGCGACAAGGTATCATTACTCTTTCACCAAAAAGCAAGAATAAATACCAATAGATAGATAGATAGATAGATAGATAGATAGATAGATAGATAGATAGATAGATAGATAGATAGATAAATAGATAGATAAATAAATAAATAAATAAATAAATAAATAAATAAATAAATAAATAAATAAATAAATAAATAAATATATATAAATAAATAAAATAAAATAAAACAAAAACCATGGATCTTCTTTTGTTGAAAACATGGAGACAAATGTCCTTATGGAACACAGACTACAAAATGTAAACTAAATGTTTGGCTTGTAGAATGAAAATAGCTTCGAATGAGATTAATGAAAATGATCAAACAGGATGTAAAGAGAAAATATCTAAGACGAATATTTGATATTTTGGAGAATACCGATCCTGAAGACATCTCGGCCTTGGCTATCTTTATTGATTTCAAAAAAAGCATTTCGTAGCTTAGGATGGAAGTTTATACAAAAACACTGCAGTTATTTAATTTTGGCCCAAAATTCAAATGTTGGATAGAGATAATCTGCAATAATAATATTAGTCAAGTTCTTAATCACGGCGTGGTTTCTGCTCATTTGAAGCTCCCCTGACGTGTCGGCCAAAGTTGTCCACTGCGCCCATACCTCTTTTTTATTTCAGCAGAAATCTTATACTTGAGTCTTTGTGTCAAGCACAATTTGTAATCTTAATTAGGCAAAATGAGAGAATTAATGGTATTAAAGAAGGTGGAAATTTTAAAATACGTTAATATGCAGGCGATACATGTCTTACAATTAAGGCAGAGGAACGTAGTTTAAAAAAGGTAGTTAGTTTTTGAAAGGTTCTAAATTATATTATGATAAAACAGGTCTAACGCTAATTGGTAAACAACTCTAATCCGACACAACATACCATAAAAAAATAAATGTATCGATTGACTAGTTAAAATATTAGAAATATAATAAGCATCAATGCAAATGGCATGTTAAATCCATGTTAAGTGGCGTCAGCCAGATTTAATTCATCTTGGTGGGAATGTGCCATGGGTGCTCTTCTACCAAGTTCCTTCAAATGGTTACCCTCGAGAGATTTTTTGAATTTTGTACTCTTTTTTTTTTTTTTTTGGTTATATTTTTCGAGTAAACGTTAACAAATCTTCTCCAACCGCACTCGCTCACTTCCTTTTCAGCTCACACGAAGGAACACTCCTAGAAACCCTTGTTCTGAATTTGTTTACCATGTGGCGCTGCAATTTCATTAATTTTCTTTTCCTTTCTGTGTTTTTTTTTAATTTTTTTTTTTTTAATTTTTCTTATTTTTTATTTTACATTTTTTGTCTTTGTCTGTTTTTGCATTTTCATACGATACCCTTCAGAGGATAAATGATTGAAATTGATGTCGACGCTTTGGCCATTGAGCCCTTGTCGTACCGAATCGTGATGGTCGACCAGGATTATATATATATATATATATATATATATATATATATATATATATATATATATATATATATATATATATATATATATATATATATATACATATATATATACATATATATATATATATATATATATATATATACATATATATATATATATATATATATATATATATATATATATATATATATATATATATATATATATATATATATATATATATATATATATATATATATATATATATATATATATATATATATACATATATATATATATATATATATATATATATATATATATATATATATATATATATATATATATATATATATATATATATATATATATATATACATATATATATATATATATATATATATATATATATATATATATATATATATATATATATATATATATATATATATATATATACTAGCAGGCACGGCAAGTGTTGACAAGCACAGATACACTATGTGTCAAATAAGCCAAACAATAAATATACCATTCAAACTTTAAATTTACCATTTTTGGCAGATTCTATGGTAATTTATGATCTCACATGATATCTTGTAGGTACGCTCAACAACCTGAGGTTAACAAAGTATGTTACTTGCACACTTTATCTGATTGGTCTTCATCACTTTTGATCTAGTGTTACGAAGGATAAGATAACAGAACATTTGTCAATTAGGAAGTTTCCTTTCTGAAGTCTTTAGTTTTGCAGATAACCGTATCAAACTAATCATTTTTTGAATTGTTTGGACCTTTAAATTATCAAAATTAACAACAACTCGTTTGCTTATCTATAATATGTGAAAATGTATTCATTCTGATGAAAGTTTGACAATTTTGATGTATCTGTGATATCTAGAAAATCTTTTCATTTAAAAGCTTAAATGCATAATTTAATAAAACTTGAAAAAGTAATGTTTTCGGGATTTCAAATATTGTTTTGGCTTTCTTTCCTCATTCTCCGACGTTTAACATTTAACTTGACTTCAATTTCCATGTGATGTTTCATTCTTGAATTTAAATAATAAAGCAAGAAACATGTTTATCCAAAATTTGAAGGACCCAGTGCTGTTAAACAAAGTAAACTTGATATTCTCAGATGGAGTTAAGTTGTGTTTTCCTTTTTCCTAATACGTCTGATAAATCTATATTTGCCATGATCGGAAAAATGACTATGCTCAAGCTGTGGACCAGGTTTTAAAGTATTGGTATCAAATATGCTACAAAAGATAAATTTAAAATCTTAATATGTTAACAAATTATGAACAAAGTATCAATGATATTCCCCTGCATCATTTCAGAGCGGACTGTTGCTAGCTTCTCAGGCTTCCGAATGATATTATCAGGTTGGGAACACTTGACACCTGCCCATCAGGACTTACCCGCAATATTGTCTTTGAATTGAGTTTGCAGACGTAATTGCCTGACAAGCCAACCTCTTTAAACCATGACCTGTATCTTAGAAAAGCCACCACCTAGACTTGCTGCATTTAGAGATTTCTCGTATGTTTTTTTCCTAATTTTGGTGGAGGCACTCGAGGATATCCTGCTTTGTTGCCAACCTCTACCCTCCCACTGATGAGATCTTACAGCTCGATCTTTTGGGACCAAAATGTTGAATCTGCTATCATTATATATATATATATATATATATCTATGATACCACTTGTGCTAATTCTATTACTTTGATGCAATTGATATATGAACCTGTTAGCTTTTCCAGCTTAATTCTTGGGTAATTTATTAACAAATTTAAAGCCAAGAACTGTCATGTGAGTGTTCGATGCAAAAGACTTGTTCACTGAAGTCAGATTCAATATTGATTTTTATTAACCAGAAAACATGATAAAGCTTTATGATACCGACCAAAACTGCTTAACAGGTATTGCTAAGTTTAGATCGGTATTTCATAGTTGATGAGACTTTCAGCTTGTGCAGGTCATATTTGGAAGAATGCAGAAACTTCGGAGTTGGGAAATTAATGTTACATAGGCCTTCTTCAGCTAGTTGGTCTATGCTCTACCAAAACGTATATACAGCACAGTGTAGAATTCATCTTTACCTAATATTTTGTGAAGATTTGTTTTTCTATACAAAAACTCAACACAATTCATTCATGCCCGGTGAAAGTAAAATATTGGAAAGTTATAAAATGCAACTAGGATGGAGTAGAATGCAAACTCTCTTCGCTTCTGATAGAAAGACGTTCAACAACAACTATAGGACATGAAAGCTTCTTGGTGTATTAAATTCGAACCATTCTTAATACAATTTTCTTGTATTTTTATTACATGTGGTTAGTTC
Organism: Hermodice carunculata; assembly: GCA_964020975.1. Lineage (NCBI taxonomy): Eukaryota > Metazoa > Annelida > Polychaeta > Eunicida > Amphinomidae > Hermodice > Hermodice carunculata. The sequence goes on along the minus strand of OZ026618.1, from coordinate 15,548,179 downwards.
CATAATCAAAAAGAGGTGCAAATCATAGAATGCCAACCTGCTTATTTAAAGAAGAAAACATTTTTTCATCAAAACAGGTTGCTTAAACCTGTAGGCATATTATTTACAGATATCATATTTCAACTATGTGGGGACAGTAGATCTTGATAAACTATGTTACATTTTTTCTATTTTGAATATTTTTCCCTTTTGAGTAGGAATTTTACTATGAACAAGCATAATACAGTTGACATTACCCAATAGAGCATAACAAGCGGAAGAAAATCATTACTTTTTTTTCAATCGTCAGGAAGCCTGGCTTGGGTCCTACCAGGGGATGGGCCTAGGTGACGGGTCTAGTAGCTGTGTTTATACTAACTTATACAAGTACCAGAGTTCCACAGATCTATGAAGATGTGATCATTGAGGTCATATAAAGTAAAAAAAAAATATTATCAATGTCCTGTTGTAACATCAATACATGGAAATAAAGATATACAAATGAAAAGATGGAACTTGTTGTTGTCCGAGACTAGTTTGTCTTTGTTTGTAGGTGGATTCGAATAGACATGCAAGTCGAGATCCTTTGATTAACAAATGTTTCTCGTGGGAACTTGATATTTGGTTTTCTCAACTTTTACAGCGCCAACTCTACTAATGTTAGTCTTTCCAGAATTACTCTTATGATTCTTGATTCATATTCACCGGTAAAAAAATTCATTGAAGCACCAGCATGCCAATAGTTACACTGATAATAGTCCAAGCCAGCAGCTTTCCTCACACTCCCTCAAAGCATTCTGTCCAAAATGAGCTAGGTAAAGCTGTTAACTCAGTCTGTCAGAGAGAAGTAGATCTGATTTTGGATTAAGCATAGGGCTTTAGTATCATTTCATTGTTAGGTCATAATTTTATCCGCGCATCCATATTATAGCATGCACATATTGTAGCGAGTTGTTAAATTTGTGGTTTGTTCTGGTATGATTGCACGATTGTCATTTCAGTCAGCCCATTAGGTGCCACAGTTTGTATCGAGGTCGGTCTGGTACAATTCCGTTCTTCCGACCATTCATTCATAGCATTGTCCTATGTGAAATCCAACCTATTTAGGTTAAGTCATTTGCATATCATTATAAGCTCAGGAAGGTCCAACAGGTTTTGTATGGAAAGAATCTTGTTTTACCAGTTTGAGTTGATTGGGGGTGGTTTCCTGGTATATAAGCAGTGGTGCAAGCCGGTTTCGTCCTTGCTCCATACCATCTTGAAGGGTTGAGACGCCTATTTCTTGGGACCGGCTCCGGGCAAGCAGCCTACCCATTTTATAACGCTAGGTCTTTCGCATTATTCTACTGTCCACATGTCAACTATATACTCAAGGTATCGAAGCTTATTGCAAGTATGGTCGGATATTAATTCGATTTTGATAGTCCGTGAGCTTTGTTGTGCATATTGACAGCAGTTTTGTGAATTATTGAGAGTCAAGACTTAGTTTGTCCACTGTAATTTTAGCGACTTCAAACCCAAAGGAATAGGGCTTACCGGTGGTATCTGTGCCGAACATGGGGCGATATCGTATACAGCCTTAGGGCGCCAAATTTAATTGGTAAGTTTAATGAAGGAGCTAAATTGCTATAGACTAATAATAATGTTAAGACTTGCGCTTTATAGTAATGAATAATTTCAATGTCATGTAAAATGCATTCATATATGCTGCGCAGGCATGTATCCGCAATTGCTGAACAGGTGGATATACATACAGTGCATGAAGTTCATGTAAGAAATATATTATCAAGTATAAAGCAGATTATAAACAGAGTAGAAATATATATATATATATATATATATATATATATATATATATATATATATATATATATATATATATATATATATATATATATATATATATATAGTAACTTGAAATGCTTAGTATAAGTATAAAATGCATTATGTGGTTCAAAAAGTGTGCAGTATATACATTGTACACGGGAAATGGTAATTATGTCAATGAAATATTATATATTTGCATGATTGGTAAATGTGTTTATCAATAAGGAGAAAAAAAATGTTTGTAAGTAAAAGCAAACAGAGAAAGTTAGTTGATAGTAAGAATGAGGATAAACCGCGAAGCGAGAGGGAGTAAATTGCCAATAAAAATGAGCACAGGTCGCGTGATTGATATGAATTTTTTAATACAGGTGATGGCTTCTTGTCACACCTTGCTCATGTAAAATGGAACATCCCAACTCAAGCAATGCAGGCGAGTATAGTCACGGCGCCATAGGTCAGTGCAAAAGCGATGACGTTATCACTGATATTCATGACACAGGTGGTGACGCGAAAGTGGCAGGCAGCAAAGTACGCAGTGGACCTGCATTTGCAGTATGGAGGTGAAAATAATGCAATATCGTTGTAAAAACTGCAATTATTGACAGGTGTCCGTAATGAAAAGCCTCCTCCCTACATCTCATCAAATGGACACGCTCCATTGATTTGTTGGATTTTTTAAGAATTTCTTTGTTCTTTATAGTGGCAAATCTTTAAAAAAAATGTGCAGAATGAGATTGACTTTTTGATATAACATATACGATATTGGGCGCACTAACGTGTGGGTTTTTTTTTTTTTTTTTTTTGGTCTTATGTACTTGCAGCATGCCATCATATGCAGAGGTGACGTCCTGTGCATTTATAGACCCTGTGTCATCTGGCAGCTGATTTTTTTTGTCTGTAAGGTGTAGTTTTGCAAAGGTTTGAATCCATAGTAAGTAAATAAAATTAATGGGGAAGTCAACTGGATAACACTTCAATCCGTCTCAATAATTTGGATTCTAACATGTGTTCCCTTTCGAACTACAGCATATACGTTTAGTATATCATTTGTGCTTGGAAACAAAACTTTTGACTGTGGTATATGCATAAGTTGAAAAGTTTATGTCCAATGAAAAAAGCCCAACAGTGTTTTATATGTACTTCTTGTTGTAATGTCCAAGCACATTTCCCAACAGTGCATATGCATTTTATGTTGTAATATAAAGGCACATTTTATTGAGAATCGACTTGCTTTGTGAGCCCATGGTACCAGTGCTGCCAGAAACTGTGAAGTTATTGTTTCATTTTTTTATGCATAATGTGCACATACTTACAAGTATGTAGCCCAAGCCGCGTTACAAAATATTTTGCTCTGATGGAGTATGTTTATTATGATTACATTTAGCTCTAACAGTATTTCAATAATCATTGAAATTAACAATTTAAGGTCAAAATTTATATGATAATGTTTCAGACTACAGGCAGGTTAACATTTTTATTGCAATTCCTATAGATGCAAGCGTAGCTAAATGAATTGGAAAAAAAGTGTAGAAAAACTTTACACATATTGAAAACATGATAACAACAATTCAACATCATTCAACCATAATGGACAGAACAAAATTGCCTAAGAGTCTGTTGGAAAAAGAGAGCTTGTCTGAGAGGCACAGAAAAAAAGAATGTGTCACAGTCTCAGAGAAAAAGCTGTTTTTGAGGTCGTGATACTCGCTAAATTATCGTGTACTGTAACACCAAAGGAGAAAATATTGTACAGGGCTCTTAGAATCTTCACAAATTTTCCATTTTGATATGTTTGGTTCTTTTTCCCTTTGTTTTTTTTTTTTTCTTTTTTACAGTAGACATGATGAATTAAAGCAACGTTATAAAGGAAACATTATAAAGTGTTGCTATGCTGCAAGTTAAAAATCCTGTCACAAAAAATAAAACCCCCAGTAACTAATGAACTCACAATTGAAGTTATGATATTGTTTGCTGCATTTTTGTACTGTAAGCGTTTCTGTATATACAGATAATCTTATACTCTTTACTTTGTGCAATTAGATAAACTTTAATTACATCTTAATATTGTAATATGAAAGTAAAGAATGTTCAAAATGCTTTTGTGGATAAGCTGACACATTTTACAAATAAACATATCTTAGATTGATGACAATGGAACAACAGCAACGGAGCCAAGGACTGGTGAGTCTAGAAACGATTCATCTCTATTAGTGTAGTAATTGTATACTTAGTCTGAAGATATCCGCAACTAACATTGCTTTTACATATTTTTGAAACCAACACACAAGCACCCTCTACCTTTACAGTACTGGTCATACACAATAAGTCAGAAGTACAGATGACACAACTGAGGAAGAGCATACACAGTTGCAGTGGCTGCGGAATGGCAAAATATGTAAATTTAAAGCTAGTGGTACCGGTTTCAAAACAAGTTTTGTTCATATGCGTTCCAAGGACACATTGAGCAGTGTTTTCTCCAAGGACATTTTGGAAATAAGTATAACAGTGTACATTGCATCAGCGTCAATCTAACACTAGAAGACCAGCGTGCAGTAGCTATATACCAAACTGCCTAACTCCATTCTTTAAAGCGCATATTTCTTAAACCATTACAGGTAAATATAGAGAACTTCAGTTATTTGGCTTTCAATATTACCTAGAAAGATGTCCTTTTAAAGGCACCTATTTGAAGCTGTATCGTTTATTTGGCCATCCCTCATAGCTTGAAATCATCCTTTTCATTGAAATATTATTAAAAACATGTCTCTTGCATACCACGTCAGCTAAAAAAAAAAGAGTTTTTCTTTTTTAGCTTCACACATCAACATCTTAACTTCATACTTGGCGAATAATGTCAACATATATTTACTATACAGAAATACGTTTTTTGGACAAACAACGTTGCTCAATACTTTCTAGTCATTAATATAAAGGCAGGTATAAACGTTAAAATAGTGATAGGAAACGTTGATGGTTTCCTTTTCAAACACAGGGCATTGAAATGCACCATGTGACAAAAGGTGGGTTGAATGCTTGGAGATCCAAACAAATACTACCCTGCCGAATTTTCAATGGACGATCCCACATTTGACATACTATGTGCTTTCCTTAGGCTTGCTAATTCGATAATGGTTCTTCTTGTGACTGCATTGGAAGGTTTTCTAAAGTATCCGCCATTGCCAAGTAGGCAGAAAATGTCTAGAGATATATAGAAACTCACCGAGAAACAACATAAACCCTTTCTTCGAGTGTACTTGCTCCTTTCCACGTTCATATTATAAATGATATGTTTAAACATCTAACACTTGGGTATAAGGTTAGCAAGTCGTTTTGTACGTAGCTTGCGGCATGAACTAAACCAGATTTAAATATCAATTTCAGTCAAATGATATCTTGTGCTTGCAGATCATTCTTGACGCCTGACTCCCAGACACTAAGACACTCTCTAAAGACCAAACCCTAACCAATAACCTATTAATTGTTTCATGTGGTTATATTAGACATCGTCCAATCTAATTTAGATCATGTCCACAATTTTCTGAACATAAAGATTGCTTGTAAAATTGAGTGGCTTGCTAAGATGCCCTGTTTTCATCATAAGTCAACCATTTGTGGAAGGATTGAAAATGAAAAATAGTCATTTTAAAGGGACATCATATCCACATGTTCATTCAACAACGATTTACATGTTTCAATATTTAGGTCTTACACTTTCGAAATTAGAAAAGGCATATGCAATGAGTGAGGATAGTTCAGCAAAATTCATTACAACTGTATAATTATATGTTTATGCGTACACTTCTTGGTGAATAGCGCTGTCTATTGTACTGTAAATAAATGTAAGTTCAAATGTGAAATATGTGCCTTTAAAAATTTTAAGTAATTGGATGGACTGCACAACTTCGGATAAAATATATTATATCTCGTACATTCTTTTGAGACTGGCGCAGTGATTCCGTGACTTTGACTATACATAAATAAAATATGTTTCGCATTTCACCCACAAAACCGCATATTTCATTTATCGTACACGTGTTTCAATTTGTGAAAAAATATGCATCTATGAGACAAATTTCACGCATGATAAAATCTTGTGTTTTAGAGGGTATTGTGACATATTTTCGCAGTATTTTCTTTGAAAACGAACGATTATTGATGAAACTGTATTTTGTATTTATCATGTGGACCAACATGCATTAGTGATTCCTTGCCTTTAGGAACAATATAAATTATTACAAAATAATTGAATGGCTTGATTGTTATTGGAAATATTAATAACAGGTGTGAGCTGTAAAAGCCTCAGATGTCAGCATCTCATAGAAAGACAAGAAAATTCTACATAACATATTGTATCTAATATATCTTACAGAAGATGATTTTTGAAGAAAATAGATCAAATAGTCCACAAAATTCATTTTACAGGCAGAAAATGCAATTCCCATCAATCAGCTTTGATAGATTTGAGGTATTGTTCCGCATATTGTTAACCATAATGATAATGCTGCCCTTCAATTTCTATCATGTTTGATTGTTGTGTTGGGAAAACATATAGATGAACATCCTTGATATCTCGATTTCAACATTGAAAAATATTTGTAGCCTTAAAAGCAGTAGTTAACCCAGTGATATAAGCTCGCCAGTGTGGCTTTTTTGCGACAGTGATGGCTTAAGGGGATTAGCCACACAACCTTTGATCCGAGCAACATGTGTTGTAAATGGCAATGTTTAAACAAGTGGCTTCAGAAGAAGAGTTTTGATGGACAGGAACTACTTACTTATTTCTCTTCACCTTGGGTGAAAGAGCAACAATGCTTTATAAACAGCATCGATGGGGCTATGGCCATTCAGTGTGCTGGACTACATATGATGATACCAGAAACTAAAACAAAAAGAGAAAGAAGAAAAACAAAAACAAAAAATGGACAAATCCAAATGTCGGGGAAGTAAAGGAAGCAAACAAATAGCAATACGGAAAAAAATTGATGGCCAGGTTTGCAATGAGGGGGCAGAACATTTCTTGTGAAAGATTCTATTGCGATTTACGCTTCATATCAGTTAAGTTACAGGTATAGTTTTTAATTTAGTAATTCAGCAAATATGCCATGCATATCTGAAGATGTATATGTAACAACTCCCGTCTATTTCATACATTCGCACTTGATCTGTCCCTTTGGTTACGTACCAATACTGCCCAGAGTCCCTCGAAACAGTCTCAGTGACAGCATTATAACTTACTGAATGAGTAAAAACAAAAAAATTAAATTCTCGTAAATTTAAAGGCACGCATAATTTGTAATGAAGAATACAAATCTCCATGTTTATATTTTATTATAAGTCAGTGTAATCGTCTGGGAATCCTGATTACTGTTTTGTAATTTGTCTTCGTATTTATTTCATGTGAAGCTTAATTTAAAGCACAGCAATGCAGTAGCAGGTAAAGGCGAACAGTTGCTTGACAGTAAGTGATCAAATTATTGTGCAACTGTTTAAAGACAGACAATGAAACTGTTCAGGGGGTATCACTTTCGGTTATTTTCGACAATATATTGTCCTACAAATAACTGTATATATATATATATATATATATATATATCAGATGTTTATGATAAACCTGTTGGTGATCGTATTATCCAGCATTTTGTTTCTTTGCCTTGCAGCTTGAGGCAGAGATAAAAAACAGTATGGGAGTTGGAAGCAGTTTGCTGTTGAATTTCATATATACTCCTTTATTTTGCAGTTTTATACAAAATGATATACATGGAAAGTTGCTAGTTGGCACGAGGGTACACCACTAGTATTTATGTCAATGTGCCTGGGTATTAAGATTGCTTTTGTTTTTTGCGAATAACAAAAGGTCTGTGTTTGGAAAATGATTGCCATCCCATTTTTAAAGATATCTACTCCTGGACACGACTGCCTATGCATAAGCTTCAATACGTCTTACATAGGCCACCTGGCCCCACATACATAACAAGCTTAATGAGAATTATTTATCAAATAAGATAATACCAATACAAACATGCTGCAGAAAAAGCTGGGCGACTGTTATCTAATTCTGTGACTCCTCTATAATATAGAACTACATTGGACTGCTCCTTTTGCATAGATTTAATTGACCATCAATCAGAAGTATTTTATAAAAGAATACGGCAAAAATGCACACATGAGGAGTTGTCCTAAAGGTGCATCCAAAAAAAAAAAAAAAAAAAACCATCATGAATGTCCGAGTATATGGGGCTGTAAAACATGCCTAATGATTGTTAAAACGTTTTGATTACATGCATGAAATGAGAGCAATAAATTATCATGTAGATTTAGCCACAAACACTCAATGCAGTGTCTGAAAGATACAGTGAATTATATGATAGGTATATATGTCTCCATATATAAATTATTTGCATTACGAAAAAACACAACTATATTCCCGCAATAAAAAATATAATAAGGGGAACACTGGACGTAAAAAATAAGAAAATAATGTAAACGTAATAACTGTTTACCCATGTCGTTTATTTTGTACAAAATGATTGGTAAGAAGCACATAATGCCATCTGGGACTCTCATTTAAAAGGGTACAAAACTGAAAGGAAAGAAAACCTTAATTTTAAAACAAGTGTTGCTAAAAATGTACAAGAATACGACAGAAAAAAACTAAAAGAACAAAACGACTGAAGTGACGTACTGCTGCTCTTTGCTAATTCTGTCGTCACATTTGCGTAAACTTCGCTTCAAAAAATAAAAAAATAAAAAACAGAAATGAAAAAAGATCTACCAACGAATAACACGGAAAGTTCTTTTGACAACCTTAAGTGCCTCTTTGTTTATTTAATGTACAGAGGGAGGCAAACGTAGAGGTTTCCTTAATACTTGCATTCCATTGGTAATGTGGAGACAAGGCTATACTACACACAGCAGAACGACCTGGCCCCTATCGAAAACAGAAAACTGCCAAATGATCAGTCAGTTTAGGTATCAGTTGATCAAATATGAACCACCTGAATTTGTACACAGAAAATCGTCAGCCACTCGTCAATAAGAAATAGCATGTTCTGTTTCCAAATCACCTACTAATTTGTACAACTCAGTTTGGCTTGATATGGTTTCAAGAATTGTTGTTTCAGTCCGCACGAATTTCAAAGGTACTTACCAAAAAAAGTTCCCAGTATGATGGCTTACCATTTCTCGTCATTTTAATCAGTAACATGTCTCAGAACAAATAATTAAACAAACCTTTCAATTTTTGAAGGTCACTGCACTTGTAATTGTGTTCACCCTTCTGGTCAATGCTGCCAGACGCCTTGTTCATGTGGACATACATTTTCTTTTTTTCAGTTTTTATTTTGCTGACAGCTTCAGATTTTTGGACGTTAGACACCTAAACAAGAAGATGGACAAATGTATCAACTGAAGATATACTCATGGAAAGCTCCAATTACACATTATCACGCTCAACTCTCAGGTATTTAGCAAAAGAAGTACATCCACAGAGCTGAATATGAACAACGAAACACCATTTTTGTCTGCAACAGACCACCAAGGTTTAATACCTTCCAACCTCAGCCAGTTGAAAGCAATAGGTACTTTTGATTATCTGTCATTGTTCTATCAATCTGAAACTCTAAGTTCATGTCAACACATGTAGAATATACTACAATTACCCAGCTTACAAGATCTGGGGTATTCGACATTTTTAACTTGCACTTATGCATAAGTACGGAATAAGCTTGGCGTCATATTAAAACAAATGGAGTACAGAAATATGTTTTAAAAGTAAAAACCTAATACCATTGACCCAGTGCTACGAGTCAATGATAACTTGTCATTACCAGTTGATTGAACTGACATCGCCATAAGTGTGTTTCCAAGTTTTATTTTTTTTATTTTTTTTCATAAAATGTGAACTGTTTTCACATCCTTCTGCCTGGAAAAAACCGGTCAAAATGGGGAACTTAGGGACTAATTCATAATAAGCAGGGGCTCATTCTTTTTGCTACATGAAATTTCAGGTGATTCAACATAGAACTAGGTCGGACAGGGCCAGCACCAGGTACAAGTGATTCAGTTTAGTGCATGCTTTGTCTGAATATGGCATTAAGAAATTGAGGATGTCTCTTTTCAATCCAGCTGAAGTTTTTAAGAACAGCCTCTGATGAGAACGACTGTTTCTAAATTAAAGCGGGCAGATATAGAACAATTAATGGAACATTTAGAGCTGGAAGACGTCATTCCCGTATCTACGTTGTTGAAATCTGCATTAGTACAGAAATTAAGTGAGTGTTTTTATGATTTAGATTTTTTCCCAGCTGAGAAAGAAAAGGAAAGGGAGTTAGCTTTACAATCTGAGGAAAAGAAAATGAATCATGAATATTGCATGTGTGATCTTGAATTACGTGCGGGCAGTAGGACACACAGGACAGATTCTGACCATTTTAATATAACTGCACATATCAAATTACTACCAGAGTTCCTGGAGAGAGATGTGGATAAATATTTTTTTGCGTTTGAAAGAGCTGCTGGAAATTTGAATTGGCCCAAAGAGCATTGGTCTACTCTTCTGTGGAGCAAGTTGAGGGGTAAAGCATTAAGCACATATGCAGCTTTGTCATCAGAACAGGCTCAAGATTATGAAGTTGTGAAACGGGAGAATTTGAAAGCGTATGAGTTGCTCCCTGAAGCATACAGGCTGACGTTCAGACGACCACAGAAAAGTCAACATGTTACTCATGTAGAACTTGCAAGGGAGAAAACTACATTGCTTGATAGGTGGCTTACGTCTCTTGATGTGCGAGGTGATTATGTTTAGCTACGTGAGCTGTTGTTACTTGAAGACTTCAAACAGATTGTAGTTCAGGATATCAAAACGTATCTTGAAGATCATAAATATGACAAGCTTATGGATGCAGCAGTAGCGGCTGATGAGTATTCTTTGACGCACAAGCAGTATAAAACTGGCAGTGGTCAAGGTATGTTTAGGTCAAACCAAGGTCAAGGTCAAGGACAAGGTAAGCCTTGGAACCCAAGTACTGAAAATGAACGAAATATTCATAAAGCTGGTGGCCAGGAAGGTGCCAGCAGGAGAGTTAGATGTGATCATTGTAGGAAGTCGCATACTACGGACGAGTGTTGGCTTTTGTGCCCAGAGCTTAGGCCTAAGGTTAAGTGTACCTATTGTGAAGGGTCACATGATACAGAGAGGTGTTACAAACTGCACCCTGAACTGAAACCTCAAAGGGCCAAAAAGCCAGTAGGTCTAATACAAGGCAGTCAGATGGATGTAGCACCCATTACTGAAATAGCACACATAGCTGAGCCAGTAAAAGACATGTATGGAGAGTTTAAGTCTGAAGGCTTTGTGTCAAAAGGTGAAGGTCAGGAGGAAAGTCCCGTTATGATACTTAGGCACACAGGGAGGGCTCAAAGTTTAGTTGTGGATAACTCCAGGTTCCAGTGGGGAGAACCGGTGGCCTTTATCAATATTCAGGGGGTTGATTGTTCTGACATGTTTGTACCAATACATAGTATATGGCTGGAATCTGAATATCTGACAGTTTTAGTGACAGTGGGAAAGGTACCCGTCTACCAATGGAAGGAGTAGATATGATCCTGGGGAATGACATAGCAGGTCCCAAGGTGAAGGTCACACCTAGGTTAAGGTTACAGCCAGGTTTGAATGAAAGCACGGAAAAGTTGCAAGTTCAGCATCTAGGTATTTTTCCCGCTTGTGTGACAACCAGATCACAAAAGAATAAAGTGGAGAAAATTTTGAAACTTGACAGTGACAAAAATCTTAATGATAGGATTGAGTCCAATGTGGTTGATACAGTGTTGGAAGACACATTTGTAGCTGAGTTATTCAGTAATGAAGACAGTGGTGGTCAGTCTGGTACTAGTGGAAATAGGAAAGACTTGGTAAGCAATCAGAGAACTGATACTACACTAGAAGCTGCTTGAAATAATGTTTTGACCCAGGACGAGGCAAAGAAAGTTCCAGTGTGCTATTATGTAAACAATGACCTGTTGATGAGAAAATGGCGGGATAGTGAAGTTCCTGCCAATGAGACCTGGAATGAAGTTCACCAAATAGTGCTGCCCAAGGAATATAGACAGGAAGTAATGCATTTGGCACATGATATACCTATGGCTGGACATTTAGGTGTTTGGAAAACACTGGATAAGATATACAAGTGTTTTTTTCTGGCCAGGCATTCATAGTGATGTGGTGCAGTACTGTAAGACGTGTCACACGTGTCAGGTGGTATGGAAACCAAATCAAAAGGTCAAGGTCGCACCATTGATTCCCGTACCGACGTTTGGAAATCCATTTGATACTATAATTATTGACTGTGTAGGACCATTGCCTAAAACAAAATCAGGAAATAGTTATTTGTTGACCATCATGGACACGGTGACAAGGTATCCAGAGGCAATTCCTCTCAGGAAAATATACACCAAGTCGATTGTGACGGCTTTGACCCAGTTATTCACCAGAGTAGGGCTGCCAAAGGTCATAAGGTCAGACTTAGGTTCAAACTTTACATCTGGATTATTTCATGATGTTTTGAAACAGTTGGGTATTCAACATAAAACCTCGTCAGCTTACCATCCACAGACCCGGGGGGGGGGGGGGGCGCTTGGGAGGTATCATCAAACGTTGAAAAGGATGATGAGAACTTATTGTATGGAGAATGCTCAGGATTGGGACAAAGGTTTGCATTTCTTCTTGTTGGCAGCCAGGGAAGTGCCAAACAAATTGTTGGGATTTAACGCATTTGAGTTGGTATATGGTCACGAGGTAAGGGGCCATTTGAAATTATTCAAAGAATGCTCTGTAGCTCCTGATGATTGAAACAATTCAAATATGTTGAAGTATGTGTCAGAATTCAAAACAGATTACAGGAGGTGTGCAAGGTGGCCAAAGAAAACCTGTCACATGCACAACAGAACACGAAGTCATGGTATGACAAAAACTCTAGGGAGAGGTCATTTTTCTGGTGACTAAGTGTTAGTTTTGCTACCCATCCCTGGTAATACATTACAAGCAAAGTTTACAGGGCCTTACACCATACACTGTAGGTTAAATTCTGTGGACTATGTAATGAATACACCAGACAGAAGGAGAAGCAAATGGGTTTGTCACGTAAATATGATCAAACCATACTTTGACAGGGAAACTACAGTGCTTTGTGTACAGGTAGATGGTTCACCGATTGTAGATGAAAAGGATGTAGATCCTGTTTCAGAGTATATAGAACAAACATCACCTCAACCTATGAAAAATTCTGAAGTTGTATAGAAGTAAGTTGAGAAGTTGAGTCATTTAACAGAAACCCAGAGACAGGATATGAAAGCTTTAATAGCTGAATGTTCAGATTTGTTCTCTGATGTGCCAGGTAGGGCTGATGTTTTTGGAATAGGAGATTGTTTTGCAAGATGGGGCGGTTCCAATAAAACAGCATCCATACAGGTTGAATCCTATTAAAGCAGCAGCTTTAAAAGAGGAAGTCCAATACATGTTGGACAATGATCTCATTGAAGTCAGTGACTCGCCATGTAGTAGTCCTGTTATTCTTGTACCAAAACCTGATTCTACATATAGAATGTGTATTGACTTCAGGAAGTTGAACACACTCACAGTCACAGATTGTTATCCCGTACCCAGAGTTGAGGACTGTATTGACAGAATTGGACATGCCAAGTTCATATCTAACTGGGACCTCCTCAAAGGGTACTGGTACGTTGCTTTGACTGAAAAATCTAAACAATATACGGCTTTTGTTACTCCTAATAATCTGTATCAGTGCAAGGTCATGGCCTTTGGCCTCAAAAACGCACCGTCTGTCTTTATGAGGCTTATGAACAAAGTAATAGATGGACTGGAGTGTTGTGTTGTAATGTTGTGCTAGTGTCTGACAATTGGGACGATCATATGACCAGAACAAGGGATTTCTTGCATCGATTGAGAGAAGCTAAGTTGACAGCCAATTCGGTCAAAAGTGACATTGGTCATGCAAGAGTGACACATTTGGGTTATACTGTTGGTCAAGGACAGATAGTTCCCAAGGATGCAAAGGTCAAGGCCATGGAACAGTTTGCAGTGCCTACACGCAAGAAACATATTATGCAGTTTTGGGGAGTTAAAGGTTACTACAGGAAGTTTTGCCAAAACTTTGCAGAAGTGTCAGCTCCTTTGACAGACATGTTGCGCAAGGGTGTAAAGTTCAAATGGACCGAAGAATGTCAGGAGTCATTTGATGCTTTGAAGCAATAATTTATGCAGGCTCCAGTGCTAGCTGTATCAGATTGCAGTAAACATTTCAGATTATTTGTAGATGCTCGTGATGTTGGGGTCGGTTCTTGGATCTCGCAGTTGGGTCAAGGTCATGTTGATCACCCCATAGCATATTTTTCAAAGAAGCTGAACAAGCATCAAAAAAACTACTCAACTGTAGAGAAAGAAGCACTGGCTTTGATTTTGTCTGTACAGCATTTTGAGATTTACATGTCTGCAGGTTGTTTCCCTGTGCAGGTATTTTCAGACCATAACCCAATTAAATACTTGCATAAATTAAAGCACAAGAATCAAAGACTCACTAGGTGGAGCTTATTTTTACAGTAATACTACCTGGAAATAAGTCACATCAGAGGAAGAGAAAATATCATATCTGATTATCTCAGCAGACATTGTGATGATTCATAAAATATTGAGAGTACCACCCAAAACTAAATAGGTGTCGTAGGTAAAAAAGTGATAGGTTAGTTTCACTCTATTCTTTACACTTACATGGCTTCGTTAAATGTGCTTTTCTTGCTTCAGAGTCGCCTTGAAGATGAAAAGGTGGAAGCTCCTCTAATGAGGCTTATTTTTTTTTTACTTTGCACGCACAGTTACTCACTGTGCACCTCTTTAGAATGACAGGTTAGCCTAGTGGGTGGTTGCCTCAAACTGTTGAACTGTGTTTTGGCGCTGTAGGTCAATGACAAGAAAATCATCATTGATTAGTCATTAGACTTGCAGAAAGTTCATCAATATGAACTTTTATTTTTTTTTCTGAGGGGAGGTATGTTATGTGGTGATAAGTTTAAAACCATAAAGTTAAATTTGTTGTTTCAAATGTATATTGTGGCTGCGGAATTACGCTGCAGCAAGCACATTTTGAACTTGAAACAGTTAAAATGCCAAGTGTCAGCATGCCAGGAAGTGTTGAGTGATCGCCGATCTTGCTTGGTTTTGATTGATTTACTGTTGGGTTCAGTGAGTGAAAGGCGCTCACAGTGGGGACAGGATTAGGCTTTCTCTCGCAAATAAAAAGGGCTGTGTACTGCTGTTTGGGGTCAGACATCCCAAATGTCTGATCTTTGAACCGGGTACACATTAAATTATTGATAGTGTTCCTGCTGCGGCCAGGTGTTCAAATTGCAGCGCGGAGGTCGATAGGACAAGCCAGGACACCGGACCCGGCCAACCACTTTGTGTAAAGCTGTCAAACAAGGGTATGGACATTATAGACGAACTGCCAGTTTCCGCCATGCTGTTTTTTTTTTGTGTGTGTGTGTGTGTACAATGTGAGTCAATGTATATTTAAACAAAAAGGCTTTGTCTTTGTGTTCTGTTCACGGCAGTAAAAGCGTAGCCTTTTCTATTTTCTTTCTGTTATTGCGGGCCAGGTTGGCACAAGACGTGCTGGGTAAAGCCACCTCGTAACAGTGTCCTTTCAGTCAATACTGTTCTCAACTAAAGATATTTTCCATGTAGCGGTTGTGTTATTTTACGATTTAGAATTGGCTATTCACCTTTTGTCATGACTAGTAAGTTTATAACTTACTACTGATTGTCTAACATGTTACAGTAAATGATAATGCTGGAGTTGCTGTATCTGCCATTACCTCAAACAGTATTGGCCCAATTAACTTTTAAACGGATGATGCACATTTGACTGAAATTTTCACCTGTTTTCTCTAATAGTTCATGTTGCAGGGACTTTTTTTATTTATTTTATTTTTGTATTAATGTAGAGAGATAAAAACTAAAACATAATCTTTTTTCGAAACTGCCTGGCCAATTAGTAATTGAAAAAGTTCAGAAAAACATGACCCGTATACATATAATTCAAATTCAACGATGACAGCGAAGAGATCCCAGATTCTACCAAATCATCAAAACTCATCTTCCAATACCAATGTGAAGAAACAAACTTCACTCCTGACTTGAGACAGGCAGTCACCCATAAAAGGTAACTGCTGGTTTTAAACGGTCCCTCCTTACTTTTGAAATATTCCTCATTAACTACAGACCATGTTTTTTGCCAAAATTTATTGGCCTAACCACTCAATACCCAAATTTCATCCCTTCTCCGAAAAATACAGAGAGACTCGGGAGGCTTATCACTTTTTAGTTGTCCTGACTTATCAGTCAGCTGGGTTTATAGCAAAAGAAAAAAAAAATTAGCCTAAATTTTGTGTGTGTGTGTGATATTTTTGAAGCTGGAACATTATGAACGCCCTTTACCTCCATTATAACAACGAGACGGAGAACACAATCCACAGCACAACATACCTAATGAAGTTTTTATCAAATAGATCAGAACAATATGGCCCGTATTCATCAATTCCAAACTCAACAATGACAGCAAAGAGATCCCAGAGTTGAAAAGCATGAATTTTCATCTTCCGATACCAATGTGAAGAAACAAATTTCACTACAGACTTGAGACAAGCAGTCACTGGTGGTTTTAAACCTGTCCTCTCAGTCCTTGAAGTATTCTTCAATAACTACAGACTATAACACTTTAGACCCAAAGGCATTTATATTTGTAATTAGTGACAAAGGTAATTTTGATACATATCGCAAGATCATGGGACAACTCATGATGTTTGTGTGATAAGGTAGAATACTTAAGTATGTAGGAGCGCCTCATTTTGCATCCTGCACAATCAGTGAGGCTACAGGCCATTTGAACACCGACGTTTCCAGTCCTCTTGTTATTATCAATGTAGATAATAATTCAACAGAAACAAGAGCTCATAAAAGTCCGGGAGTATTCTCTCTCTCTCTCTCTCTCTCTCTCTCTCTCTCTCTCTCTCTCTCTCTCTCTCTCTCTCTCTCTCTCTCTCTCTCTCTCTCTCTCTCTCTCTCTCTCTCTCTCTCTCTCTCTCTCTCTCTCTCTCTCTCTCTCTCTCTCTCTCTCTCTCTCTCTCTCTCTCTCTCTCTCTCTCTCTCTCTCTCTCTCTCTCTCTCTCTCAGGTAATCTTACAACTTTCCCACTAAACACCAAAAGAAGAGAAACAAAGCAAGACACAGCGCCATCAGCGTCAAGCTAAGCGACAACCTTTGAAACGACAGCCACAAAAAGGAAGCAGTTTTACACACACACACACACACACACACACACACATATATATATATATATATATATATATATATATATATATATATATATATATATATATATATATATGTATGTATACGTGTGTGTGTTAACAAATAAAGAAGCCTAAGTGACTGTTTAGTTTCCTGTAACATTATACCAGTGTCAAGCTTTTAATCCACTTTTAAGCTTCACACCCATTTAAAAATCCGTATAATTTAAATATGCAGTGTCCAATGGTCAACGTACGTCCGTGTAATTTACCTCAGGTGCCTACTAATATAATCTATATTATAGTGTCACCAGTATGGGATCGTTTGTCGCTGAAATACACTATACTCTATGCAGCCAATCAGTGGTGACGTCAAGACAGCATCATTAATGATTTGCTCCTTGTACAAACGCCTCTTGGCTCCACTCCCATAACCAAATGCCCCAAACAAGTCCCATAGCTTTTTAGACAAACCTAGCTGTCCTCAGCAAGCCAGCTCTGTAAACAGACCTTTGTCTGTTCTTGGGTTAGGTAAGACGAGCCATACACAGTCAATCAGCTCTTTGAACAGACCATTGCCTGCCCTAAAGGTAAATATGTCAAGCTGCCTGCAGCTAGTCAGTTTCGTGATGAGACCTTCTTCTGGTATACATGTATATAAGACTAGCTGTTCTCTGTACCAGTCAGTGTTATGGACAGACCTTTGTCTGCCCTACAGGTTGGTAAGACCAGTCTACAGGCAGTAACCCCTCAGAGCAGACCCTTGTCTGCTGTACAGGTTAGTACGGACCAGCTCTTTGAACAGATCCTTGCCTGCTCTAAATGTAAGTATGACCAGCTGCCTGCTGCTAGTCAGCTCCGTGATTAGACCCTCTTCTGCAATACATGTATAACAGACTAGCTTTCCTCAGTGCCATTCAGTGAACAGACCATTTTCTGTTCCACAGGACCACCTGTCCTTAGCCAATCCGCTTTCAGAACAGATCCTTGTCTGCTCTACAGGTTTGTAAGACCCTCTGTTCTCAGCCAGCCAGCTCTCAGACCAGACCCTTGTCCACTCTGAACGTACTTAAAGACGTTCGGTACACGGCGATATGCGCAACCATTTATTGTCCAATGCCT
This sequence comes from Hermodice carunculata, assembly GCA_964020975.1. Lineage (NCBI taxonomy): Eukaryota > Metazoa > Annelida > Polychaeta > Eunicida > Amphinomidae > Hermodice > Hermodice carunculata. Next base: position 15,529,894 of record OZ026618.1, on the reverse strand, counting down.
TTATACAGTTACAGCTGGTATTTGTTGATACCTGCAATAGCCGCTGTTCGCTTTTCCTATTTTGCACATTTCCGTTTGAGAAATATGGATTGTTTACGAAGAATGAAAAGGAAAAAGAATGGGCGGTTTGTTAACAAATGCCAAAACAAAGGACTAAATGCTTTAAAACAAGGCAGAATACGTCGAAACACGGCATGTAGACCAAAACGCATTTACACAATCAGCAAACGCTGACCAAGCCACCGTCGAAAGTGCCACGCCCACACCCCCCCCTCCCGCCAAGTGCCACATGCACATGTAAACGCTGACAGTTATAACTGGGACGAAGGTCGTAGAATAGTGGAACTAAGCGTACTAGCCGATAATCTTGCGAGGAATGTAAAAAAAAAAAAAAAACCACTGTCCCTAAAAATACAGAATCAGAAAAACGATATGCCTTGGCCAGTGTACTTTACATTTCTTGTGAATGTGGTACAATAAACGCTGTCCCAACTGGGGGTGGGGGTGGGGGTGGGGGACCACAGTAATACCCCATCATCAAAAGGTGGCACAGGCATATTTGATAATGTGCTGCCTGTGTTACCATTCGACAATGTATTAAGGCAACTATAATTTTGATATTCTTATTTTTACCTCTTTTTCCACATTGCTGTATTGCACTATGAAGAGAATCTTAAAATGTTTGCCTCTTCTCGGTAAAAATATGAAAGTATATATTATGACGAGAATATAAAATTAACGCCGTTTATTTAACCTACATGCATGTATGTTGATATGGTATGGAAGTTAGACAATGAATGGATACCTTGTACCTATGAACTTAGAAGAAATTAAGTCAACATGCATGAATTCTTTGTACAATTGCGGAAAAAATAGCACCGTATGATATGTTTTTTTGTTAATCAGTGAGATCAGTGCCTATTTTGGAAGCCCCCTACAATTATTCAGGGATTTGTAAATATTTTTTTCTATTTCAAACTTAAAAAATAATGTGAGCACTAATACATTTTTGCAAGACGAGATGAATTTAAAGTCACATTCCAGCATGCTTTGTCTACATATTTGTTATTAAAAGGCCTGATATACATTGCATACACTCATATTGAGTTATTTTATGCATATTTTTGCATCCTTAATTTTTTTTTTGGGGGGGGGAGGGGCGTACCCATATATAATGTTTGCTATCCAATTTCTGTAGTCCTTACATGTAGCGCCACCTAGCGACAAAAGTAGCAGCGTGACATGATAATTTTTTGCTTGCATTTTGTTTCAAATGCCAATATCTTGGATCACACCAAAAACCAGAGTTTTCTAAATTCTTTTGACCAGTGTACCGAACGTCTTTAAGATGAGCTGTCCTTAGCTAGTCAGTGTTCAAAACACTCCCATGTCTGCACATTTGCTTTTCTCAACTTTCTCCAGTGTTACCATCAGGTATGGAAATTTGTCTTTCCCATTTCCTGTATTGACTGCTGAGAAGTACTTGTCCTGAAGTTGTTTTTCGGCCAACAGGCTATCATTTGCAGCCCAATATAATTAAACGCCTCATTTATGGAGTGAGTTCAGAATTCATCATCCCCCAAATGTGCATAAAATAAAGTTTGACAAGTACCAATTTATATACAGTTTGTATCCAATCAATGCACTGTGAAACGTTATTTTAATGCTACGTCTACCATGTCAAACTTATACCCTTAAAATAATCACAAATTATTGGCACAGAACGAAGCAACATAAATCAAGGATTACCTACTGTACACATTTGCAACAAGAGGGCACACCTTTTACGAAACAAGACAATCACAAAATTCTTACACGCAGAATATGTCAGTTATTTCGGTCTCAGTAAGGGCAATGTTATTTTAATATACAAGTATTACGATTTTAATCCTTTCAATATTATCATACTCATAACAAATAAAAAACAACCACTGCTGTACCTGGGTTTCTCATCTCTACTGTTTTTGTGTAAATATTGATAAAGTTTCAGAAATCCGAAATGCCTTTAATCCCACAAACATATATTGCTCCATCAGGTGGATGTTCAATTAGCTTGTTATACACGAAAATATTCTCTCTCACCTTGGAAATGAACTTATGCCCACAATAAGCTGTGACCAATGACACACTGTTTTGATGACAAAATGGGTTTAGGGCACTTGTGCACCATTGTAATCTAGTGGGTTGTGCAGGAATTAATTTAGATCTTGGAAAAGCTAGTAGTATGATTTACTCTTGTTTTTGAGAGATAAAGGGCACAAATATAAATGTAGCAAAAATATGATATCTGAAAGCTGTAAAGAAATATGTTAAAACATCAACACACAGGGCACAACTCCTTATATATATATATATATATATATATATATATATATATATATATATATATATATATATATATATATATATTAAGTGGTCCAAAGAAATGTTGGAAAGCCATTGCATTATAAATAAGCAAAATTCACATACTATTACTGTAGAATATATGCATGTAATAAGACGTGAGGATACTCATTTTCAGCAAAAGCATGGGGATGGACATTATGCCATCAAACACAAGTATTCTTGCCAGTGATGGCAATTGCAAAATTTATTCTTTGAAAATAAAGAGTAAAGACATCTTCAAGATACATTACATAATACTATAGGTGGCGCAACCAATATCAAACTCAACCTTAATTTGTGTACACCTGAAAAGTCCTAAAGGTTAAATAGGATTATTTAAAAAAACCACAAAACAACTGCGGATTGTATGGGGCTCAGAAGTACAAGTTCAGAACTGATTGCACAGACAAAAGTAATTGCATTAGGTTTGCATCCTATAGTCAGCAGACCGAACTTATTTATTTTGTAGGAACTGTTACTTATGTTTTCTGGTTGGTGCTGCCATGCTGTCACTGGTGTAGCTCAGAAAATAAGAAAATCATTGATTCTTTAAATGATGATCGAAGAATTTGATTTTTCTCGAATTATGTATTTGAAAAATAAATACAGAAAATATTTACTAAATTTTGGTCTGGTAATTTTAAATATGCAATACATATTTTTAAAGTGATTAGTTTCAAAGAAAAACTGTCAAAATATGTTATCTGATACTCTCTCAGAAACCGGCTTCAAAAATCATTAAAAACAGTTGTACCTGTAAGAATGCCTTTTTCCCTAAAAATTAAGATGTAGAGATATATTTAAACGATTACCAAAATTAGGTTTGGGGTGAAATTTTAAAATACTGGTCATCGATACAATGTCAAAGTTGCAGCTCAAACACTGTCTTTACCTTCATTTTATCAATGTAGACTGTTTATACCCAAAGTCAAACACTTCACTTTATACTCTGCTGTTTCTTCTATGACTACCTCAGCAGAGTATACACATGAAAATACTTCTAATTTCCTTCATTTTTGTACTCATGGGGACAAATACTGCCTATAAATTCTAGAACGTGTGCTATCACAAATATAAAACGTATGCTATTCATGGTTAATCAGCACACACACACACACACACACACACACACACACACACACACACACACATGTATCCCTCATATATTCGAAGGATAGAAGAAAAGCACTTTAAAATCGATTAGGCTCAGCCACTCAGGTGATTTTTTTCCAGCCCAATATGTGATTTGGTCTAGTGAAAGACGATAATGGCGATTTTAAAGTAAAAAGACCATATTTGAGCCAAAATATTCCATCGTACATACTTGTTGAAAACAATATCTCAAAATTCACAACTTGTCTATTTTTTTTTTTTTTTTTATTTGTGTCTTTTTGCCCAGAACCACTTCCTCGCAGTCATTACCCGATTCCGCAGTCCGATCCCTTTACTCTCCTTTAGCTTACCTGTCCCTGTCTAACGTATATGCATATGAATTTATTATTGTACATATTGCACACGTTCCTCTGTAAATTGTTGACATAGGCTGTATCAGCCCAAATTAATTAAAGGGTCTTCAGTGGGTAACTACTCAACATATTTCGGAGCCTTTTACCCGTACATGTCTGTCTGAGTAGCGGCTCCTTGCCTAAGCTAAATATTCAGCAAACACAACCCACATAATAAAGAATAAATATGAACATGGCAAATGATGCATACCTGAATACGTGAAGTTTTGCTTATAAATGCAGAGCTTCATTATGAAAGAAGAATACATGTCAAACAAACCATAATTACTACATTTGTATAGTCCAGGTTCCAATAATAACAATTTGACTCACCCTTGAACCGATATGTACCCTTTCTAGCTGGACAACTTATCATGGTTAAACCACCCACCATTGCATTACTGAAGTGGATCAAACTGAGGCATTATATTCAGTTCCGGTGGTTGTAAAATAAACAGTTGCAGCTGGACCACCTGTACAAACAAGGGAAGTCCTTACATGGACTGCAACAATGGACATCCTGCACCAGAAATGTAAAACAAACTCTGTGAAGACTCCTACCTCTCAAACAATTAAGCTCTATTTAACTGCCAAACCTGTGTCAATGTATCAACGTAATGTGTCAGGTGTCTGACATTTGAGAAAATACATTTACTTTTGAGATTTTTTTTTTCAATTCATTAAATGTGCATTTAGACATGTCAAAAAAGAATAAAATTCATTAGCATTTATGCCAAAACCATGTTATCAAAACAATTTTTCTTAACTGGATTTTAAGAACAATAAGGCAAGCTTGTAACTGTCATCAGTACCTGCTTGCTACCTATAGCCCCTGAGGGTTTGACCTAACAGAAAACAAGCTAGCCTAAAATGTTTGAAAGGGGAACATTAAAACAGATTGATGCCAAAAGATAAAGTTAAGTAGAAAAACAGACAAGTCTAAAAACTGTAAATTACTGTAGCCAAAATTTCTAATAATCTTTGGGTATTAACATCAAAATCAAAAGGCAAGTCAGAAAAGCATGAAAGTCATGAGAATGCAATGAAAAAACAATATTACTTAACGAAATATCAAGTACAACTAGGCAAGCTTGTAACTTTTGTCAGAAGCTGCTTGCTGCCTATAGCCCCTGGGGGTTTGACCTAACAGAAAACAAGCTAGCCTACAATGTCCTAAAGGTGAACATTAAAACAGAATTGTGTCAAAAGATAAAATTAAGTAGCAAACAGTTAAGTGTAAAATCTCAAAAAGTATTGAACCTAAACTTTCTAACCATCTCAGGATATTTATTTAAAGCAAAATATGTGAAAAAAAGCTAGGATGGACACAAATTTCAGTAATCGTTACAAACATAACAGTTTATTGAAGTGATTTGCAGTGAAAAATTTTATTTTTTCCTGCGTTTAATTTCGTAGAATGATGCTATGGAATTTGCTTGCACAGTGGATGATGACCCAAATATATTAACAAGGCATTTTGGATTGCCACTTACTGATTTATCACTTAAGATTGACGGTCAAACTTGATATTTGAATTTCTATTTACACATAACGCTATTTATATAAAAATGCTTGCCAGTAATTAAAATTATACAAAATCGTTATAGCTTTTGGAATATTAGATTGAAGTTTTGTCATGGGGAGGGTGTTGATGATTTATATTTGTTGACCAAATACAGTTTTTGAATGCACATAAACCGGAAAAGTAATAATATAGATATTATGTTTAAAACCAGTTGGAGTATTTCTGAAATATAAGTGGGATTGATTATCTGGTATAATATCTTCTTTGGGACCTTGATTCTACTGGTTGAGGGACTTTTTCCCCATTATGAGTAAAGTAGGGATATATGGTCAGTTCTTGAAATATGTGCATGGTGTACTCACAAGTAAAAAGAAATACCCTTTTTCCTGTGGAAAATGAAATAACATACATTATGGTTTGTCTGTATACATCAATTATTTATTGGATGTCAGCGAGAATGAACAGCATTAAAGTATAAACTTGTTAAGTCAAGCAAATTGAAGTTTTACCTAACAATAAACCAAATGACATAAAGTGGTAATTGAAGGAGTGTCATCAGCACACAATATTAGGCCTAATTTGGATAAAGCAAAAACCATATCATTTGTATATATGATCTGAGGGTTCCGGGGATTGATAGTTGCGAACCCTTACTTCACCTTACAATGATGTGAAGAACTATAGCCGATATAAGCATATTATATTCTGCCATTAAGATATCGCTTGACACTTTTGAGAGTGACCAATGAGTTCCGCACAAATGTTATGTTCTGGTTGAAATGTCAAATAATATTTATAATTTACAATAAAGAGCTATCAGCAGTTGAGGTAAATTAAGAATGACCATGGCACAGTCACTGAAGTATACGCCTTTAGTTTTGGTTGAGATTTTTAAAAAGATTATGAAGTAAGCTTTACTTTTAATTCAGTATATGCCACTTTAAAAATGATATGGCAGGCAGACCAGACACAGGAGAAAGTTAATGTTCTGAGGACATACATATTGCAAGTTAATGCTGTAATATTCATATTAGTATGTATATTGTTGGCATTGTCCCAGATGGATTTTTATTCTAGAACAAGAAATAATGGTGGAATTCAAACCCTTTGCAGACAAGGCCTTTCACTGAAAGGCGTTTTTCAATGGATATCCCTTGGTAAATTTAGTTTGTTGACGAAAGGCCAAAAATGTTCATGCACAAATGGCCAGCCTTTGGAAGGAATGCAATTATTCATAGAAATTGAGCATTGGCAACTAACACCTGGAAACAAATAAAAACGTTGATGTTACTCGCTATGGACGGCTATCGTTTTATTAAATTTAGTCCGGATCCATATGGGTATATAGTTATCTGATATCTACAAATCTTTGCTAAAAAATGTAATCTGCAATCAGTGTTCTCCACAGGTTCCCACGTATTAGATTTACAAAAGGAACCGCTGTTTATATATTAGGGAAACCATAGTCCATCATGCAATCTGATCTAATTCGCATGTGCACACGTGAGTAATCGAGTGAGAAAGAGAGAGAGAACACAAGATACATGGTTACATATACATATACATCGTGTTTACATATATTCTTGTCATTGAGCAAGTTTCATGTTTTTTACATATCTGGTATAGACATAGTACAGTAAAATATATGTGTCTTTTGTGACATCGTTAGATTTTGAACACAGGCCTCAGATTCATGTACATTGCAACAAACCGGACAGTACACAAGGCCCTCACGACATCTCTTGCTTGAAAATGTGGTGGGTAGATGCAGGATGTGTGGAAGCCGGGTTATTTAATCCAACATTTGGAATCAATAACTACTACTGGTACTCTGTGACCATTGGGGCTGTGAAAAGCAATATGAAGAGCTTCAGAGCTTCTGCAGACCAAAATAGTCCTCGTGACAAGCTACTCTGCCTGGGCCACAACTCATATGGTGAAATGTGTTTCATTACTTTTTTATTACATATATATATATATATATATATATATATATATATATATATATATATATATATATATATATATATATATATGTGTGTGTGTGTGTGTGTGTGTGTGTGTGTGTGTGTGTGTGTGTGTGTGTGTGTGTACATACATACACATATATATGTATATATGTAAATACACACATAGGGGACAACCCTATATGCAGGGATGTGAGTAATGCTGCCCAATGCTAACTAATCCCTCAGTTGACAGCTTTCCTCCAGACATCTGCACACAAAGTGTCCTGAGGCAGGCTGTTGACTAAGACTGTTTTTTGCTTCACACTAGGGTTGAAGGTATTTGAATGAAAGGTATTTTGATGAGGAATTTGAATCTTTTAACCACTGTATGTTTAATGGTAATAAGAAAACGACTGTTGCTGTGATTATCACTTTCAGGGTTATTATTTGTGTTGCTATGGTGACAATTTTCCAGATCAAAACGTGTATTTGAGGCACGTGGTCAATATTGTTGGCGTTAAACGTGTCGGGGATAGCTATTCCTTGATCCTTAGACGTCAATAAAGGTGATATCAAATACTGTGAATACATATATTTTCACGGGCATTAATTTTCATGGTTTTTGCATTTTGGACCTTTCACTGAAACTTTAAATTCACTATTTTTGTTATAATTCCTATCAATGCCCTGTTAAAAATATATTTCACTGGTTTCTTATTTTCACGACTTTGAAGCATCAGCGAAATAAGCGAAAATAAGAGCACAGCGAAATTAAATGAATTCACAGTATACACGACAGATTTGATTCCTGCTGCTGTCCTGGCTCTGATATATATAATACTCCAAATTAAAGCAAATTTTGGCAGTCTTCTGCAGTTTTTAACAAACCAACTGTTTATTTTACAAACACTGGGACTTAATATAATGCGCCAGCTTGTTTCCTCAGATGAGCGCGGGCTGTGATTGGCCTGTCATTACTGCCCCCCCCCCCTTCTCATGATGTAACTTTTTCTTTTAGACAAAGATGTTGGTATGTTGGAGTGAGTGAGGGTGGATGGGGTAGGGGTGCCTTTCTGTTGTATATCTATATAGAATGAAGAACTTTCTTAGCATTGTGTTTATGGCATTCAGTTCCTGGTAGCAGATTTCACAATGTCATGTTTTACAACTATTGCAGAACAAAGTCTGTCTTCCATTCAAATCTGATCAAAAAAGTGAAAAAAATCCTTCCTGTCCATTCGCAAGAGGTCTGGCTCTGTATTACATTTTTTTAATGACCGACTATTTTTCTACCAGACGGGGAGACGTCCCTTTCATTCAAAGGTAGCAACTGCATTGTGATAGATGTGGGACCATCTGGCATTACATGGGAAACAGCTGAAAAAGATTGCCAGAAGAGAACAGGGCATTTAGTTTGCTTTGAAAGTGAAGAAGAATATAATTTTATATATAATAAAACTGGCACCTTAACATTCAAAGGTAAGTTAAAACAGTCACACATATGCACAGTTACCTGCTAGTTATGCAGTAGTTTGCGCATTGGATGGGACGCGAGAGACAAAGAGCTTAAGTTTCTCTTTGCATCCCAGTAATTAACGTGGGTCACATTTGATCCTTTTCATGGACAAGTTAGTCATACCTTTACATTTGCTTGTCTAGCGAAGACAAGAAAGACACATGCAGCCTTATTCTCCCTTACTGCCAACATTGTAAAATCAATGTTGCAATTGACCTTTGAACTTTAACCTTTTTAGTTCAAACTCATGCAAATACACCTTTCAAGAACTTCAATATAATGGAATGTGCCTTTAATTGTACACATACTGCACAGTCATTGATGTTTAACTTCTGAAAAAAATTACCACTGATAACAGTCTGTCCTTATACAATGAGTATTTGCTTTTCTTATCTGTCCTCGGTTCCGTCAGGGAAATATTGTCAGAAGTAAGACAAAAACCACGCAGTAACAGATCCATCGGGATGTGAAAAAATGGCAATATATTCGATTAACCTACGTGGATGCAGGGCATAAACCTTAATGATTTATAGTAGTGTTCCCTCTCATAATAAAGAAATATGTTAACTTAACTGCAAAGGCTTTTTGATCATGTGACAAAGGGTCAGTGTCCCTGACACCAACAGCTGCGTAAGATATATCTATTATAATCTTGTTTATTCATTCAATAGTTCCGAGCATTCTGTCGAAAGCCTGAAAATAGCGTGAAGTAAGTGAACTCTCTGGGATGTATCTATTTTACTCGTCTATCAAGATATTGTTTCAAAAGTACTCCAACAAGTATTTTGGGATACAATTGCTAAATAATCGATGTTGTCAATTGCGTTTATATTTGCAAAAAGTGTAATGGGCTTGTTATTTACCCATAAAAAAGGGATGTTTCAAGATTTAAGCTGTTTTTCAAGTTTCTCCTTGACAATGAAATCGAAAGTGGGTAGTTATAACTATAAAACAAATAAACTATTGTCTACATACTTTATTTGACTTCATTCTTTTTCACTAGTGGCTTGTTAAAATCAATCCCATACTTATTTAAGACAAAAAATAATCAACTCTGAAAATGTTAAGTATCTCCCTAAAACACAAATGAGTGATTTTGTATGAGATTCTTAATTGGTGTATATGTTTTTTTCAATTACACTCGATAAACAAGAAAGATATTTCAGTAAACTGTCTTGCAGGTATGGGAAACACATGTGAGAGATTTCGAGCAACAGCATATATGTCCAGCCTTGTGTATTTTTACAGAAACAGTCATTTAATTTAAGCTTTGCCCCTCTCCGCCCCCTCCCCCATAAGCCAACCATGGTTGGTGAGTATTCTGGGGTTTTTGTTGTAGTAGTTTTTTTTTTTTTGGGGGGGGGGGGTGTTTGTTTGTTTGTTTGTTTATTTGTTTTTGTTTTGTTTTGTTTTTTGTTCCCTTTAATCATCTATCGTAAAATATAGAGGTCATAGCGGTTGTAAAGATGTGACTAAAAATTGCTTGATAAACAAACATATGGATTTTTATGAAGCAGGTAGTGTCTGAGAGCAATTTGCACGTTCCTAACATCAAACTTTTACTCTGTTTTAACTAACACAATACTTGAAGATCCTTCTCTGTCTCTCTTCACCTCAAAGCACGATAGAGAAGCACACTGTAAAATTGGTCTTTCTCGATAATTTTGTTTAGGTTTCTAGCTGATACTATATCGTTGCAATTGGAGATGAACTTTTTGAGGATCTGTATTTTTACGGCACCATTAGTTTAATATGACAGGTCTATTGTTAAGCACGAAAAAAGACATGTGTCGAACGTGAATTGTCCAGAATGCATGTATACTACCGGTTGCATAAAACAACTTTTCTAAACTGAAGTGTTAACCCAATATATTTAATGTGCCAGGTCACGCTTTGTCTTTTAAGCAAAATAGAAATTTGTTAAACTCATAGAGATAGCAAATAATTAAAGACAATGAGCAGTGTCTATTGGACTCTGACAATTCGTTAATTGCAGCCTTGAATGATCAAGCAATGGAATGAAAATTTCAGTGGTCCTGGGGAATGGAAATCAATTTTTCACAATGGGCCGTTAACAGACTGATTCCAGTGGACAGGAAAAGACCACAACGCTGGACAGGAAAAGAGTTCACCGACTGTGTGGGTATGACAAGAGAAGGATGGCATCCGATACTTTGTTTGGCAAAGCATACGGCTCTGTACGTGTGTGAGCGTACCTATAAACACGGTAAGGATTCTAACATCTTTAGTACACAATTACCAAACGTTGCTGCCCTTAACACCTTTATGTATGTAAGGTTTGCGTTCTTGCAAGTTTCGTCTTTCTTCTAAAAATGCTGTCCTTTGCAAAACAAGGCCAGGAAAAAGTCCTTGCATAAAAAATGGAGGAAAAAAGTAGTCTTGGGATTGAATATCTGTGTGATTGGCCATTATGTATGTTATCACAACGAATACAGATAATGATGCTTTGATGTACTATATCCACCGCAGATAAACTACGGAGGCATAAATCTGGAACTAAAATATGATTCCCCTGAGACTGTAACAATGGATGCGCCATTTACCATATCTTATCTATTCCAAAACAGTGCGAGGACACTCTGTCTGTCTGTCTGTCTGTCTGTTAGTCTGGCTGTCTGTCTGTCTGTCTGTCTTTCTCTCTCTCTCTCTCTCTCTCTCTCTCTCTCTCTCTCTCTCTCTCTCTCTCTCTCTCTCCCTCTATATCTCTCTCGCCCCTTTCTCTCGATCTAGAATTTGCCCTGCTTCTTTTATCTCCGCTTTTTGAATGTCTTCTTCAAAACCGTCACTCAGGTTCTTTTGAAACTTGATAGAAACGTACCTGTCGGAAGTTAAGTAAAGTTGTTTCTAAGGTATTGTTGATCTTGATTGACAAAATTTCCAATCTGTCTTAAATAAAAAGTAACCCTTTACTTATTACTATGTCTTTTGATAGTGAAATTGAGAAATGCTACGTGGTAGTATAGCAGTGGTCCATGGAAGTTTGCATTATATATTGCGTACCTAAACACGGGTTTTTTTTCAGAATGCCTGTTTACCACACGAGGGGTTTCATATAGCGGTTCTATGAATAACACAGGACGGAAAGGTATGTCAACGATGGGACAAGAACTACTCTCAGAGGCATGGTTTCTTTAGAATCTCATTTCCTAATGACGATTTTAATATCAACAAGGCTTCGAACTACTGTCGCAACCCAAACAAGGACAGAAGTCCATGGTGCTTTATCAGAGATAAAAGATTGCATATCGGCTTCTGCAACATATCTTTGTACAACGCAGGTAATATCACGGTAATTATCTTATTTCCTTCAAACAGGACAAAGCACAATGTCTTTCAGTAAAACATATTATCTCGATGCACAATGAGTTTGGAATACTTAAAGATATGTATTTATTTGTGAAGCAACAACAATTGGTAGCGTGCATTTTGGTATGAATTATTCATCTAATACAGTACAGCTTCTAAAAATATCAAGATCCAGCACTAACACCAGTTTTGCCACAGTCACACGATTAGGCAAGTCTAAGCATATAAAGATCAACAAAAAACATAGTTATGTTATGAATATATCACTTACGGCATCGGGAAGATTGAAGCAGTCTACATTAAACAAAAGTCTCAAATTGATATATATATATATATATATATATATATATATATATATATATATATATATATATATATATATATATATATATATATATATATATATATATATATATATATATATATATATATATATATATATATATATATATATAGCATTAACATTTTCATTTTCAAATACTCATTTCATAACTGCATCCAATTTTATTCTGCTATGGAAGAATGTTTACAAAGACGAAAGGACAACGGGTATATGGCAAATTGAGCACAACGAAACATGGGAAAAATTGTCAAAGATGGGACACGCAGCATCCACACCACCATCGCTTTACAAATGCTTCCTTCCCAGAAAAATCCATGAAAGAAGCATCCAACTTATGTAGAAATCCCAGCAAAGATGAAAATGGACCTTGGTGTTACACAACAGCAACACATATCGATGGGACTATTGTGACCTACCACTTTGTCGTAAGTTTACTTTTACTTGTATGATATGAAATCGTGTTGAACAGACAGGGCAATAAAGAGGGAGGAGAGATTCACGGAGGTGAATATTATATCTCAGACATCATGTTGAACAATACAGGCCTTCTATTTTCTCATCCTTTTGATGTACTGACAAAATTTAAGTAATACTTACTCAGCTTATATGAGTCATATTTTTATAACGAATTTTAGGTGTATTGTGTTGTATTTTCAAGTGTGAAAGGAACATGGAAGAACTTAACCATGTTTCATAATAAATATATTATCATTATCAAATTTAGTTGTCATATGTTTACGTGGAGACCTTCTTTTAGAGTTTAAATTCAAATTTTGACATGTTGCCCAACTCTAATGTAAACATAGTGGTCTGACTTAAAATTCTTATCTGCCCTGTCATTGCGTGGATGATGTCTGTGAACTATGGTCAGGTTTTTACCTTTTATAAGTGTACATTAATATACAGGGCTAAATTTGTTTTAGGCCTACTTTAAATAAATGTGAGTGTTTTCCAAAGTGGGAGGGTTGGGATCCCGTAGAACTGGTTTAACCCACTGCCAATATATTGGTAACCTGTTCCAAGTCAGGTAGAAGATACCCTCATTCATTTAAATTTCATTACTGTTGGCCATGCATCCTTCCGAAGATTAAGAGTAGCATGTCTTACTATTTCGTAAATGATACTGGATCTGACAAAGTTAAACTGGTATTCGGTTTGGTCTCATCACTATCATTGAAAACAGTTATCCGCTTCTCTTTTCGTGGAACTTTTACATATTTGGTAACAATTTGAACATTCAGTCATTTTCTGTACATATTGCATTGCAAAGTGTTCCAAGTGTAGTGAGACGCTGTTTTTTTATAATTGTCTGATGAGTATAGTTTGTTATTGTTGATCTTATGTCAGGTTGGCTGAAAGTATTTAATGTACTCTCTCTCTCTCTCTCTCTCTCTCTCTCTCTCTCTCTCTCTCTCTCTCTCTCTCTCTCTGTCTCTCTCTCTCTCTCTCTCTCTTTATCTCTCTCTCTCTCTCTCTCTCTCTATCTCTCTCTCTCTCTCTCTCTCTCTCTCTCTCTCTCTCTCTCTCTCCTTTCATAAAACCTAATTCTTTCTCTGATAAAGGTAGTAGAATTTTACAATAATTAAGACTGTTTTACATTTTGATCTTTTGAATTTTATAGAACCATTAGTTAGATGTACATTATGCTTGGCTGACTTGCAGATGACTTACAATGGCATACTATATATATATATTTTTTTCAATTCTAAATTATGAACTGAATAAATTACTTATTAGATGACTTGTGGGATTCTATGCTTTCTTGAACATTTAAATTTCCTTTCAAAACTACTTCTGGAAACCATACTTCAAAAGTGACTGCTATCCTTACAAATTTTGGCTATTCTAATGCAATTTTCGACTACGTCTTTATGGCTCGAAGCCTGACGGTACTTTCTTCTGGCTGAGGTATGACATTTGAATCAATGTACTTGCTATATTTTCACATTCAAACACATTTCTTTTTGAAATACTCTTAGTTTATCTCCTTTAAAACAACATAATGTTTTTAACTACATGCCTGAAACACATCGAATTGTAAAATCATTTGTTTGGATTCTTGTTGATGGGTATTTTAGGCCTAGGGGGCTATTCTGATGGATTGATGTTGGTGTTAGTGTCACTTTGTGGACTTATATGGATGATGATCATTGTTGAGATGGTGGTTGCAAGTGGTACCTTTTTAAATACTGAATTTTATATATATTTTCAACAAATTAGGATCCTGCACTTACAAATTCTCTGATGTATGGCCAAAAGATATGATTGTCCATTAATAACGTAACCTTATATGAGAGAACACATACTAAAAAAAAAAATCTCAGCTGTTCAGCTGTTCAGGACAAATATATATTTCACTACTTCGTTGTTTGTTTTGTAAACCTACACTGAGAAGAAGCTATCTGAAGCACATGAAAATAAATCAGTTGAACACAAGCCATGGTTTTAAAAGCATTTGTTTTCATCTGTAAAAAATAATGTATCATTTTATATATATATGTATGTACATGAGTGCAGACTTTATACTTAACATAACTGGAACCAATTTTTGTGTATACTACATTTTAGTGACAGATACATATTTGACTTTGGCAATGTTACACAATCCAGTAAATTGAAAGTGTATCATTTTCGTTTCTCTATTCAAGTTTATCAACCGTGCAATGCCTCGGGGAAGTATCACTGTGGAGATGGGAGATATATTCCAGCAACTAAGAAATGTGATTTTGATAGGGACTTTGTGGATAACTTAGATGAGGAGTCATGTGGTGCGTTTGTGCTGAAAGTTGCGTTTTTTTTCTCAATCAAGGCTAAGACAACCTAATGAAACAAATTTGTTTGCTTTCGTCTTATTCATTTATTTAATTATTTATTCTGTCTATTTATTTACATTTTTTTTGTTAATCAGACACATGATCATAGCACAGATACTTTCATATAATTTCTTGAAGTGTACTTCACATTTGGTGTAAATCTTTGTCAAGGCATCCATCGCCACCTCTTTCTACAGAATAATGTGTACTGCGATCGTAGGGAGTCTTTGTTAGCTTCGTGTGCCAATAACGGCAACATATTTTTTCGGATGGGGGTGGGGGGGGGCGGGGTGTTCCTATTTGGATCGATGGGCATAAAATATATATTACAGTCTCATTGGAAAGAGACACTAGGCTTATGATTTAAACAAAACACCATTGCTGTTTATGACCAGGAACTGTTAAAACAGACAAATCCTAAAACCTACATTTACTTGCCTTTAAAGATAATTATGACATGAGTGTTGCATTCAGTTGTTATAACGGGTCATCTATTCCGCGGAGGTACGTGTGGTGGTAAGGCCAACTGCGCGAGTAATCCACCTGAGGACGAAGACGATAATAATTCATGTAGGTATCGCCGTACAAAATGCCAACAAATATGTATAAGCATATAAATGTAAAATATAAAGGCATGTGTACGTGTTACATCATTGACCTAACACACACACACAGACATATATATATATATATATTCAGGGGTAAGTCAAATTGTTCTTATCTGAACCTGTACTATGAAAATTTGGTAATTATGGTTTGTTTGACAGGTATTCTTCTTTGATATGAAGCTCTGCATTTACAAGCAAAACTTCACATATTTAGCTAATTCATCAATTGCCACGTTCATATTTATTCATTATTATGTGGGTTGTCTTTGCTGAATATTTAGCTTAGGCAAGGAGCCGCTACTCAGAGAGACGTGTACGGGTAAAAGGCTCCGAAACATGTTGAGTAGTTACCCGCTGAAGACCCTTTAATTTATTTTGGCTGATACAGCCTATGTCAAAATTTTACAGAGGAACGTGTGCAATATAGACAATAGTAATTCCATATATATACAGGTTAGACAGGGACAGGTTAGCTTATGGAGAGTAAAGAGTTCGAACTGCGGAATAGGATATTGACTACTAGGAAGTGGTTCTGGCCAAAAAGACACAAATACAATATATAAAATGTTAAAAGTTATTTGTTTAACAAGAGTTTCTTGAATCCAGGAGGGTCAAGATAGTCAATGAATAGTCGCTTATGATTTTATTGCAGTGTCATATTTTTAGTTTTTAGAAGTGTCTTAATAAAAATACACAACCGAAATTATTTGCGTAAAGATATGCTCATTTCTATTTTGTGCACGGCTTTATTGCAAAATCGGATGTAAATGTGCTGCCCTAAGGTGAAAGTACGATGTTTTCGCTAAGCTTACACATCATTTTTGTAGCATCTATGTTGTAGTTTCAGCATACCCCCCCCCCCCCCCGCCGACACACCTACCTGTTTGTTCCAACCCTAACACTCCGGAAAAAATAGAGATTGTATTTTCAATAATTTTTTTTCACCCAAATATCTGATGTGGAAAACTGAAATTCATAATATCTTAGTTTCATACAGATCAAGAAAAATTAATGGCCTTGCTTTTGAAATGTACATATGGACATTCAATGTATTTTATGAACTGTATACATATGGATAAAATAAATCTCTCTCTCTCTCTCGTCCTCTATCTCTCTCATCTATCTATCTATACATCTAATCTCTCTATCTCTCTATCTATCTATCTATCTATCTATCTATCTTAGCTTCACGCTCAATTTGATTTGTTGTATCTTTGCTTGGGTCATTTTATTTCTAGCATTTCTAGTATTAAATAATGCTGCTATACAGGTTTTTGTGCAATACATGTTTATGGCGGCACTTGAGATGATGGAGTTGCAGTTATAAAAGGGTACCCAATGGTGATGATGATGATGATGATGATGATGATGATGATGATGATGATGATGATGATGATGATGATGATGATGATGATGATGATGATGATGATGATGATGATGATGATGATGAAGGTGGTGGTGGGTTGAAAGCACCATGCTGCCCTGTTACCTATGTTTATACTTTAGGCCAAGGTACAAGCCCCTCAGGATACCAATGCAAATCAGCAACATATAGGATCAATATGTCCATGGTTTGCATGTATGACATCGATTCTCTAGGGAATTACAGGGGTTGCCGAGATGGATCACATCTGGAGAATTGTGGTGAGAAAAACTTATCCTGACTTGGTCTCACTTTAACCTAGATGACTCGCTTTTCCTCATGTGAGTCAGTCATTCGCGTATAAGATATCACTACTCTACTTGTTTTGACAATCCCAGTGTCAAAGTTATTTGTGAGAAATCTTAAGCGATTCCAGACATTTTGGCCTTTCATGCTGTGGCTGAGGAGGAAGTATCTAGTAGATTTAAAAAGCTTTACCCCACAACGGCCACATGCTTGAGGGCTAACAGTTGCAATAGTATGTTGTTGACTATCATAGAAGATTAGAGAAGGGAATTGGACAAGAATAAACATATATGTGCAATTCTTATGGATCTTCCCAAGGACTTTGGTTGCTTGCCACATGACCTCGCCTTTGGCAACATCAAAAGCATACGGTCTACTACAGGAAGCAACATAAAGCATTGAATTTGATGACTAGCTACCTGGCTGCAAGGCATCAACGGGTAAAAAATAGCAAGTCCCGTAGTTGTTAGCTTACAGTCATGAAGTCCCTCATACGTTCATCCTTGGTCCACTAATTTTGTATATATTTCAACCAATGGTATGTTTTGTCAAATCACTGGCAGTCAACTTTATAGCTATGAAGATGAAAGACAATGCGATCTCTCCAAGCCAAGATGACACAACTCCCCAGTCTAATGTACAACAAAAAACCGCTGAATCTATTGCATGCTTTCATGACAATGAAATGTTTGCTTACCCAAAGAAATTTCAGTCCATCGCACGTTTTCCAAAAAGACAACACTCTTATGATATATATTTTTTGCACTAAGAACAAAGTCACTTCTTAACAAAATCAGAATAAATTATTAGGTATTCATATCGGCAATAAATTCAAGTTTGACATACATATTTCCGAGCTCTGTTAGCTGTTAAACAACTAAATATCCCATTCTTTACATATGGAAAGTCGCATGATAATTTTTAAATCCCTTTTGTTGTCAAATTTCAATCGTTGCCCTCTGGTATGGTAAGATTGTGGAGCCTCTGCGAAAAACAAAACGGAATAAATTCAGGAAAGGTGCTTGTGCCAAAATTTTGATGATTACAAAATTATTTCCCTTTTAACGGCGGCTGACATAAACGTTCTTTCCATGAGTAAATTGCATATCTTGGCTTCTGAAGGTCGTAAAGCCTTCAATAGGCAAGGACCTATTTATATGCAAAATATGTCTACAAAACTTGAATCAAATCACAGCATGCGCAAAATCTCAGACAGCCCAATTTCAATGATATTACATTTTTGGGGAAGTCCTATGAGGTATCTTCGTGTTAAAATCTGAAACACTTTACCTAATAACTTTAAAGGGTCACTAACTGCTATGGAGTTCAAAGGATTGGTATCACTTTGGAACTTGGCTGGTAAAAATAATTCTGTGGTCTGTGACAGTTGCCCTTATTAGTGGACTAATAAATAGTGTGCCCCGATTGGAACATTTGATTTTAGTCTTTTGACAATTCAGACATTAAAATAAATATACAACACTTTTATCTTCTCTGACTAAATTCGTTCACATGCTGGATGCTATCATGTCCTGCAATTTTAGTGCTTTTATAAATCACAATCTAAGACTAGGTAATACCTTATATCTGATAATTATCTTTTTAGTTTTAGACAATATAATACATGTATTTATTATTTATGTCTGTAATAATTTTAAAATTGAATGATACGCTTTGTTCGATTTAACCTTAATATTCTTTTATATTTGTTAACTTAGTCGTTTGCAACAGGCCTAGGCTACTGTTACTTGTAATTATGATGTGCCCTTGGTGGATAAAATTTAAATTGCAAATCATTGTATTTCCAAATATTGTTCCAAGGGATGTATTGGTTGACAATTTAATTGCTAATTGCAATAGAAGGTGATGTAGCTTGAATTAAGACCACCGTACCAGATTTATTTTCTTTGTAATCCGATTTGTCGTTAACGTATTAGCATCCCTATTGTTTGTGTTGACACAAGAATGCTCTAGGTCAATAGGTCAACATCCCGTAGAACTTTGAGAGCATTGCATGTAATAATCAGTGACCATCACATATTAAGATCGATATCCAAATTAGGTAAAATTTCGCATCCATGTAAACATAACAATCAAACATGAACATGACCAAATAATCATAAGTTCATCAAGTCCTCCATCTCCGAACTGCCAACATCCACAAAATAATAATGACATGACATCAAGATCGAAGCAAACCACAGTTTTCAATGATGTCAAAGAGATGGCACCCAAACCTAGGGAAATCTTACCAAGTACTGCAGCATGGGACACCCTGCACCGCAAATGTAAAAAAAAAATACCCCCTTACGAAACATATTACTCCCTTTGAAAATTTACGAGTAATAAAGCTCTATTTCTCAGCCTACCGTTAGTCAATTTTTCAACATAATGGGTCAGGTTTGTGACATTTGGGTTAACACTGTTTAATTTGAGTAATTTGAGCCTTTTTGGCCATTGTATAAGTTTCAAGTCTGTGCATTTTATCTTTGTCTTCTGATGTTGGGGGGGGGGGTGTATGTGATGTGCTTTTTCTTTGTTTTTCTTTTTAGTAATAAAAGATAAAATATACTCGGTTGTTTAAAAAAAATATTCTTCTTGGAGTGTAAATTGGTCTGGAAAAAAACTTTTGAGTTATTTTCCAGCAAGTAAAACCCAAAGACTCCTCATCATACATAGAACTGCCACAATGGTTACTACCATTGCTTCGGTTAACGCCTGGTCTTATATATGCGTGCTTACTTGTTAGATGATACCGGCCGAGGCAGCACCTAATCTAATATCCTGTGTTACAGTTCAGCAGCCATAATGAAGCACTTTAAAATTTAAATTTAATTATATACGTTATCTGTCAAGGGTAGTCAATAAGCAGAATTCACAAATTTTCCCATATGGAGCCCTTTCTTCAAAAAAGCTTGCCAGCCATTGGTATGGGGTATTTTTCGAAACAAACTTATTAAACATTAGAGAACTGACTTTTACACAAGACAGCACAGACATCAAGTATGCCCATTTTAAGCTATTTCATTTGATGGCTTGCAGTTCTTGAAGTATTAATAACACAATTTTGTTGAACTAATTATTAGATTAAGAACCCCAAGACACTGGCCGGCCGGCCAGCCAGGCGATCTTGGGCTCGTAGAAGTGTCGTGTGAGTGTTTCAAGCTACCGCACAGGTGTTTGTTCAATGTGTTCATGGCCGTCCCGCGTTCGATAAATTGTTCCAGTTGTAGAACTAATACCAAAGTCGTACCAATTTTTCTAGAGTTAAAGGTGAAAGGCAAAGACATTACAATTAGTTGAAGCAAAATCTGTTGTTGTTTTTTTCACCAATGGGGTCCAATATCTTCATTTTATCTAAGTTGAAATGATATTTGTAGTGATGTGTTATCTAAATTTGTAAATTCTCAATGTACATGTCGAACAAATCAAAAAAATTATAATTGGAAAAAAAAAAAAAAAAACAGTTTTCTGAGTCATAGCTATAATGGAGATACAGTGTGTTTCTGACCTGGCAGAATCATAAATGTATCAAAAACTGTGTAGCCTGCTTTCCTCTTTTGCTGTAAATCCGCTGGAATGACGAGCCTTGAGAACAAAAATTTGTAAGGCCTACTTCCCCTTTGGTCAATGTTGGATTCAAATGCATGAATATGGGTGATGTTTTTTTATAACTCATTCAATACATCCCATGCCACACAGGAGAATAAATACTACTCCAAAACGTTGAACCACCTAAGGAGGTTTTGTCACAAGGTAGTTTACCTTCGGCTCATACATCAATACATGTATAATGATAAGACCCAGGATTATGGATGCTGTTGAGCTGGCGTAGTGGGTCTTGGCAGAAAATCAATCATGTCATTTAAGCACAGAAAAGTGATGTCGCTACTTTATGTATGCAATCCCAAACTTGTCCCTAATGGTAGTATGTATTTTCAAAAAATGCATCCCTGTTTTTCAAAAATTGAGAGGACTGGTTTAAATCACCAGTTGCCTTTTGTGAGTGACTGCCTTTCTCAAGTCAGGAGTGAAATTTGTTTCTTCACGCTGGTATTGGAAGATGAAGGTTGATGGGATTGTTACTCTTGAGGCACTTTCAATTTTTTCTAAACTGTTCGGTAACAATAATGCTGTAGAACTCACTCATATTAATAAGGGAGTAGTAATGAGAAACACTTCCTTTTTGGCTAGCAAGATGTTACTTACAAGTTACAAACAACTGTTTAAAGGCAGAAAAAAGCCCACGCAAAAGCTTACGCAGGTACAATAGGGGATGGACTTAGCTTTCACTACTCCATGACATGGACATTATACATGTAATGCTCATTGGGACAGTAGAGTTGTCATTTTACTCATGATAGACAAAAGAAAATAATGAACAGCCACTGTTATCTGGTACGACGGATATTTTTCACAGGACTGCTTTTCGGTGAAAAGGGCGGCTGCCTCCATATAAAATGACAAAGACATAAATTGTTTTAAAATTAACGATTACGGCCTTTTGGTTTGAGCAACATATCTGAGCAAAGGTTGGGGGCGACTTTTATTTTTTATATGTTTGACAATGTCATTTGGTTTACAACTAATGTAACATGGAAAATTTTGCCTTTTCTGCCTACATGGAGTGATAAATAAAGTATCTAGGAGTTTATTATGCATGTAAGCTCAAGAACGAGCTGCTTAAGGTTAATTGGTTTAAATTGTATCCAGGTTCTGCCAGTTCACCGTTTATCGCGATGCCAACATATTTTAAATAAAATCACATAAAATCCGGACTGAAGGGTGTGATGGAAGCTGAGGGAGATAACATTGTAGATGAGTAAAGATGCTGCTTGGACGTGTATGTCTTATATAAGACTGTCCAGTAATGGTTATTTTTAAACATGTGTTTTTAGTCTGAAAGCCGTAAAATAATGGAAAAAGAGTGTCTGTTGTACTTGCAATAATCTTGTAATAATCCTGCAAATCTTCGTGTTTATGCTGCATTACTGAGGTGAGCTGCAGTGAATGGAATTCAAACAGTTAATCGGGTGGAGATTTATTCCATTTAAAGGAATCTGCTTTTGGTCTGTCTCTATCTCTGTCTCTCTGTCTCTCTCTCTGTCTCTCTGTCTCTCTCTGTCTCTCTCTCTCTCTCTCTCTCTCTCTCTCTCTCTCTCTCTCTCTCTCTCTATATATATATATATATATATATGTGTGTGTGTGTGTGTGTGTGTGTGTGTGTGTGTGTGTGTGTGTGTGTGTTTGTATGTAGGCCCTGCAGTCCGGCACTTTTGTTTAATTCAAATAGGTTGGTGTGTGGTGTGTGGCTGTTCAGAGCATCTCCATGATATTCATGATGGTCAGTTACATATTTATTGCTGTCAGCACTCATGACATGCCTTTCAGCATTATTGTATTATAAAACCGTATATCAATCAGTTTATATTGGGGAATTTGTATCAGACACTGGTTGCGTGACTGATATAAATAGTGCAGGAACACATTACTATTACCCATGTTCATAAGTTTCAATTAAACAATGAGAGCAAAGTTAAATACAACAAAAGGCAAAATTGTATACAATTGAAGACGCCTAAAAACTGGGTGGGAACATGCAAGCAACATCAATCTGAATAAATTTGTATGTTCATCTTTTGGACACAGATCTATACCAAACTCAATAGGTTGATTTTGCATTAAACCTGACATTATAATGATGCAGACAGGAGCTGCCTTGATCAAACTGACCAAAATGACAACTTGAAACAGCATTTTAGATACCTGGTTCAATTATGATACTGTAAATATGGTATGCATTATTTACATGTTTTATATATATATATATATATATATATATATATATATATATATATATATATATATATATATATATATATATATATATATATATATATATATATATATATAATATATATATATATCAGTTCATTT
>OZ026618.1:15459617-15506117 GCA_964020975.1 Hermodice carunculata | reverse complement strand
TTGAACAATCCTTTGAATGGCAAAATGAATGGCTTTTTTCTGTAATAGATTTGAAACTATCAATCGTTCAATGTTTTCAATGTGCCTGATTAACATAAATCAAACCTTAACATCTATTATATTGACTTCATTAGATGCAACTATGGCACAAACTTGTTAAATTGGACTCACACGTGCAGCTATGATGCTTTTAAATATATTTATCCTTTGAAGCTTTCGATGGTAATCAATTGCCATAAGTTAAATCAGGAGAACCTTAACCCTCATTACATTGGATACACGAGTAGCACAAAGCTATGAATTGAAGTTGGATTGACAAACGAATAAAACCTTGTGCAGTTTTATGTCTGTTAGAAAAGTTTGAGTTTCCAATTCTATAAAATGGAGGATTCTATCTTTATGAGTAATAACTTTGCTCCCCTCCCCCGTCTTTTTGGTGTAATTTTTTTATTTCATTTTTTTTCTGTTTTGGGTGCGATACAATCCACACCCCAAAGTTTGCATTACTTTGTCAAAATTTGGACAATGAAAAATTTAGATTGCTATTTGTAGAATTATAAAGGGGGCACTTTGGAGGTGTAATTTTCAATTACAGTTTAACAGATCTTGGGATGCTGTTTGTCATCCAAGGAGAATCTCAGTGTTGGCCATTATTACATTTGGCAGTTTTAATAGGTAATATCTCGTTTGTCTAGCAAACAATACGTTTACGTATTTTGCAATTTTAATTGACCTCTTGGGATAAATCAGGAATAAGGAGTCCATAAGATTGGAATTAGATAACCCTTGATAAAGTCTTATAGGGAAAGGTTGTATCTTTTGCATTTCGCGTATATAGGAGGACCAGGCGAGTCTAAAATTTTTCCAGCAATGTTGGTCAACACATTGTGTGACCGGGAAAAAAACGTCCTGATGTGAGCTGTGTTGTTGCAAATATTATCGATTGAAGTGGCATTTAATAGTCGACATGTTTCCAAAGCAATAGATGGTACGTAATCACTGTTGAATATTACATTCAGGCACTTAAAAAGCTTTTTCCCGCAAATATATGTGTAGTAATATATTAATATTAAAATTACCATCAATAAAATTAATAAGAACTTTTAGATATACTATACAAGTTATCACCATGATCTGGGGCGGGTGAGTGGATGGTAACTAGCACACATGACTTAATTGGGTGCTTTAAACCATTACCCGTGATAACAATGAAATGGCCCTCCTGTATTCTCTTAGGAGAGTAACTATTACGAACAATGTATTGAAACTTATTATTTTAATAGATGCTCACATTAAAGATGTGGCGATTCAGGGGCAACGATCATCATCATCATCATCATCATCATCATCATCATCATCATCATCATCATCATCATCATCATCATCATCATCATCATCATCATCATCATCCTGTAGTAGGTCATTCGAATCATGCTGGACAAGACCATCAACCGTTTTCTAATTCCTTTTTTTTTTCTTTTCTTTATTTTACATTCATACAGCAGGGCTTCGTCATCGCGATTGTCACTGATGACTTCTAGCTTATTGGTACCATAAAGCATTTAAGCTTGAATAACACTTTAATCATAAACATTTCCAATACAGCTATATTTGGTCAGAAATAAGGGAAAGTGTGTTTTGTGTAGGCACAAGTTGCACTACAGTCCTATGCGTGGAGTAAATGGGCCCAACTGAACTTGAAAACATGGGAGAAATGACAAAGCTTTACTTTTTCACCACGGGAACCATTTTAGGTCATCAATTATTTGAATTAGCTGAATTGTGTTTTTATTGAGTAAGGCAGCTAAACATACTGGTAGGCTTATATTTGGCGAGCCAACATCCAGGGTGCTTGGTAGGTAAAATGAAATTGAAAGTGAAAACAACCCTTACTAAAATGGTCAAATTTGATAACTGGTTAATTTTCTAATGCTTGCTGCACACTTTGATTTCTCTGATGTATGCACTTGGAGCAATGAGTGGTTTCTGCCACATGTAGGTCATAAAGACCAGGTGCATGCCTGGCACCAACCATGATGTGCAATTTGCCTCTTATATTGCCACATCATCACTGTCATGCCTAGGCTTTTTTCGATAGGCTCACAGCTTGTGTGCGGTAATTCATATTATTTCTATGTAAGATATTAAATATAGAAGTCATGTTATTTTTATTCTTTCTGAAACCAAAAAAAATGTAAGGATCATATTCCAAAATGCTATTGAATATCAAATCAAGAATATTGATACCTTAGTCTTCTACTGATATGAAACAGTTAATTTTATTATGTAAAAGGGTTAACATACAAATCAGCAGCATTTGAAAACTTTTTGACTGCGAATTGTCATACGCATTGTAAATAATCTTGACTGATCTATAAAATCTGCATACTAACTGACTGACTGACTGACTAAATAAATAAATAAATAAATGAATAAATAAATAAATAAATAAATAAATAAATAAATAAATGAATCAATCAATCAATCAATCAATCAATCAATCATTCAATCACCCAATCAATCAATCAATTAATCAATCAATCAATCAATATAATGAGAATATAAAGAAACTGAACTGATCCAGCCTCTCCAGGGGACAGAATACACGCAGATAGCAAAGAAAAAAAAAATAATAATAACATATATAAATTATATATGAACATACTAAATGCAAACAGGAAAAGAATTCAAATAGGTCAGAATATTCTTGGTCAAGTCCCTACCCCCCTGACGTTCAGACATTCAGCATTCTGAAGTGATAGGTATGATTAGGGTTAAGTATTCATTTTTTTATGTGAGGCAAATGACCATAATAAGTGTCTGAATGCCTTCTCACTCCATGGTCAAGGTGGGGGACACACTGAGCGAAAGCCTTTGCAATTTTGTGCTTGATTTTGTTGGCTTCGAAATGATCATGATCCTGTCCAGCTAGCTGCAAACACGGCCTCATGTTTAAAAAGAGAATCCTGGTCTTTGTTGTGCAGGAAATTCCCTTTAGTGGTCTATCAGCTCATTTCAGTTGTCGTACAGCAGGTGGAAAGTCAGGAGGCTGAGATATCTGTTCTGGTAACTTGTCAGATTCTTTGTCCGTGATAACCTTCTGCTGCATTGGCAAGGCCTAAGAAGAAAACTATGATGCCAGTGTCTTTTCCTTTGCTTATTCTGTGGCATGCAGATTAAACGTTGGACTCAGCATCAAGTACTTTCAGTGGATCCTTTTGCAAATTAATACATTACTTGTTACACTTTTGGTTCTTTCGAATTGGGCTTTTTAGTCTAATAATTATGACTAACCACTTATGATTAAGGAGATCCTGAATCAGTATGTTGAGGACAAAAGCAGATGAGGTCTCACATAAATTGTCATTACATCTGGCGAATTGTCACCTTTTATGTGTTCTAGCCTCAACCTGCATCCCTGCTGTCCTTTTCTCAAATAGAGCTCTGAACTTGGCATTCAAGGATTTTAGATGGGTAAATGGGCTTTCAAGCTCACTTTTGACATCGCCCATCTCCTCCTTGACAATAGTGCTGGATACATCCAATGTATTGGGGTGAATGCCTGTAATTTTTTTTAATTTTTTTTTTTGATCTGTGTATTTCAGACGTTTCTTTAATATTATTTGGATCTGGGAACTAGATTGAACCAAGGTCCGCCCAATGAGCCCCCAAGGGTCCACATCCCACCAGGCTAGTAGAGAACTTGCCAGCATCATATGAAGTAAGAAAAACACCAAGTGAACTTGCCAATCAAAATAAGTAAAACCGATTTTAAGCGCTCACCATATTGTCGATGTTGTAAAATATCCATAAGACTACTGTGAAGGAGGGGAGTGTACTTTTTATGTTACTTTAACCATGTGAATTTTGTAGATTTTATCGATAAGCCAAGTGCATGGACCAAGCAGTCCATAGTGACGGCTATGCTGTTTAAGGCAACACAAAGGTTCATGGGAGATTAATACTTTTTCCTGTGAAGAACTGTCCCTTGACATCCTAAAACCAGCAAACTACCTGTTCATTGTTCTTATTAATCATAGATAATTACGGAAGCTGAGAAATGAAAAGGGTTTTCTTCACTTTTGTGTTTGTCTGTCTATGCCATTTAGTGACAATTTTAGGCTTGAATTTATCTCTTATATCTCTGAGGAATGAGCAAAATGTTTCCGTTTTAGCATGTAACAAAAGCAAAAATACAAATATAAGCAATGAACATCTTTTACATTGCGCATTTGAGCTTAATACCTGCATGGGTTCAGAGGCATTTGTGCAGTGGAGCTTGTTAATACTAGCGTTCTTCATGACAAATGCCTGTTAACTACATGCCAGGTGAAACTTTCAGGGCCTTTAGCCTCCCTGTCATGTAATGGGCTTTGCTGACCAACTTTTACACCTGACGTCAAATGGCAAGGGTTGCTAGGTGTCCCAAACATACACAATGGGAATGAAGGGCTGTGAGTCAAAAAAATTAACAAACACAGATATCCCCTTATTTTGATTTTAAAGCCAATTTAAGCCAAAGAAAACTTAGTTTGCTACGAAACCCACTGCAAATACAAGTATTATGATGCAAACATAGTGACCTTCACAGCAGTAGAACATGAATTAGGATCAAATGAAATTTTCTTACTTTCTACTAAACAAAACAATCTGACTTCTTGGCCAAATACAAACCCCATTATGAAACAGTGATGACACATGTCCTCAGAGATAATCATCAACATTTCAATTAGCTACCATAATTACCATGTTTCCATTTGTTTATTGAATATAAGTGGGCTTGATCCAGCGTTGTTACAGTTATGTTACATACAGTTCACACAGGTTTAGATGTCAAAATGTTAAAACTAGTCTTGGGAGTTTGCTATGCCATCACTACTGCAATCTCGTATATACTTTGCTTGAAAGATAGCAACCTCCAGGCTACCACATACGTGGCACTTACAACCGCCAGAAGTATTGTTGTTGAAATAATCCTAGATCTTAACATTTCTATTCGTAACAAGTTCCATACATGAAAGTGTTCTGAGTAGGGTTTCTTTTGGGGGAAAAAATGCATTGATAAGGGGTGGGCGGGGGGCGTTCTGAAAAAAAAGCGAAAATAGTGCGTTATGCCAAATGTCTGTGTCACGCTTGTGCCATATTATCAAATTCTAATCAAATATCAATTTTACTGCTGGTAACTGGATATTCTAGGGGTTTTTTTTATAGATATTTGTAGAATGGAGACAAATGTGACGTGCCTGGTAACGGTTCACAAGTGTGTATGTTTACAATTGTCTGGGTGTCAAGAGTCCAAATATTTAAGGAATTGTATGCCCTGGATACACCGTTCAGTCCAAAGTAAAAAATTAAATCTTATGTTAGCAAATGAATCCCTAAAGGTTGTATGTCAGAACCATTACCATATAAAAATGTCAGAGTTTTTCAAAGATGTTTAAAGACCACTCCATGGCAAAAAATCAAACTGCACAGTTCATAAATTTTAGACCGACAGGGCAAAATTAAATTTAAAAGAAATAATTCATGAAAATATTTTCATGTGGCTATTTATTGACATTTTGTCCCACGCCCAAGTGAGAAAAGCTACTGTCCTTAGTTTGATACAACTGCTGCCTCAAGGTATCTTAATTGACGTTCCTAATATAACACTAGAGTTCCAGTTATATGTTCACCATGGGATAACAAACACACTTGCCAACTTTTGAACTGCAAGTACAGCACTCAAGCCCTTGCTAACTACAAACAAAAAACAAACAAACACAATAATAAATAAAAGAAAAAACAAACAAACAAACAAACAAACAAACACGCACAAAGACAATATATCAGTCATGGCCATTTTGATGACTATGATCGTAATATGTTTGTTGGGTTTTACTCAGCAAACTACATTTCATCTGATGAATAGTCAAAGATGTACATGTTTAACATTGTGCAACAGATGGGATATCAGGCATTAAAGTTTCGGTCAAAAAATTTTAAGAGACCAGAAATTTATTTACCTTATATAAAACATCCGAGTGTTTTATCTCTAAATCTGATAAGAATTACTTTTTCAGATATGTTGCACTTGCCTGAAACAGAGCCTGCCTACCAACATAGAAGCATTGTTTAGACCGAAGTAATAAACACATAAATTTTGGCATCATTGCAGAGAGTAATGGATTATTGTAGGAGGAAATTAATTTGGCACTCTTGAAATGTGTCTTCCCATTGCAAACAAAGATTTGCACATTCTCACATGTCTTGAACCATTTTACAAAGACGACCATGGTAAAATCAAACAATTTGCTTTTGTTGCCTATGAAAATTCAATGTTTCATATATACCCAGTGGGTCAGCTTCGAGTATGAAATTCTCTGTCCGTTATTTCTAGCGAAAACGTTTTCTTTTTCAAATGTCAGCAAAAAGGCAAACTGGTGGACTGCAAGGTTGGCACATCATGAGGTGCAGCTTTTCAATGGGCTTCCAAGTCACAGAAGTTGTTACTAATATGTTCATTCAAAAACCGAATCCATATGAATGTAATTCTATTTGCCTTCTTTTGACAAACCTGTATTAATCCAAAGCTTTTATGTCCTGAATTGTAATTTTAAAGCTCAATTTACCGTATATAACTTACCTAAGAAAACAACAATGTCATCATGGTCATGGGGTCTGAACTGCAGCAATTATGGAATAGTAACAACACAACAGGTTCTGCAGTGTAATCGAGTCAGAAAACTACTGTCTTTAGTTGATATTTGTGTAACCAGTTATGAAATTTAACTTTTTTTAGTTACAGGTTGTTTTCACTTTTAATTCTATTATTACCTACCAATTATACTGGATGATGGCTAGCCAAATATAAGCCTACCAAAACGTTTAACTGCCTTACGAAATAAAAACAGAATTCAGCTAATTCAAATAATTGATGAGGTAGAGTTGTTCCCATGGTAAAAGAGTAAAGCTCTGTCATTTTGCCCATGTTTTGAGGTTCACTTGGGCCCAGCTACTCCAAGCATAGGACTGTAGTGCAACTTGTGACACAAAACACACTTTCCCTTATTTCTGATCAAATATAGCTGTATTGGAAATGTTTATGATTAAAGTGTTATTCCTGTTTAAATGCTTTATGGTGCCGATAAGCTAGAAGTCATCAGTGATAATCGTGATGACGCAGCCCTGCTGTATACTGGTACCATAAGAGTTGTTCCAAAGTGGCCTTACCATAATTAGATTTCATATTAACTGCATGAGTGACTAGGCCTACATGTAAATCGTAATTGATACGTACACCTAGATTCAAAATAATCAAATATCTTAGCATTTGGTTTTAAATACTTAGAAATACAATAATTGCCACTGACTTTCTTCATTACTCTGAGCTAATAGACCTACCATCTTTTAAGGGTGAATGGATTTACTGGCCACTGAGCTGTGTTGTGTTTACAGGTTGCAAGTGATCGTTGGTTGTAAATCAAGTGGGCAAAATGTGTTGGACTGTGTAAGAGGTTTATTCATGACCATTGCATAGTATGCTTCAAATCATTATAAAAGCCTCAGTTCGAAAATGCAAACATCAGCCACAAGAGTGGGTTTCTAATGTTGGACCTGTTGGTGGAGGACTTCATGGAAAACACGATCTTCTTAGGTGTTCACCAACATGTCATGTTTTAAGTGTGTTATTACCTATGCTACGGAAAAGCCATATAGCCAGGTGGAATAGGTACATTAAGGACGTCATACCAGCATATACCATAGATGAATTTCGGCCAGTATTTTGCATGGAAGAAGCTGGAAATATATACGTACGGCATCCCCAGAAAATGCCCATGGAAAAACAACTACTGATTACATCATATTATTTTGGATGCCAAGGTATTCTGTGGAGTATAGCAGACAAATTCGGAATTTTGAATTCTGAAAAGAAGGCACAGTATATGTCAGAGTTTCAAGGACATAATACAAATGTTCATTGGGTGACCAAGGGGTACCAGGGCAACATAGTGCATCACTGGTCACAGTCGGTTTTAAAAATTCACGTGATCATCCTGGCGCTTTGAGCTCCATCGATGGGTCTCATATACCCCCCCCCCCCCCCAAAAAAAAAAAAAAAAAAAAAAAAAGAAAAAACAATATGGAAATCGAAAAGGATTAAAAAAAAAAAACCCAAACAATTTGGTGATCGGAAAGGGTTCCATTTAATAACTGCATTAAGCAACTTCGACCATGCACTCACATTTACTTAAATTTATATTGGTTGGTCAGGATCTGTATATGACGCAAAGGGGCCTTCCCAAATTCACCTGCAGCAGATGTAAGAATATGGAGCAGACTCCTGTCTTGGCCTTAAGTTACTCATTGCTGCCTATCCAGTGAAAACTAACCTGCTCACTCTGTTTAAACAAACAGTGAACCTTACTGCTCAACAGAGACATTATAATTTTGCACACAGCAGTACCAGGATGAAGATTAAAAGGACATTTTGAGTGTTAAAACGCAGATTTAGGCCCCAGGCAGCCCTGAAGATCCAGCAAAGGAACATATCAGAGGCAGCTATAGCACACACGGGGATGCATGGTATATGGCCAGTGACGGCAAATGGTGCTCCGTCAAATTATCTGAAAATAGGTATATATGATAGCATTGGCTTAATAAATACAATATGTGCATTTGTGTGAAAAGAAGAAGAAAAAAACTTATAATTTATTGCCCTACGATGAAATTGCGTGTTGCCATGGACACCATATTTTCGATCGATTAAAACTTTTAATGGTCCAACAGAAGGACACGCAACATGCATTATATATATATTAAAACAAAATCATGCTATATGAAAGCATATATTACTCGTTTCCCTTTGGAAACATATTTATCGTAAAACATCCCGCCAAACATCTATTATATTATAATATGCCCTTAGGACCTGTATAGGCGGTCCCGTGGAACAGGAGTGGGATATGTACATGCAAAAAAGGATGAAGATTAATAAAGACAGGTAATAAAAGAATCGATCTCCGCGAATATAAAATCGCTTTCTCGATATTTTGCTATTCCTACCTTGCTTGCTGGTCATGTTGCATATATCCTTCAAAACTTCAGCTTTATGCAATGCAACTGCCCCCCATGCAAAAAATACATGTGTTTCATAAAAGAATTTGAAGAGAGGCTCCCCCAGAAAGGAGAGATACATGACGCTATATATGTACTGCCATCTTAACATCATTGTGGAACAACAACAACAACAACAACAACAACAACAACAACAACAAGAGCAACAACTTTAAACTGATCCACATATTACACAATAACATCCCACATATGCCCAGAGCTATTGATCCTTGTCACAAAAAAGCTGATTTTTGAAGTGTAATTCATGATTGTGACGTAATTCCTGAAATTTTCCTTCTTTGTCTATATATACTGGCAACCAAAATAGTAATAATAATAATAATAATAATAATAATAATAATAATAATAATAATTATTATTATTATTATTATTATTATAATAATTATAATTACTAACTAATTAACTAACTAACTAACTAACTAAATATATAAATAAAGAAAGAAAGAAAGAAAGAAAGAAAGAAAGAAAGAAAGAAAGAAAGAAAGAAAGAAAGAAAGAAAGAAAGAAAGAAAGAAAGAAAGAAAGAAAGAAAGAAAGAAAGAAATAAAGAAATGAAGAGCACATCTACTTTAATGCCCGGTTTGAGGTTGCGCAATGCAGACACTAAATGATTTACACATTGTGGCCTCACTAGAATCGCCACCTACACAGAATACATTATGAGCTTTCAGATATTTTTTATTTCCAACATACCACATCAAACATGTATTACATTCGCCACTTTAGACGAGTCATAGAAAACATTGTCAAACGGGACACAATCTGATTAAAATGATGAATCAAACCATAATTCCTGCTGGTTAGGGTATTTATATATTGCCACGAAAATAAAATACCCAAAGTACATGCAGCATGTTCGCCATTGAAATAAATGAAAACAAAAGTGACCCCCTCTATTTCTAACTGAGGTCAACAACATTTTGGACACATGTATTCTTTGAAAGACTGTCCTTTTTTAACTTATTTCGGGGATCCTATGAATATTTTACCCTGTGGCGCAATCTCGAACTGCGTAATACAGCTTTGTCTCTCTACAGTGACCATCAATATCCCATCAGATATCCTTGTAATGACTCAAAACTTTTAAGTCAAAGTTTTGTAACAGTCAGCATTAACTTGTAAAATTCAGCTGCAATCTATAGTAAACAGGAAAATACAAGCAATCTCAAAGCCGGTCTTTGTACCTGCTATAAATGAACATTTTTGGCCAGCAGTGATGGCTGGGCTTCCTAAAAAATATAAAAACAATAATTGGGGTCATTTAAAAATATCATTGATGAATAAATAACAAAAAATGAAAACAGAAAAGCTATTAAACAAATTATTCACAATTTAATACTACAGGAAAGCATGACCTCTATTCATAAATTTCAAAACGAACAATAAAAAGCAAAGAGATTCCAGAGTTACCAAGGCATCAACATTCATCTCCAATACCAATGTGAAGAAACAAATTTCACTGAATTTATGAAACTGTGTACATTGATACCAAATTCGCTTGACCACTCTTTTAGGAGGATTAGGTAGCCCTAAAAGGGACTTTTTCTGCATCACAAGTAGCACAGTACCTATGTCTTGCATGTATGTACCCACAACAGGATTCGTAACAAATACAGGGAGCTAAAGCAGTCTTCTTTGGACACTTGGCTGCATGCACCATCCAAAGATGAGGTGTGTTTCTCAAGCGAGCATTACACTTATTGCAAGTAAAACATTACTTGACATTTTCCGCCCCCCCTCCTGACATGGTCGAAGGCCCTTGAATGTTTTGCAATCAATCTTAAACTTATTACATCTTCAGATCAACTGACGACCACCGCCAAAACCAACCTGATTTATACAACTTTTTGATGCCGTCAAAAGCCATGTGACATTCAGTTTAAATCAGTTTGAAACTTATCTATTCCACATCAGGCTGGACATCAGAATCTATTCTACTCTCTGTACAGGATGTTTCACCACATTCACGTGCTTTAAGCAGCAAAGGGCACTGATGTGTGTGAACAGTGGACGCTTCATTTTGTTTTGTTTAAGGGTGGGGGTTTTTTATTCTTTTTTTTTTTTTGGGGGGGGGGGGGGGGGGCTACAGCTATTGATGTAATTGATTGTGTTTGGTTATTTGTATGTTTGTTTGCGTCCTTGTTGGCTGTTCATATAATTGCTTCACCTAACTAGAGAGACACGGTGACGTATGGTACCACCTCCAAATTTAGATTGTGTTCCAACACACCTTGCTCCTAAAACTGCTGTGTCATCCCTTGACCTTATAATCCTTAATGTTGACCCTATACTCCCAGGACAATAAATGCAGCTCAACACCCGATCCTACTACTTCCCAGTGACCTGTTCAGACCTATAACAAGGATCGTAGTTTCGTGTTTCTTGTAAAACGACCTTCGATTCAAGTGTCAGTTTGCATGCATTTACACATATAGCAGTCCATGCCAGCAGCTTTGCGCTGTATGCTTCAGGTGTGTTGCATAAACAGATGAAGGACACAGCTACAAGGAAAGAAAATGAAAGGACGAAAGGAAAAACGAAAGAAAGACAAAGGGAAACAAAAATAAGAAATGAAAACGAGCACTCTCCATAGGAGACCGTATTCTTCCACAGTTTTCTCTACCTTTTAAATGATCATCGTGTACGTGATTTATGTCAAGCAGTTGTGAGCCCTAATTAAAATGCACTAGTTATAAATATTTAGGAAGCTCAAATCTTGGCTGTTATAAAATACATACGGAAATATTCCAAATGATGCAAATATGGAAAAAATGTATCTGTGTGTTATATAGTATATTAGCTACTGTAAATTACTTAAATTTCAATCTATTTAGTTTTCGTTAATTCATTGATAGCTCAGGACCCTGAAAATAACAACACAATGACTTTGTATTTTCAGATTCTTTGAAGAGGGAATTATGTCCAAAATAGTAAAATTAAAACGACAGTGAAATGTCAAAAATAGAAAACTCATGAAGATTTATACACGCAAAAAGGAGGTTACTTACCCCCCCCCCCCTTTTTTTAATTTTTTTTTTTTTTTTTTTTTTTTTTTTTTTTTTTTTTTTTTGGCATATGAAATTTTGCAAACTTTGTGACGCTTACGGGGGAAAAAGCTCTGGTTGTATTTTTCAGTACCTTTGGTATAATAAAAGGCTTTTCTTGAAAACATGGAAGTACCTGAAATGAGCTGTTTACTGTCTCACCCACACTGGATCCAAGTGTTCCACTTCATGTTATACATGTACTAAATGGGACTCTTCTTCCTCCATAGTACGCTTCCACATATTGTGAATATATTGTTGTATATCACTTTAATGGTATTTCCACGAGCTGTGGCAGCTGACTGTTGATGTGGGAGCAGTCATAAAACGCACAAACAAAATACACAAATTCACTACAGGCTGCCAGCTGGACAAGGTGTATTACGTCCATGTTACAAGATTGGAATAGATGTGCTATGTAGCCTGTGCCTTAGCTATGGCGTTGTCTATGGCAGGTCTCAGGTATGCCGACCTGCTATTGGCAGGACCGAGGCGATCAACACGCCAGTAAAACCCCTCAGACTGAAGTGACTTTTAGTCAGCTTCAACTACTTGTATACTTAAGATAAATGATAGTAAAACGGTTTGAACATTCTTCAACATATATGCTCTGAATATCTCAATCTTAAGAAAAAAATCGCATTGACTGGTTGTCTGTATATCAATATAATAATCACAAAGTGCACAGGGCCTCTCTTCTCTTACCCATTTAGACATTAGTGAACAATATGAGCCATTCTGTTCTTTTTCGTCAACACGGGTAAATGTGATTTTAACCCGAGTAACCAAGCTTAGGCAATGATCGCATAAATATGCACTTCTACAGCGACATAGCTGACATAAAGACAATAACAAGGGCAATGTATAGACACTCATAAGACCAGTGCTACCAGCCTCCCGGAATTTTATGCTAAAAAGTCTGAAAAAAAATGTAGAATTTAGAGATTTTGTAGCCAGTTACCTTTTTGTCAACAAGATTTCCCTTCTATATTTTATCTTAATTTATCAGTCTCCTTGAATTTTAATTCCCATTTCCCGGTTTTACATTTTGGCATTCGGCAACACTGTGAGACTTAATTGTCAAATTTATACAATAAAAGTTAGGTGCTTACCTTTCTACATGAAATGGAGCAATCACTCCGAGAAAAATAGACAGATATCATTTCACCTGTGAGCTAAAACCACTGCCATTAAAGGGGAGCTAAATTAAATAGATACCACAAGTTAGAAGGTTGATGTTTTGGGTTGTTAGACTTAACATTTGGAAACAAAAATGTTAAATTGTATCTGTGATTTTTTTCCTCTCTCTTTCTAGCTCCAAACGTGTGCAACATTTGCAATATGGAAGGGCGGAAATTTTCTTCAATGTAAGATGTAAGAAAGTGTTGGTGACGTTTTAAACACAGCCCACTTGCTGGGTCAATGTGTTTTAAGCCAGAGTATCTTCTGTACGCCAAGTCTCATGGCAATACAGCAGAATGTACTAATTAAAGAGAGTCTGATTTGACTTTTTTATGTATGTGGTCTGATAAGATTAAGAAGAATTGATACGAAAAGCTGTAACAGCAGAGGAAAAGATTATTCAGCTATGACATGCTTTGGATGGCAAGGACCAAGCTGTCAGTAGTACTACACGGAGTGCAGCCATGGAACAGCCAGACAACACCAACTTGCCCTCTGTGCTCTGACTATTTGTTGCAAACGAGACATTTCCGACAAAAAATAGAAGTTTTCATTTAACAAGAAGAATCATGCATGCAATCAATCGGAATTTGCATCCGAATAGATCTGGTCTTGTGGTGTTTTGAACTCTAGCATTCACAGAAAAAGATATTGTTAATGTCTATGTAATGTAAAAGTCTGTGCAAGCAGTTCATTTCCGCTTTCCATCTGTATTGAATAGAAGTTTGGTTTTATGAATGACTTTCAAGAAACAACAGGATCAGATTTTCATACCCGAGCACTGGAAGCTGTCACAAACAGTGGTACATGACTGAAAGAGATCAAAGGCCAGCCGCCCACTGGTTTTGATACCTGCATAGGTTAGGCGTCAGAGTGTAAATAATTTTATCTGGTTATTGGATTAATTACCTCGCAATATACAGTAGCAATTGCACATACACATTTAAGTGGCCAGCGGATTCAACCCAGGGACCTGTTGTAAACTGTTCAACCCAAGACCTTGGTATCAAACAAGATTGGTCCATGTTTGTCCAGGTTTTCATCCCATTTTTTCATCAATTAAATCGAAATGGTTAAACACGGTAATGTTTTGTGACACGGTAATACGCTGTAACAACATGGCTCCACGCTCTCCGTAATTTCGAGTCTATGGGGAATGTGAACAGGCTAATTGGTGCAGGACTTGCATTACCACAATTAGTAGCAACAGACCGACCCATCATGAAAGGGAACAGGGATGGAAATTAATATTTCCTCACGCATTATGAAACACCTTGATGGAGTGATGCTTGATAGCCCACGCTCGCTGGCATGGAGGCTTCTCTGTTGTGTTTGTGACGTCAATAATCTTCCGTGCCTTAAGGGTCTCAGAAATGAAACAAAGGCAGCGATTGAAGGCGTATTAATTTTTTGTTTATAGCAAAATGTGGTAATCATTTTCACGTTTAAAATTAAAGTGCATCGTATGGTTGTAGCAACCTATGAGTCACCTGTTTAATCAGTTTAAAATATGGTCAATCAAGCTTGCCTTTCATGATGAGCATACCTTGGTTGAAGAAAGAGCAGCTGGTTTGTCCTTGCACAATAATATCAGCATCATTCTGGTCCTGTCTGAGGCACGCTTGGGATTTCAAGTATGTTGTTTAATATCAATACGTTTATAAAGGTTCTATAACTTCCTCTGGTACTAGGAATTTCAGGTTCAACAGACAAAATCATCAAGTAAAAATCTGGACGTTTGCTAAACAAATGTCTGCACACTAAGATCAAACGTTTGTGTGATTTACTTATATAAAGTGATATTGTATAAGTGTGCATTGGGGTGTCTGGAAGGAAGCTGAAGCATCGGTGAAAACTGTTTTCTTTCTTTCTTTCTTTCTTTCTTTCTTTCTCTCTCTCTCTTTCTTTCTTTCTTTCTTTCTTTTTGTCTTTCTTTCTTTCTTTCTTTTTTTCTTTTTTTCTTTCTTTATGTCTTTCTCTTTCTGTCTGTCTGTCTCTTTCTATCTCCCTCTCTCCCCTCTCTCTCTCTCTCTCTCTCTCTCTCTCTCTCTCTCTCTCTCTCTCTCTCCCTCTCTGTCTCAATATTCATATGTTTTGCATTCATACAATAATAAAGCAGCACTTCACTAAAATTAGAATATGTGAAAGTTGTATCCATCCTGCAAAAAAAGGTTTAAAGGATAAATGCCACAGATTAGCAGCACATTCCACATGCATGACGCCAGCCCAGTCTGTGCTGCCATAGAGCTGTTACACAACTGGGTGTATATTAGCTTTTTGGTAGCTCATGGTACAGTATCACACATCACCACGAGGCATGAACCTGCCGATTAAGCTCTCTTTTTATCTTGATATCATGCCTTGATGACAAGTTTTAAATCTGTGTAGACGAAAGTTGATGTCTCAAGAATTGTATGAACTTCTAAACGTGGAAAATACTTATTTTGGGTATGTTAAATAGCATTTGTTTCAAAAATTTGGAAGCAACATTTTCCTGTTATGCCCCAGTTGGACAGCCCTGTCTTGTGTTATATCCAGTCAGCCAAAGTTGAGTTTTTTTTTTTTTGTTTTTTGTTTTTTTCAAATGCACTCTGGAATTCCAAAGTGCATTGTGGTCCTTCAAAGTACTGCCCGTTTTTGTCCCCAGTTAGTAGTCGGTGCTAAGCACACTTTGGTGCAATAGGTTATAATAATTTTTTATTTCAAATATTACGTTTCATTCATGATTCAGATAAATTTATAGATTTTGCATTTATAAGTTATATTTACTTATAATAAATTCATATCAAGAGGTTATGAAATAATATTTTTGAAAAAAAAAATTAACACTTTTTGTTGCAGACATCCAGAATTTATTTTGAAATATGGCTTCTCCAATTTTAATACGTTCTGGTACTCTATTACACCATAAGTAAATCAAATGTCAAAGGTTTCTTACATATTACATTGTTATATTTGCCTTATGTGTTTTTTATTCGCCAGATAGGCTTACATATTATAAATTTGGGTTTGTCAAATAAAAATATTTGTGGTCTTATAACTACATGCCTGGTTTCTTCTGTGTGGAGTAGAAACTACCTGTGGGCTGGGAGAATGCCTCGAGCTGTGTGCCAGCCTCAGAGGGTATTAGCCATGTGTATTCTATCGTAATTATTATTGTCGTTATTATTTTATTTTCAATTTATTTTATTTTCCTAGCTTGACTTAGCAATTTAGATATCTGCATAGAACTGCACATTTGTTTAGATTTCAGATATAATTAATAAGGTTTTAGTTAAAATAAGACAGAAAAGGGTACATGAATACATGAATAGTTAACTCGTAATGCATCTTCGACGATTCGAAACTGAGAGTTAACATGCCGAATGACGGAAATCGCACTTGAAGGTTTCCAACTGATGACCCGTTTATTACATTCTTTAGCTCTTTAAACCTATAATTTTCAAAAGATTTTCATTAAATGTGATGTAATTGATGAGTTATTAATACAGAACTAGTCAATAATAGTGATTGCATTTTCTGTGAAATGCAGCGAGTTTATAATAAATAGGCCTATTTTTATCACTGAAACAGAACAACGTTGATCTGACCAGTTTTCAGGCGTGACGCAATTAATAACGGACTGTTTTACGTCACATCGTTACATTGCGTTTGTCTTGAAGTTGAAGAACTGTTTTTTTTTTCTATTTAATCTCATCACTCTGACAGGTATACCTAGTCGGGTCTGTTGTAAGGCCAAGAACTGAGCTAAGTGCCGGGTTTATATTATTTTATGATTCAATTTTGGTAGGCCTAATCATAAATGTTAGATGTAGTTTCATTATAGTCATGTAATGTGGGCTTCATTTTTACGTAGGCCTGGTAACAAAGGAGCATCATATTCGCCTTATTATGTAACACAACAGCTTGGGATGTTTGTATTGGATATGCAAACATGGTGCTGCCAGTTAGCATAATGACTACTCCAGGGATTAAGGGCACCTAAACAAGTCTTGCGCTGGTTCCCCACTGATGACCCGATTTTATAAAGGCTAATAATGCCTAAAACATTTCTTGTGAATTTCAAATTTTATAAATATGATTTTTTCGTTTTATAAATTAATTTGCTATTATGATTTAGAAGTATGCAGTTTTTCAGGGGATGGTACGGGAAAGGACTTTGCTCTTAAAATACCAGACTTGATAGTGTTCAGACGGTACATGGGCTTACAGAATTAGGTTTGTTAGGTTTCTCTTTTTATTAAATAGACATCATAATCGCCATTGTCTACGATCAATGGGCAGTAAACAAAAGTGTGGAAATGACATATTCAATGATAGCAATGAGATTTTACACAGTTATACTTATACATCATAAGAACAGCTGCCTGGTGGTTTACAAGATCATTATCAGCAGCATAATTTTACTATAACCCCATATACGCCATAACACTGGAATATAGACTAGTTTTCAACAGTGTCTTGCGTTTGACGTGTAAAAGATTTTGAACGTTTCAGCATGACATTAAACTGCAAGGTTCTCTTCTTGGAAAAAAATATCAGAAATGTAAATACAAGTATTAATTACGTATTCCATGGTAGCGTGTTTGCTGTCAACACTTCGTAATTGAGCAACATGTCCCGTATTAGTTTCATGTAACGCAAGTACCCGTGTGATGTTGCACTCTAATAGTACAATCTGACGTGGCTGTTGGTGCAATGGTTTCACAGAGTCAGTTGTAAATACGCTCCATGATCCCACGTGTCCATAACTGAAGCTACTCCGTGTTCATGAAACAGTGCGAGGTAATGCGTCAGATCCATTTCCAAAGTGGCTTGCTGCCATGATGCAGAGCAGATTCAAGGTGGCACCATTTCCCAGTAAAACAGTAATGGTAAAAATGGAAGAAAAAAATAAAACACCTTGTTACGTATACTGAAACTTCAAGATCGTTCTCTTCAGCCAAAGGTTTTATAAAATTGTCGTATAACATCAGCATGATATTGAGAAGAATGTCAGCAACACCCCCCCCCCCTTCTGATACTGCAGGGTGTATTGATATTTTAGGGAGACAAAGTTAACAGATCAAACAACAGACACTATCAGGACAACAACTATATCACCAGTACATAATATATATATATATATATATATATATATATATATATATATATATATATATATATATATATATATATATATATATATATATATATATATATATATATATACATATATATATAATTTCGCCAGCGGTTATCTCATTTTCACTAGTAGGCACTGAGACTGTTGCACAGGCAGCACGTTCGCCAATACACAGTGGCAATGACCCTGTCTGCCACCGGCTGCCGCTTGTGGCAAGCAGAGCTGCTTGGGACCAGTGGCAGGTAGCAGCAGACAGCGTACTCAAGTAATCGCCAGTAGTGATGTCAAGTACAGGCCTTCTTCACCAACTGCCACTCAGTGCTGCCGATTTTGGACTATTGTGTTAAGTAATCATAACCATGCCATGATCAAATAGATGCACCAATGCATTCCATCATTCCATGCACTCCCATGCAATTCAACTGGCAAACTGCAAAAACACCCATTTTTTTTATTGGACCATGTTTCTGTTTGTCAACACATAGCCCTAAAAAAAATTTTTTCATAAGAAAAAAATTGTGTTGCCCCATTGTAAATGCAAACAGACTTGCCCAAAATTACCGTTTCTTTTTTCTAAAACAGCTAATTTGCATTGATTTTAATGACTGTTATCTATTATGTTATGCAATTCATTTGAGAAAAATCGCGGGTGTTTGCACATGTGAAGATAGGAACAAAATAAGTTGTAAAAAATGATTTAGTTAGAAAGTACATATTCACATGTTTTAGCAGTGGAACAGTCTTTCTATTTGCATAACTGAAAAAGGGGCCCCAGTTTTATTAAATAAGTACCACCTGGTTACAGTTTTGTTTGAAACAACAATGTTCAATGCAATGAAATGAAATCTTATTTACAATCTTGGTTCAATGGGAGCATCTGTCACTTTTATTGAGACATAAAAATAATGTGTGGAAGAAAAGACAAAGCATAAGAAGCTGCACAAAAAAACAAAGGCATGGTTATGGATTTTCTATTGCAAAGAGTAATAAGGACACCACATGTTGACCTGCGACATTTACTGTTCACAAGTCTTTACATTTGGAAAAAGCCATGTAGTAAAGGCACTGAAGAATCCTGTTTTTGAGTATGAATAACAAACGGTTTGTGTGACTATGTTTTAATATTCTTTATGCCTAGGTGCCATCACTTTTCCACTGAATTTGAAACAAAATTCCTTTTATTGGGGTCAGTGATTTTTTTTTCTTTGTGAGGTGGTAATTTAAAAGCTATGTGTAATTTGCGTGGCAGCCCAGGTACGTTGATCTGGCCAATTACAGACAGGTCACAGCTTTTGGCACCGACCGTGTAAATCACAGCCATAACGAGCATATTGCAACATTGTATGTGTATCTGTTACATTGTTACACTTGTACGGTTCATCAACAGGGCCGTTCCATTGATATACAGTGGCAGAATCACAACTCATTGGCGGCAAACAAAAATATCACACTCAGGCTGCATTGAGAATGCTAAATTGCATCTTTGTTAATCAGTTCACAACTTTGAAAAAATGAGGGCCACACATCAGCATTTCTTTGTGCAAGTTAACGTGACCTGGTCGACATGTAGAGGCTTTGGCTACAGGGACGCTGCCTATTTTGAGCACCGCAATACATATATTCCAACGCCTAGAAAACCAATGTACTGATATTGCATGTATTAATTTTTCAAATTTGACAAATGCTACTTATTATGACGCGAACATACAACCAATAAATTGTAGATATACACATGAGAAAAATTCAGATGATATCAGCATTGATAGCATTTGAAGTATTTGATTTTTTTTTTTTTGACCAAGACACCATTTTACCTATGATCTTGAAGAACTATTAGATATTATATCCATGTTCTGCTTATTTCAAAACAGCGCATTTGATATGTTAAAAAATAAATGTATGATTCTTTAATGTCCTCTTCTGTTTCTTAAATACAATTAGATATGTTTGGCGTTCATTTTAAAGCCAAATTGTAGTTTGAACTGAACCAGTTAATATTTTTGTTTTTAACTGCCAAATTGTGACAGCATCATGTCCATATACAACCCAATTTAAGCCATATGTACATTTTCAGGATGCAGAATGCTTTATTTCAAAACAAGACAAAATCATATATCATTTTTGATGGCCAATCTGGAAATCATCTTGAAATGTACAACCATGATTCATTCGGCTGACCATTTGAAATTGACCTCTCAAAACACATTCCTTATTATCTGTCGGTAGTGAGTATATCCATGTTGTATCTGACATGTTCGTGTTGTATGTATCTGTCAAATACCCAGAACTTTGCAACTATTTAATATTTACAGTTTAATCAAGATTTACAAATACTTAGCTTTGTTCGCCACTACTTGTTTTGTACATCAAGTTTGCTTGACCAAAACACATCTTGTCAAGTGACACTGCGAAAAGAATGTTTTTAATGCAGTGAGTACAGAGCATATTTTTGTCAAAACATAGTGTAAATGCCATGATAGAGAGCTGCTATTAAACACGTCTTCCTTGTAGATGGTGGATTCATAGTGCAGGTAAATCAAGAACAACTGATTGAC
This sequence comes from Hermodice carunculata, assembly GCA_964020975.1. Classification (NCBI taxonomy): domain Eukaryota; kingdom Metazoa; phylum Annelida; class Polychaeta; order Eunicida; family Amphinomidae; genus Hermodice; species Hermodice carunculata. The sequence continues at coordinate 15,485,094 of OZ026618.1, read as the reverse complement.
AGTGAGTCAGCTGAAACCTGGCATGAAGGATGTTTTTATCTTTTGGCTTTCTGCATACAAAACATACATGCAGACACACATACATACCCCCCCACATATATATATATATATATATACAAATATATATATATATATATATATATATATATATATATATATATATATATATATATATATATATATATATATATATATATATATATATATATATATATATATACCCGTACATATGTGGGTGTAGTTGTATCAAAAGGAGGATTATGTTCATGTGTGCATATGTCTGTATGTATGTGCGTGTGTTTAATTGAAGTAGCACCATTGTGAATGCAAATCCTGACTACTACAATTTTTGAAAATTAAAAAATAAACCCTACTGAAGAAGAAGACGGCAATTTGTTTTTTATCAAACGTATGTCGTGCACTCTGTGTCACCTGATGTGCTAAAGACGCAAGACTTTTTTTTTTGTATGTAGTCATACCGAAAAACGTTTGTCTTTGTTCGCCATTATATGTTTTGTACATCATGTTTGCTTGACCAAAACACATTACCTTGTCAAGCAACACTGCAAAAAGAATATTTTTAATGCAGTGAATACAGAGCATATCTTCGTCAAAACATGGTGTGAATGCCATTTTAGAGAACTGCTATTGAACACGTCTTCATTGTAGATGGTGGATTCATAGAGCGGGTAAATCAAGTGCAACTGATTAAGAGTGAGTCAGCTGAAACCTGGCATTAACGGTGTTTTTATCTTTTGGCTTTCTGTATAACAAAACATACATGCAGACACAGACACACACTCACACACACACACACAGATACATATATATATATAAATATATATATATATATATATATATATATATATATATATATATATATATATATATATATATATATATATCATATATATATTATATATATATACCCGTACATATGTGGGTGTAGCTGTATCAAGAGGAGGATTATATTTATGTGTGCATATGTCTGTATGTATGTGCGTGTGTTTAATTGAAGTAGCACCATTGTGAATGCAAATCCTGACTACTAGAATTTTTGAAAATTAAAAGATGAACTCTACTGAAGAAGTAGACGGCAATTTGTTTATTATCAAATGTATGTTGTGCAGTCTGTGTCACCTGATGTGCTTAAGAGGCAAGACTCTTTTGTTTTTTATGTAGTTATTAGGACCTCACCAACCCTTGTTTTTTTAACGATTCCGATATATTGGCATCGGCAGAGGTTACCGGGTCCATACTGAGAAACGTTTGGATTTGGTTTATAGGGAATACAAAAACCAACATACAAACAAACAAGCAAACAAATACAAACAAACAAACAAACAAAAAAAAAGACCCAAACACAGATTGATACCTGCATTGAAACACAACACTAAACTTGTGGGGTAGCTCCACATGGCTTGAACATGTAACAAACACAGTCCACAACTAGATTATACACTTTATGAAATGCCATGCCTTGTTGCTGCCGGGAAAATGAATCACTGTGTGAGGGGATTGTGTACCGAATCCGAATGTCAGAGGCCTATCCAAACCAATCCCGAACTGATCGTGGATCCTTTGAGTCGGTAAAATCGGATTCGTTGGTTCAGATTCAGTCAGGCTCTGGTGGTAATCATAGTTGGCTGCAGTGACTGGTGGATGATCAAATACGACATAAGGACAGAAGTCTTGTTTTCAGGGGCTTTGACGTTACATTCCCTCGGGACACATTAATTGTATATAACATTTTATAAGAGATATGCTAGAATCTGTTCGATCATTAAACATTGGCATTAGTGTTGGTGAACATTCCTTTAACAAACTCGCTGATGCTGATAAAGATACACTTTTTAGCAGGTATACAAACATCTGTAGACCATTGTGTAGAGTATTCCAAGCTACGGAGGTTTTGCTTCAATCCACATACGTTCAAACGTATCATTCACTCACTGTAATTAGTATGAAACGTTCATGTAATCCTCTTTTTAATACAATAATGAACTTAACTTGTAATGCATTCGTTGTTAATTGAACAGCTTGTTGCTCCATCCTGCTGGCACGGTATGGAAGTGCTGTCTTGTCAGTGGTTAGCATATGCCTCTTCTATATAGCCCTTCTACGGCTACAAACCAGCAGCATGTAATCTGTTGCATATTTGTGGGAGAGATATGCCCTTGATGAGGATGGGATGTTGGCAGCTGTTGCTGGAGGTCTGGATGAGTTCATGTACTCATTTTCAATCTTAATGCAAAAAAAAAAAAAAAAAAAAAAAAATCTGGTCCCTGCTGGTCAGCTTTGGCTGTCCCCACTTTGGCAGATTCTGATAATCGTTGGTTTCACACAAATGTTTAAAATATTTACTGATGGCTTTATGGTTTACTCCTATAGCCCACACCACCAACCCAGAACTCCCCCAAGGGCCAATGTGGCCTATGACTCTCACCCTGTCTGCTTGGAATTGTTGTGGCATAAAGCCTTGACCACTAATGGACATTACCTTATTCAATGCTGAATTGCACATGCTTGTATAACCATGCTCAGTCAAATGTGGGGGCTACCCACTTTGAGAGAGCCATTGTGTCCATCTGCCAGCTTCAGATACAGCATAGACTCGCCATTACCCCCTGCGCCTCCTGCAGCAAAAAAAAAACAACAAGACCGCCAGTGCCTGAGATATGCAAGACATGACACATCAAAGAAGCATCATTTTGGAATACTGGGCATAATATTGCGATTTATATGTGGTTCAGTGGAGTTATGGAGGTTGTGGACGCAATGCTGGGGTTTTTCAGGTACATTGCTGTTCCCATTCTCTATAACAGTCCCTGAAGTCGGCCACACTTCTGTTCGTTCTGTTAGATTTCCGGTAATTGCTACTAGAAATATATAATGTGTTTAATATGTGTAAAGGAAAACGGACCTGTAAATTGCACATTACTGACTAATTCCAGCCTATACATCAATTTTAAAGGAAAATCGTAATTGATGCCACCGACTTTCACATTAGCTTTATGAATTTAGTTGCATCTATCAAACCAAATGTGCAGTTTTGCTAGCATCTTAAAGTACCCACTCACTACATAATCTGACTGTAAATGATAAGATTAAAATAAAAAACAAACAAACAAACAAACAAACAAACAAACAAACAAAACAAAAAAAAAAAAAAAAGAAGGGCGCTGAGCAATTGGCATGGTTACAGCTCATCCTGATTTATATGAAGCCAGTAGTAAGACTTCATACTTGTTTGGCAAACATTTCAATGCCCTCTAGTGGCAAAAATAAAGAAAGTAGTGTGTAGTGCAATGTTAATTAACACTGATATCAGGGATTCTCTTGCTGACTCAAATACCTTTTTTGACCAGCATTGTGAAACTGACAATAAAAAACTATCTATGATCAGATGTCCAGTTCTCAGACCCATATACGTTTGTTGTAAAACAATCTGGTCAACAAGACAGCATGCATAGCCATTACACATTATAATCTGTTTAAGCTTGTCCTTACCAAGGTCCAGCTTTTATTCCTTGGCAGAAACAACTCCAGTCCAGTCTCTAACATGCTTACTATAGGTAATTTGATAGCAACCAAACCTGCACATGCAGATTTAATATAAAATACTGCCTTTCAATAAGCAGACCACCTTTCCCACAGAATATCACGCATGATCATCGACATTTGAAAATAAAACAAAAGAGAAAAAAAGCCAAAAAAATTATTTGACACTTTTGTAAACGTTGAAGTCATGGTTTGTTCCATGGAGAAAATATTGCCTTAATCCTGGACCATATTTCACAGATGTGATCATTCCAAACATAAAAAAGCCTTATGGACATACTTGACCGCAAGACTATGCTAAATCTGTCTGGACTAAAGGCAGGCCCAAAACTTGAAAATAATTGTATACACAATAGCGTTTGTTGTAAAATTGGTTGTTGTAACATTTTGGATAAATGAGCAAAACTATAATTTTTCAGAGAATAAGGTTGACAATAGCCCCTTTTTTAAACAATATTCTTTTGAAAGCTTACTGGTGCAGTTGAACAGTAATGCAGGCCTATGACTATTGCATGAAACTTCAAGACATTTTTTGTGCAATGGCACAGCATTTGACTTTTTCCAGGCTGATGGGCATTTCCTATTGAACACCAATAAATAAAATAATAAGCAAGCGAGAAAGAAATAGAATGTGCAGCTTGTTTGGGAAGTGTTGGATTTACATCATCAGAACCAGAAGACTTAAATGTATCAAGGCTTAATGGGCTTGAGGGCCTTCAGTTCCTGTTATAGTTATAAAATTGATGGCGAAAACTCGAGGTTCAGTAATTTCTGGTGAAACAGGTGATGTAGAATCCACCTTTGTACAAGCTAACCAAATGTTTTTTTTACATCATGCGAGATGGAAGAATATATACAGATTGGTTTTCGTATTGAAAATATTTTAAGTACGCCACCAATATTTTTTTCCAAGCCTAATTGTATAGGTCAGCTTGCAAATCGGTACGTCTACTCCTCAGCAATTTTTAGTTTGCCATTATTTCCAGGAAAGGTAATTATCCCACAAAATACGCTTATACCCACAGTAATTGATGAGCAGCTGCCTACCTTTGTTAGTCTAACTTAAGTATATCTTATTGTAATGGAACAAGACAAAAACATGTAGTTCACATTTATAGATTCTGTGTTTGGAAAAGCACAGTATACGCCTAGCACAGCCCCTAACCAACCTGTATGACACATTCAAGCCAAAAAAGAAAGTCCGCATTTTTACATTATTTTTACCAGCTGTGAAGTCTTTGTGGTCCATGTCATAAAGGACTTAACACACACAATGTAAACAGTTGTAATCTAGTTTCCAGACATGGTGTGTACACCTTAGCTAAAGATACCCAACTAAAAGCCATTTCAAAAGATTTTTTTGTTTGTTTGTTTGTTTTGTTTTGTTTTGTTTTGCTTTGCTTTTTGTACTTTAGTAGGACCCATTTGGTTGTTTGTCAGCACACACGCGCACATGCACACACACACACACACGCACAGACACACACATATATATATACCTTTCTGAAAACTTGTAATTGTAAAAATATGGACCTTAGAATCAGAAATTTGCATGGTAACGTTGCTGGCAGTACATATTTCTGACAGTTTATAGCAATGTTTTATTGGCAGTGAAAAGCAACAGTGTCTGAAGACTGCGTCTTCAAGCGTAAATGAACCCACACAGTATCTCGGATTCATCAATCTATGAGGCTACTAGCCGATCCCCATAGCACTAATTGAATCAATATAAAACCAATGCCAAGGCACGAACATTCACATTGATTATGTTTTAGCCTCGTTGCTTTGATAACAAGTTAATGACTATTGCAGAGCAATACATTGTCCCCCGCTCGTCGCCCACGAGGTTGAATGGACTACTATATAGGGGTGTGACCTAGATGAAAAAAAAATTAAAAGTATGGCACATCCTAAGATTAAGCTTCACATTTGTGTAAAATTTCATTAATCTAAGTTAAAGGACATAAAAGTTATGGCCCGGACAAGATTTTGAATGGATTTCACAGTGACCTAGATATTTGACCTAATGACCTACTTTTGCTATGTGACACAACAACTCCCCAGTATTAAAATAATAAATTTGGTAGCTGTAGGTATTATAGTAAGGGAAATATGGCATGGACAAGGTTTTACATGGAGTTCACACTGTGACCTAGATATTTGACCTAGTGACCTAGTTTTGCATCGTGACACACTTTTAGGTCACAATACATTATCAGTAAACTTTTATAACAAGAAGTCAAATTTTTTTAAGAATTAAAGTAAGGACATGAAAATACTGTACATTTATGTATTACTGTGACCCAAATATTTTACGGACAGACGGACACACGGACGATGCCCATTACCATATCCCCTCTAAGGTCTACCGACCATAAAAAAAATCAAAGGACTGGCATCAATAATTTAGAAGATATGGCCCGGACAAAATTTGTATTGTATCTTGAGCTTGTTTAATGAACTTCGTTAATTAATTAATGGAAGTAATTAGCCACAGAAAACAATGCGTATGCACACCTACTACCTTAGGTCTACACACCATAAAAAATTCAAAGAGCTAGCATTAATAGTTTAGAAGATATGGCCCGGACAAAATTTGTTTTGCTTAACGAACTTTGTTAAATAATTAATTAATGCAAGTAATTAGCCACACAAAACAATGCCTATGCACACCTACTACCTATGGTCTATCCACCACAAAAAATTCAAAGGGCTAGCATTAATAGTTTAGAAGATATGGCCCGGACAAAATTTGTCTTGCTTAACGAACTTTGTTAAATAATTAATTAATGCAAGTAATTAGCCACACAAAACAATGCCTATGCACAGTTACTACCTAAGGTCTACCCACCATAAAAAAATTGAAGAGGTAGCATTAACATAGAGAAGATATGTGCCGGACAAAATTTGTTTCTGTATATTAACATATCCATCGGTGACCCAAATAATTGACCTAGTGACCTATTTTTGCTTTATGACACTTTCTTAGACTAAGCTTCACATTTGTGTAACATTTCATGACTCTTAGTAAAAGGACAAAAAAGTTATGGCCCGGACAAGATTTTTCATACATATGTATTCTGTGACCCAGATATTTGACCTAGTGACCTACTTTTGGCATGCCATACACCTCTATCCTAGGAAGTACAAACACATTAAATTTGGTAGCTGTGGGTGTTATGGTGTTGGAAATATGGCCCGGAGAAGCTTTGGACGGACAGACGGACGGAAGGACGGACGGACGAGATGCAAACCTATAGTCCCCCATCAAGTGGGCGGGGGACTAAAAAGCTAGTAATGCGATTTTTTTTTTTTTTATTTGTGCTTGGTTTGTTGCAAAAGCGTGTGAAGTCTGTCTGTAAAAGCTGAAGTTATCAAATTATATTTGCGCGATTACAGTTACCAGGGTGTAGAATCACACTCCATGAAATATCATTTTACCTTATATTTGATATTGTAAGTAGCGCAAATAATACAAGCTGTCATTGAATGAAACGGGAAAATATGATGAACTTGAAGAAAAATCTGTTTACATGCCTCGAAAAAAAAAAAAAAAGCATTAGTAAAATGTTTAAACCTGTATTCCAAGACATAGGACGTAAATGTTTTCATATTAACCGCGACCTTGTACTGCTCCCTTTTCGACAGCAAAAAATGCGCGACACAGGATTAGATCTTTGAATTAAGTAGGCCCAAATGTGTGTCTCTATCAAAGGTGTCTCTAATAAAAGACCAAGTCGACAACAAAGCTAAGAAAAGTTACTCGGGTTTTTTTTGTTTTTTTTTTGTTTTTGTTTTTGTTGTTTGTTTTTTTTTTGTTTTTTTTTGTTGTTGTTTTTTTTTCCTTGTTATTTTTTGGTTTTTTTTTTTGTTTTGTTTGGTTTGTTTGTTTTTTGTTTTGTTTTTGTTTTGTTTTTTTTGTTTTTGTTTTTTTAAGGATATGGGGAATTTTTTATGAATTGTCATTTGTTGGCGAGGAACATATTATTTCTAGACAGGGCAGATAGCATATCATGCTGACATACACTCATCATGGTGAAGACATGGTTGCTATATATGCAACCTTTGCTGGCAGACCAGGGTCAACGCACTTTGCATCAATTGAATGAACAATCTTTTGAGTGGCAAGGTGAATGGCTCTTTTTCTGTAATAGATTTCAAACTGTCAATCGCTCAAATGTTTCAAATGTGCCGAATTAGCATAAATCTAACCTTAACATCTGTTATTTTCAGTTCATTTGATTCGACTATCGGACAAACCTGTCAAGTTGGACTGGCACTTGCAGCTATAACGCGTTTAAATATATAATTATCATTTGAAGCTTCCAAGGGTGATCAATTTCCATTAGTTAAATCCGGGGAACTTTAACCCTTATTTACTTGGATACACGTGTAGCACAGAGCTGTGGATTGAAGTTGGATTGACAAATCAATCAAAACCCTTTGCAATTTTATATTTGTTAGAAAAGTTTTAATTTCCAAATTTATAGAATGGATGATTCCTTCTTAACGAGAAATAACTTTGGAAACTTTTATATATATATCAGCCTCTGCGACAGGTTATTGCTGTATTTACTGTATTTGTATTATTGTTTGATTCCAGGTTTGAAGAAAAGCTCATCTCATTGACTGTTTACTTTTCCCAGTTCTTGTAATAGCTATGGGGAATAACTCTGATGTATTCATTTTTTCAGGGAATGTTTTCAGTGTATGCAATATGAGTGAAGCACTGGTATTCATTCGCACTGTAATGAGATTATGACATCACTGGCCAAAAGTGTATATTAAAAAGTATATGTATAACTTGTGGCAGTGATGTTAAGATCCTAACTGACAGTGGGAGGTCATGCCATCTTGTAGGTCCACTGTACGCAAAGAGTCTTTGAAAATTTTGTATTCGGGTTGTTGCAGGTTCGTATCGAGTTCTATTACCTGTTGAAATTGTTCATCTGCTATTTGTTTCACTGTTGTACTGCAATTGACTAGTTCGATTCTCTGGTACTAGTCATTGAGGCACTTGTGCATTAAAGTGCATCTGTGTAGTTCAATGTGAACACGTTTGAGAAAAGAGGGGAGGCGATTCTTAGCTTCTTATTCTTCAATGATGGTAGATAGTGTGAATAAAGCATCGTCAGGAACTTGTTTGGGGATATCTGCTATCGGCTTATCTGTTTCAGTAAAGCCTTGCCACGTAACTTAGCCATCTCAAGTACAGGAGTGCTTGCATGGAGCATCACCACTAAGAACCTCATACCTCTGGAAGCCGTTCGCGGAAGAACAAGGAAGTTTATTTTCGGATCCAAGTATAGAATTATCTACATGTCCGGTTTCAAAAAATTCAACTTACTACATTTTGTCTTACAGGTGTGAGCATCTGGATCTCCTTTTTCTTACCAGGTGTTTAAATGGTCATTACTAAGTAAACTTCCAACAAATGTTCCCATAACAATCAAATGTCCTGGCTGTGTGTAACTTTGTCAATTTCATTCAATTCAAATTTATTGTTGCCTAATGAAACCTTCCAGTACCACATATTAACTTTACGATACTCAACTGGATCATTCAGCCATCTACAATTGAAGTCTCAACACCCCTTAACACGCAAGACCACAGGCACTTAATTTTCTAATGCTTGATGAACACCTGGGTTTCCCTGATATGTGCTCTTGGAGACACGACTGGTTCTCTGCCACATGCAGGTGATAAAGACTGGGTGCATGCCTGGCACCAACCATTATGTGCATTTAGCCTTTTTATATTGGCGCATCATCACTGTCAAGCCCTTGCTTTATTCGATAGGCTCACAGCCTGTGTGCTGTTATTCGTATTATTTAAATGTAAAATATCAAATATTCAAATCTTGTTATCTTTTTTTTTCTGAAGCCAAAAAATGGAAGGATCATACACCAAAATGTAATTGATTATCAAATAAACAATATTGATACCTTAGTCTTCTACTGATATGAAACAGTTAATTTTTATATGTGAACGGGTTAACATACAGACTGATTTCTAGGAAAATATCCTCACTGTATATGAAAATTAAAATATTTCCCAACTAAAGTGCAGAATAAACTGTATTAAATATTCCTGATATTATATTCATTGCCTGTTTGTAACCTACTTTTGCCTCAAATAATTTTTGTGACCTGCAAACTCTTGTACAAATGAAATGCTCATTACCATGGTAACAAGGAGGGGGCAGGCCCAGTATTCAAAAGACAATGAGAGAGTTTGGGCGTTATGTGGGACCACGACAGGAACGTGTGATCGGTAGCTCATATTTTCTCAAGTTGAGAAACACTCGAGTTGACTTATTTTATACTCATTACCATTATTCTGCAGTGTCACTTGTCCTCAAATTATATGGAGCAGCAGACCTACATTGGTGTCCAAACTTGTTCCGCACCTCCCAATCAGGAGCATTTTAAAACTTTTTGACTGCGAATCGTTATACGCATTGTAAATAATCTATCCTTATCTATTAAATCTGCTGATTGATGTTCAATAACTAACTAACTAGCTAACTAGCTACCTAACTAACTAACTAACTAACTAACTAACTAACTAACTAACTAACTAACTAACTAACTAACCAACCAACTAACTAACTAACTAACTAACTAACTAACTAACTAACTGAATAAATAAATAAATGAATAAATGAATGAATAAATAAATAAATAAATAAATCAATCAATCAATCAATCAATCAATCAATCAATCAATCAATCAATCAATCAATCAATCAATCAATCAATCAATCAATCAATCAATCAATCAGTCAATCAATCAATCAATAAATAAATAGATAAATGAATAATTGTAATAAAAATGTATAAAAAATCTGAATTTATCCAGCGTTTCTGGGGGACAGAATACACGCCAGACAGCAAAAAATACCAATTATCTATGAACATACTAAATGGAAACAGGAAAATAATTCGAAATAGGTCAGAATATTCTAGTTCAAGTCCCTACTCGCATGGCGTTCAGCAGTCAGCATTCCGAAGTGATGTGTAGTATCAGGGTTAAATAATCATTTTTTATGTGAGGCAAAAGTCCGTAATAAGTGTCTGAATGCCTTCTCACTCCATGGTCAAGGTAATGTGGGGGACACACTGTACGAAAGCCTTTGCAATTTTGTGCTTGATTACCTTGGCGTAGAAATGATCTTGACCCTGTCCAGTTAGCTGAAAACATGGCCTCAGGTTCAAGAAGAGAATTCTGGTCTTTGTTCTGCAGGAAATTCCTTTAGTGGTCTATCAGCTCTTTTCAGTTGTCGGACAGTGGGTGGAAAGTCAGGAGGCAGAGATATGTGTTCTGGTAACTTGTCAGATTCTTTGCCCCTGATAACCTTCTGCTGCATTGGCAACGCCTAAGAAGACAACTATAATGCCAGTGTCTTTCCCTTTGCTTAATCTGTGGCATGCAGATTAAACGTTGGACTCATTATTAAGTGCTTTCAATTCATTCTTTGGCAAATTAATACATTACTAGTTACACTTTTGGTTCTCCAGAATTGGACTTTTAAGTCTAATAATTATGAACAGCCACTTATGATTAAGGACATCCTGATTTAGTATATTAAGGACCCAAGCAGGTGAGGTCTTACATAAATTGTCATTACATCTGGCGAATTGTCACCTGTTATGTGTTCTAACCTCGGACTGCATTCCTGCTGTCGTTTTCTTAAACAGAGCACTGAACTTGGCATTCAAGAATTTTAGATGGGTAAATGGGCTTTCAAGCTCACTTTTGACATCGCCCACCCCCCCCCCCCCCCTTGACAATAGTGCTGGATATATATATATATATGTGTTGGGGTGAATGCCTGTAATTATTTTTATTTTAATCTGTTTATTTTAGAAGTTTCTTTAACATCCTTTTGATCTGGGAACTAGATTAAACCAAGGTCCGTCAAATAAGTCCCCATAGGTTCACATCCCACCAGTTTAATAGAGAACTTGCCAGCATCATATGCAGACAGATGACAAGCAGATGAACTTGGCCAATCACAATGAGTAGAATTGACTTTAAGCGCTCACCATATTGTCGATGTTGTAAGATATTCATAAGACCACTGTGAAGGAGGGGTGTGTTTTTTTTAGCCAGCTGACTTGTCAGTCAGCTGAAGTTATCTTATGGTCCTCTGTCCGTCTGTCTGTCGTCCGTCAACAATTCACATTTTCGACTTGTTTTCCAAAACCGTCGGCCAAATCCACTTCAAACTTAGTGGAGATGTGCCTTGGGTAAGTGTCTACCAAGTTTGCTCAAATGGTAACCATCCAATGAATTTAGGAATTTTAATGATTTTTTTTTCCCTTTTTTTGGCAAATCTGAAAAAATCTTCTCCAAAACCGCGCACCCAATTGCTTTGATATCACACAGAAATTCTTCCTGGGACTCCTAGTTCTTAATTTGGTCACCAGGTGGTGCTGCAATTTTTTTCTAATTTTTATGAATGTTTGTGGGTTATAGCTATTTTCGACTTCTTCTCCAGAACCATCACTCAGATTAAGCTGAAACAAGGTGGATATGTTCCTTGTAGAAGGGTCAAACAAAGTTGTTCACCATGTGGGAATGTTATGGATTCCTGATTGTTAACGATATTTTTAATTCGGGTACTTATCGTTCAATGCAGTTTTCCTATTATAGAAGTCAATGGACATTATAATGCTAATTTAAATTTTTAACTTCTCCTTCAAAACCGTCATCCAGATTAACTTCAGACTTGGTGGCAATGTAGTTTGAGTAGGCTTCTATCAGGTATGTTCAAATGGTCATGCTCCAGAGATTTTGTTTTATTTTTACTGGTCCATAGTGATGGCCATATTGTTTACTGCAACGCAAAGGTTCAAGGGATATTTTTCCTGTGAAGAACTGCCCTTTAAGATCCTGACACCAGCAAAACTAACTGTTCATTGTTCTTGGTAATCATAAAATATTTGCAGAAGCAGAAAAATGAAAAGGTTTTCTTCACTTTTGTGTGCCTCTTTATGCCGTTGTGTGACAATTTTAGGCCTAAATATATCTCTTATATTTCTGAGGAATGAGCAGGTAAAGTGCAAAATGTTTCCGTTTTAGTATGTAACAAAGGCAAAAATACAAATATAAGCAATGAATGTCTTTGACATCGCACGTTTGAGCTGAAAACCTGCATGGGTTGACAGGCACTTGTGCCATGGAGCTTGTTAATACCACCGTTCTTCATGACAAATGCCTGTTAACTACATACAGGGTAAAACATTCAGGACCTTTAGCCTCACTGTGATGTAATGGGCTTTGGTGACCCACTTTTACACCTGAACTCAAATGGCATGGATTGCTAGGTGTCAAATATACACATTCGGAAGGAAAGGCTGTTTGTCAAGACAGGAAACAAACATAGATCACCCCTAATTCTGATTTTGAAGCCAAGGTAAGCCAAAGAACTTAGTTTGCTATTGCACCCACCGCAACTTCGAGTATAATGATGCAAACATAGTGACATTCACAGCAGTAGAACATGAATTAGGATCAAATGAAATGTTCTGACTTTTTCCGAAACAATACAGTCTGGCTTCTTGGCCCAATACAAACCCCATTGTGAAACAGTGATGACACATGTCTTCACAGATAATCATCAATATTTCAATTAGCTACCATAATTACCATGTTTTCCATTTATTTATTATATATAAATGGGCTTGACCCATCGTTGTTACAATGTTGACATGTCGTATGTTACATACAGTTCACACAGGTTTAGATGTCAAAATTTTAAAACTAGTCTTGGGAGTTTGCTATGTCATCACTGCTGCAAACTCGTATATACTTTGCTGGAAAGATAGCAATCTCCAGGCTGCAACATATGTGGCACTTACAACCGCCATAAGTATTGTTGTTGAAATAATCCTAGATCTAAACATTTCTATTTACAGCAAGTTTCATACAAGGAAGCGTTCTAAGTAGGGTTTCTTTTGGCATAAAAAAATGCATTGATAGGGGGGGACGTTCTGAAAAACAAGCGAAAATAGTGCATTATGCCAAATGTCTGTGTCACACTTGTGCCATATTATCAAATTTTAATCAAATATAAATTTTACTGTTGGTAACTGAATATTCGGGGTGGGGGGGTTATAGATATTCGTACAATTGAGACAAATGTGGCGTGGTTGGTAACGGTTCACAAGTGTGTATGTTTACAATTGTCTGGGTGTCGAGAGTCCAAATATATAAGGAATTGTATGCCCTGGATACACCGTTCAGTCCAAGAAAAAAAATAAATTTTATGTTAGCAAATGAATCCCGAAAGGTTGTATGTCAGAACCATTACCAAATAAAAATGTCAGAGTTTTTCATAAATGTTTAAAGACCACTCCATGCGAAACAAATCAAACTGGACAGTTAATAATTTTTAGACCGACAGGACAAAATACAATTAAAAAAAAATATGAAAATAATTTCATCTGGCCATTTATTGACATTTTGTCCCACTCCCAAGTGAGAAAAGCTACTGTCCTTAGTTTGAGACAACTGATGCCTCAAGGTATCTTAATTGACATTCCTAATATAACACTAGAATTCCAGTTATATGTTCACCACGGGAAAACAAACACCCATGACAAATTTTGAACTGCAGGTACAGCACTCAAGCCCTTGCTAACTACAAACAAAAAATAAATAAATAAACAAACAAATACGTACAAAGACAATATACCAGTCATGGCGCTTCTGATGACCATGATTGTAATATGTTTTCTGGGTTTTACTCCGCAAACTGCATTTCATCTGATGAATAGTCAAAGATGTACATGTCGAACATTGTGCAGCAGATGGGATCTCAGGCATTAAAGTTTCGGTCAAAAAATATTGAGAGACCAGAAATTTATTTACCTTATATAAAATATCCGAGTGTTTTACCTCTAAATCTGATAAGAATTACTTTTTCAGATATGTAACCTGAAATAGAGCTTGCTACCAACAGAGAAGCTAACCTTTCTACATGAAATGGAATGGTCACGCCAAGAAAAATAGACAAATGTCATTTCACCTGTGAGCTAAAACCACTGCCATTAAAGGTGAGCTTAATTGAATGGAAACCACAAATTAGAAGGTTGATGTTTCAGGTGGTTAGATTTAACATCTGGAAACAAAAATGTTAAATTCGATCAGTGCAACTTTTGCAACATGGAAGGGCGGGAATTTTTTTCGATCATGGCCCGATGTGAGAAAGTGTTGGTGACGTCATAAACAGAGCCCGCTGTCTGGGTCAATGTGTTTTAAGTAAGAGTGTCTTCTGTAAGCCAGGTCTCATGGCAATACAGCAGAATATAGCAATTAAAGAGACTCTTATATGTCTATAATATGTATGTGGTCTGATGAGATCAAGAAGAATTAACGCGAAAAGCTGTAGCAGCAGAGGAAAAGATTATTCAGCCTTGACATGCTTCGGATGGCAAGAACCCAGCTGTCACTGGTACTTCAGGGAGTGCAGCCATGGAACAGCCAGACAACACCAACTTGCCCTCTGTGCTGTGATTATTTGTTGCGAAAGAGATATTTCCTACAAAAAATAGAAGCTTTCATTTAACATGAAAAATCATGCATCTGGTCTTGTGGTGTTTTGAACTCTAGCATTCGCAACAGAAACAGATATTGTCAATGCCTGCGTAATGTAAAAGTCTGTACAAGCAGTTCATTTCCCCTTCCAGTCTGTATAGATAATTAAATAGAAGTTTGGTTTTATGAATGGCTTTCAGTACCAAAACTCCGAGGAGTAACCTCTAGATCCTTGGATGGAGGGCAGTAATTTACATTTTGGTACACATCAGTACATGTGTTTATGATCCTGTATTTCAGATCTTACTCATTATGTAACACCAGTAAATATTTTCCTGTGACTGAATTATTTCATGGGTCCAAATTAAGGAAAAGAAACAAAAGGATCAGATTTTCTACACACAAGTATTGAAAGCTGTCACAAACAGTAGTACATGACTGAAAGAGATCAAGGGCCAGCCACCCACTGGTTTTGATACCTGCATAGGTTAGGCGTGAGAGTGGTAGCTATCTTAATAATTTTATCTGGTTATTGGATTAAACACCTCGCAATATACAGTAGCAATTGCACTTACGCGTTAAAGTGGCCAGCCAATTCAACCCAGGGACCGGTTGTAGACTGTGGAACCCAAGTTCAGGGTATCAACAAGACTTGTCTGTGTTTGTCCAGGTTTTCATCCCACTTTCCCATCAACTGAATCAAAAAGGTTAAAACACGCTAATGTTTTGTTACACGGTAATAAGTTGTAACAACATGGCTCCACGCTCTCCGTAATTCCGAGTCTATTGGGAATGTGAACAGGCTAATTGGTGCAGAACTTGCATTGCCACAATTAACAGCAACAGACCGACCCATAATGAAAGGGAACAGGGACAGAAATTAATATTTCCACATGCATTATGAACCACCTTGATGGAGTGATGCTTGATAGCCCAATCTCGCTGGCATGCAGACTTCCCTGTTGTGGTTGTGACTTCAGTAACTTTACGGGCCTTAAGGGTCTGAGAAATGAACCAAAGGCGACGATTGAAGGCGCATTGATATATATATATAATATATTTTTAAATAAAAATGTGATATTTGCACATCTAAAAACTAAAATGCACCGTATGGTAAGAGCAAACTATGAGTCACCCATGTATCCAGTTTATAACCTGCTCAATCAAGCTAATCTTTAATGACGATGACACCATGCTTTAAGAAATAGTAGCTGGTTTTTCCTTGAAAAGTAAGATCATCATCACCCTGGCCTTGCCTTAGACACGGTGGGGCTTACAAGTGTGTTGTGTAATATTACTACGTTTATAATTGTTCTTTAATTTCTTCTGGTACTAGTAATTTCAGCTTCAACAGACAAATTCATAAAGAAAAAATCCGGAAGTTTACTAAACGATGTCTGTACACTAAGATCAAAAGTTTGTGTGATGTACTTATATAAAGTGATTTTGTATAACTCTGCAAAGTTTGGTTCTGGAGTGAAACTAAAGCATCAGTGTATATTTCTATATTTCTTTCTTTCTTTCTTTCTTACTTTCTTTCTTTCTCTCCCTGTCTCTCTTTTTCTTTCTGTCTCTATCTCTCTCTCTATCTCCCTTTCTCTCGCTCTCTCCCTGTCTGTCTCAAACTATATATTTACATGCGTACAACACAAAAGCAGCACTTAATCAAATTGAGAATATGTAAAAGTTGTATCCACCCTCCAATAGAAGGTTAAAGGGACTAATGCCACAGATGAGTCCACGGTGGATACACCCAGCCTAGCAGCACATTCCCCGTGTGAGACGCCAGCCCAGTCTGCGCTGCCAAAGAGCTGTTACACAACTCGGTGTATATATGCTTCATGGTAACAGATGCTACAGTATCAGACATCACCAGGAGATATGAACCTGCCCATTAAGCTCTCTCTTTCATCTTGATGTCGAGCTGTGCTGCCAAGTTGGAAATCTGTGTACACGAATGTTGATGTCTCAAGTATTGTAGTAACTTATAAACATGGAATATACTTATTTTGAGTATATCAAATATCGTTTGTTTCCAAAATTGGGAAGCAGCATTTTCTTACAATGCCCAAGTTGGACAGCCCTGTGTTATGTTATATCCTGGCAGCCACGTTTGAAATTTTTCGACTGCACTTTGGAAATCCAAAGTACACTGTGGTCCTACGCAGCAATGTGCATTTTTGTTCCCAATTAGTGTTTGGTCCTGTGACACTGTGGTGTAATTAGGTTATAATACTTTTTCATCTCAGATATAACGTTTCAGTCTTGTTTTAGATGTATTTATAGATTTTGCATTTAGAGTTAAATTTACTAACAATAATATATCAAGAGGTAATAAATTAAATGTTTGGAAAAAATATTTTAACACTTTTTCTTGTAGATCTTCCAGAATTTATTTTGAAATATGGCTTTTCCAATTTGTATACGTTTTGGCACTCTATTACATCATTCATGATTTAAATGTCAAACGCTTCCTACATGTTACATAGTAATATTGGTCCTATGTGTTTTTTATTCGCCAAATAGGCCTACATAAATTAAATTCAGTTTTTTTTTTAAATAATACATTGTATGGTCTAATAACTACATGCCTTGTTTCCTCCGTCTGGAGTAGGAACTACCTATGGGCTAGGAGAATGACTCGAGCTGGGTTCCAGCCTCAGAGGGTATCAGACATATGTATCCGATTGTAATTATTATTATCATTATTATTTTATTTGTATTTTATTTTTTTCCTAGCTTGACTTAGCAATTAAGATATCTGCATAGAACTGCTCATATGTTTAGATATCAGATATGATTAGTAAGGTTTTAGTTAAAGTAGGAAAGAAAAAAGTACATGAATACATGAATAGTTGCTGCAGAAGGTACAGAACCCCCCACTGCACTTATAATTCAATTTTGGTAGGCCTAATCATGAATGTTAGGTGTAGGTATATTACATCTATGTAATGTTAGCTACATTTTAAGTAGGCTTATTAACAAAGGAGCATCATAGTTGCTTTATTCCGTAATACATCATCTCGGGATGTTTGTATTGGAAATGCAAACATGGTGCCGCCAGTTAGCAGAATAACCTGTCTTGGGATTAATGGCACCAAACAAGTCTTCCTCTGGTGCCCTGCTGATGACCCGATTTTATAAACGCAAAAGTGCCTAAAACTTTCTTGTAAATTTCAGATTTTATGAATATGATTTGTTCCTTTTATAAATTAATTTGCTATTATGACTTAGAACTATGCAGTTTTTCAGTGAAAGGGACGGAATAGGACTTTGTTCTTAGAATATCGGACTGGATAGTGTTCAAATAGTGCATGGGCTTACAGAATTAGATTTGTTAAGTTTTCCTTTGCATTAAAAAACATCTTAATTGTCGTTGAAAACGATCAACGGGCAGTATACGAAAATGCATTATATATTCAATGATAGCAATGAGATTCCACACAGTTATACTTATACATGATACGTAGAGTAATATACGCTACATGGTGTTCTACAAATTCACCATCATCAGCATAATTGGACTGTAACCCTATATAGGCCATAACGCCATATTATAAATTGCTTTGCGACAGTCTCTTGTGTTTGACCTCTTAAAGATTCTGAATGTTTCAGTGTGACAATAAACTACAAGCTTCCCTTGAAAAAAAAATACCAGAAACGTAAATACTGGCTTTAATTAAGTATTTCATGTTAGTCGCATTACTTAGTACTTGGACAACATGTCCCGTGTGAGTTTCATGTAATGCAAGTACCCGTGTGATGTTGCACTGTAATAGTACAATCTGACGTGGCTGTTGGTGTAATGGTTTCACAGAGTCAGTTGTAAATACTCTCCGTGTATGTATGTATGTATGTATGTATGTATGTCTGTATGTATGTATGTATGTATGTATGTATGTATGTATGTATGTATGTATGTATGTATGTATATGTAGTATTTCGCCAGCAGCTATCATATTTTCACTAGTAGGTACTGGGAGTGTTGGGCAGGCAGCACGTTCGCCAATACACAGTGGCAATAACCCTGTCTGCCACCGGCTGCCGCTTGTGGCAAGCAGGGCTGCTTGGGACCAGTGGCAGGTAGCAGCAGAAAGCGTACTCAAGTAATCGCCAGTAGTGATGTCAAGTACAGGCCTTCTTCACCAACTGCCACTCAGTGCTGCCGATTTTGTACTTAAGCGTTAAGTAACCATAACTATGCAATGATCAAATAGATGTACCAATGCATTCCATCATTGAACGCACTGCCATGCAATTCAACTGGCTAACTGCAAAAACACCCATTTTTTTATTGGTTATGTTTCTGTTTGTCAACACACAGCCCTAAACAGGTTTTTAATAGGAAACAATTTGTGTTGCCCCATTGTAAATGCAAATAAGAGTTGCCCATAATTACCGGGTCTTTTTTTCTTAAACAGCATATTTTATTGACCTTAATGACTGTTATTGATGATGTAATGCAACTTATTTTGAGCAAAATCGTGCGTGTTTGCAGATGTGAAGTAGGAAAAAATTGATTATGTTAAAGTGACTTAGTTAGATGGTACACAGTCACATGTTTTAGCAGTGTAACATTTTTTCATTTGCATAACTGAAAACGCGACCCTGTTTTATGAAATAAATGCTACCTGGTTACAGTTATGTTTGAAACAACAATGTTAAATGCAATGAAATGAAAATTTTAGTTACAGTCTTGGTTCAGTGGGAGCAGCTCTCATTTTATTGAGACGTAAAGAAAATGTTTTGACAAAAAGACAAAGCGTAAGAAGCTGCACAAAGCCCCAAAGACATGGTTATGGAATATCTATTCCAAAGAGTCCCAAGGACATCCCATGGTGACCTGGAACAATCACTATTCACAAGTCTTTACGCTTGGAAGAAGCCATGTAGTAAAGGCACAGAAGCATCTTGTTTTGGAATTTGAAGAACAAAGGGTTTGTGTGACAAGGTTTTTGTATTCTTTATACCTAGGTGCCATTGCCTTTCCACTGGATTTGAAACAGAATTCCTTTTATTGGGCTAAACGATTTTTTTTTCTTTGTGAGATGGTAATTTAAAAGCTTTGTGTAAATTGGCTGGCAGCCCAGGTACATTGATGTAATCTATAGCAGACAGACTACAACTTTTGGCACCTCCCGTGTAAATCACAGTCATAACCAGCATATTGGAACATTGTATGTGTATCCTTTACATTGTGACATCCATACGGTTTGTCAACAGGGCCGTTCCATTGAAATCCAGTGTCAAAATCACAACTCATTGGGGGCAAACAAAAATATAACATCCGGGCTGCATTGGGGAGGCTACATTGCATCTTTGTTATTCCATTCATAACTTTGAAAAATAAAGGCTACATATCAACATTTTCTTTGCAAGTTGACGCTACCTGGTCGACCTGTACAGGCTTTGACTACAGGGTGGCTGCCTATTTTGAGCACTGCAATGCATGAATTCCCAGGTATAGAAAGCAATGTACTAATATCCCATACAGTTGTTTTTTCAAATTTGACAAATGCTACTTATTATAACCCGAAAATATGAACAATTCTGTGTGAATATACACATAAATATAAATTTAGCTGATATTAGCGTTGTCTGCTATTGAAATTATTTGATATTTTTCAGACCAAGAAACCCTTTTAATTACCACCTTGAACAACTATTAGATATTTTATCCATGTTCTGCTTCTTTCAAAGCAGCATATATTATATGTAAAAAATTGAATGCATAATTCTATATTTTCTTCACTATTTCGTAAATACAATTAGACATGTTTCGCGTGCATTTTAACAGCCACATTGTAGTTTGAGGCGAACTGGTAAATATTTTTGTTTTTAACTGCCAAATTTTGACAGCATCCTATCCACATGAAACCCAATTTCAGCCATATGTACGTTTTCAGGATGCAGAATGCTTTATTTTAAAAATGACAAAATCATATATTATTTTCATGGCCAATCTGGCAACCATATTGAAATGTACAACCATGGTTCATTCGGCTGACCATTTGAAATTGACCTCTCAAAACACATTCTTATTTTCCGTCGGGAGTGAGTATATCCATGCTGTATCTGACATGTTCGTGTTGTATGTATCTGACAAATACTCAGAACTTTGCAACTATATAATATTTACAGTTTGACCAAGATTTACCAATGCATTTTGTTGTTCGCCATTACATGTTTTGTACATCATGTTTGCTTGACCAAAACACATTACCTTGTCAAACGACACTGAAAAGATAACATTTTTATTACAGTGAATACACACCATACTTTTGTCGAAACATAGTGTGAATGCCATCATAGAAAACTGCTATTGAACACGTCTGCATTGTAGATGGTGGATGTGAGGGTAAATCAAGTGCAACTGATTAAGAGTGAGTCAGCTGAAACCTGGCATAAAGGCTCTTTTTATCTTTTGGCTTTCTGCATAACAAAACATACAGGCAGACACACATACATACACACTTACATATATATATATATATATATATATATATATATATATACACACCCGTACATATGTGGGTGTTGCTCTATCAATAGGAGGATTACATTGTTGTGTCCATATGTCTGCATGTATATGTGTGTGTGTGTGTGTGTGTGTGCATGTCTTTAATTTAAGTAGCGCTGTTGTGAATGCAAATCCCGACTATTAGAATTTTTGCAAAATAAAAAGTAAATCTTACTGAAGAAGTAGACGGCAATTTGTTTATTATCAAACGTATGTGTCACCTGATGTGCTAAAGACGCAAGACTGTTTTTTGCATGTAGTAATTAGGACCTGACCAACTCTTGTTTTTTAATCGGCAGAGGTAACCAGGTCGATACCCAGAAACTTTTGGATTTGGTTTATAGGGAATACTAAAACAAACATACAAACAAACAAGCAAACAAATAAAAATAAAAAACAAACAAACAAACAAAAAAGACGCAAACACAGATTGATACCTGCATTGAAACACACCACTAAACATGTGGGGCAGCTCCGCACGGCTTGAACATGTAATAAACACAGTCCACAGCTAAATAATACACTTGATGAAATGCCACGCCTTGTCTCTGCTGTGAAAATGAATCACAGTGTGAGGGGGTTTCGTACCGAATCCGAATGTCACAGGCTTATCCAAACCGATCCCGAACCAATCTTGGATCTTTTGGGTCGGTAAAATCGGATTCGTTGGGTTGCCACAGTAATTGATGGATGATCGTATACGATATAAGGACAGAAGCCTTGTTTTAAGGAGCTTTGAAGTTACATTTCAAACCACTGCATTACAAAATATAGTAACAATTAGGTTGTATAGAACTAGAGTTTTTGTTTTTTTAATTTCTGTTCAGAGTACATGCTGCAAAATCATAATTGTCCCCTATTTCAATCCCAATTCAAAAGGTCTGCCATTTTCTTTTTTTCTGTTATCAAATGGCCATCAAAAGTATAGATAATGTATTGCGCCCAGCTAACTGGGCAACGTTGATCACATGATAGGGCAGAAAGATTCGAATAATACGCAACATTGCTTCTTATGAAATTACCTATGTCGAAGAATTGATTATTACCAGAAAATATCGAAAACAAATAGCAAATGAAAACAGGGACAACCATATGCCAGGGGACTGGCATATCCATGGATATTGATGTTGCTAGTTACTAAAGGGTACATAGGAAGGATTCAGGCCATACATTGTTATTTTCCTGTGGGGAGGGATGGTCCTAAGCAACCAAGCAACTTGTGCAAATGCACCATATTGTAATTCCCTCAGGACACATTAATTGTATATAACATTTTATAAGAGATATGCTAGAATCTTTTCGATCATTAAACTCTGGCATTCGTGTTGGTAAACATTCCTTTAACAAACTCTCTGATGCTGACAAAGGTACACTTTTTAGCAGGTATGCACACATCCGTAGACCATTGTGTAGAGTATTCCAAGCTACGGAGGTTTTGCTTCTATCCAGATAGGTTCAAACGTATCATTCACTCACTGTAATTAGTATGAAACGTTCATGTTATCCTCTTTTTAATATAATAATGCACTTAACTTGTTAAGGCAGCATGCGCTTGATATTTTGGGTGCAATGTGTCACTCGGATAATACTTGTAATAATCCTGCTCTTACTTATGGACTTGACTGCGTATCTGTTCCCCAATAGCATATGTTTGTTATTGATTCTATCTAGGGTACCATGGTCAGGTGTTGCCTGGGCATCGTGAAGCGTTCACACTGTGCATTGCAGGTAGCATCACGTATAAAACTGTGTCTGTTTTTAATTGCAGCTTAAAAGCTAACTTTGCTTCACCTGTACGAAGTGTATACTTCCGGAATATGTTTGTTTACATAAGACATACATTGCCCCATTGTCCTCGGGACTTTTAATAACAATTTCCTCTTGTTGAAACAGGCTTTCCTGATTCCACTTCTTTGGTCATGCCCTCCCTGGTGCAACCCATTGTGATGACGTCGACGGCAGGCTGACTACCTGTCTCAAGTCAGGAGGGAAATTTGGCTCTTTACATCGGTATTCAAAGATGAAAGATGTTTTGGAACCTATTGAATCTCTGCCTTTTGCTGCATTAAACTTTGTTGTCATTGTTTCGTAGGAATGCCTGAATGAAATGTTTTCTTGGTTTAAGAACTTTGTACTTGACGAAAATTCCATTAAACCGTGGACTGATGAGGATGTACCTGGTGCCCTGTTGACAAGATGTCGCCAGGTGGCCCTTTTTCTTTGGAACAGCAAATGAGTTCTACATGCTCACTGGCCCCTATCTCCCTCATTTAGGACACATCGTTTCCTATTCATAATTATATATTCAGACCTGGCATTGTTCTTTTTATTAACACAAGTACATGTTTCATGTATTAAGTTATCTTGTTACCATACTATTTGGACGAAATGTATATACTTTTGCACTTGTAAAGCTCTACGTATATTATTTTGCTCCAGAAGGGGTGTCTAGTAGTAGTAGTAGGAATAGTAGTAGAAGTAATAATAATAATAATAATAATAATAATAATAATAATAATAATAATAATAATAATAATAATAATAATAATAATAATAATAATAATAAAAATAATAATTTTATTTTTATTTTTATTATTATTATTATTATTATTATTATTATTATTGTTATTATTATTATTATTATTATTATTATTATTATTATTATTATTATTATTACTATTATTATAAGTGTTATGGCAATGAAACTACAGACCTTGTATATTTTCTGTTCCGACCCATTTTTCTCGCTCACTGACAGGAGCAGGTCACTTTTCAGAACCATTAATATCCTAGCCTATATACAATTTCTTAATGTTAAATTCTTAAACTAAGGACCTATGGACTATTGAAACCGCAAGTCATGTCATATTCATAAAATTAATTGGGACTTGTTATAATGTGAATTTGATTATGAATCAACCGAGGTAAAATACCATGAAAAGATCAAGCAAATATATATATATATATATATATATATATATATTAGGTTTCAGAGAAATATATGAAGAAATTATATGGTCCATAGACGTACATTTTTGCGTGTGATAAGTTCTGTATGCATTCTGTTCCACCCTTGTAAAATTACACCCAGACTTCACTTGTAAGGTAAGTCTCATTTGATTTTGCAGTTCCAGCTCACTTCCATTAGGCTACGAGATCCCCTGAGATATTGAGTGTAATATATTCCTGTAAGCAAAATTGCCCAAGACTGGTAAAACTATACTTAACAACTTGCTTTGGTGAAGCTTATATCGATGTATATGTAAATCATCCATAGTGAAACAAATGTACAATTGTTTAGATCTACCAAGGCTACGTGCAATGCTGAAATTTTATTTCTACATCTGATGAATCCCAAATTGATTGTCCATGGCTAATAGTAACTTTAAAAAAGCACACGTGTCTTTTACTGCTTTCCGTAATATACAATACTTGTGTCCTGCCCCCCCCCCCCTGCTGTCTATAAGGTGATATAGGCGGAGACTTTTATGTGCAGTTCTAACAGCTAGCCCTTTTCTGAAGTGAAGCATAAAAATGCTTGAGTGCACTCCTGCCGACACAATGATTGTTCCAATCCGTTCACTAACTTTATCCTTAGAATCATTTTGTGATTCGTATATATTCTCAGTTTTCATCGGTTTAAACCTGTCGAGAATATGTCTGTCGAGGTACTCCTTCATGCCTTGTCCATTTTGATGTCCTGCAATACGTTTGTTTTCATCACTGATACGTCATTCCTATACCGAGTCATGGCAGAGCTTTTTTTGTCCTTGTTCCAACGTCAGGCCTCAAGTCCCTTCTCACTTGGAACATTCAGAATTACCTGCACCATTGTTTGGCATAGTTCATGTC
>OZ026618.1:15399617-15454617 GCA_964020975.1 Hermodice carunculata | reverse complement strand
ACTACTACCTATGATCTGATGTTCAGTTCTCAGACCCATATACGTTTGTTGTAAAACGTTCTGGTCAACAATACAACATGTATATCCATTTCACCTTATAATCTGTTAAGTCATGTCCTCACCAAAGGTCTAGTTTTTATTTATTGGCAGTAACACTCCAGTCTAGGCTCCAACATGCTTACTATAGGTTTTTGCCACCGACCAAACCTGCACATGCAGATTTAGTATAAAATACTGCCTTTCAATAAACAGACCACCTTTCCCATAGAGTATCACGCATGATCATCGACATTTAAAAATAAAGCAAACAAACACGCAAACAAACAAAAGAACCCCACCCCCACCCCACCACTTTCAGTAGATTTTGACCTCGAATGTACACATGAGTACGATAAAGAATTTTTACAATCTGGTGCAGCTTTGGCAATCATCGTTGGATTGTGGCGGGAAGGAAGATCATGCAAAGAGTCAAAACAGTGACAAATGGTTCAATATCGTCACATAGTTTTCAAATATGGCACGGATACAGCAGGCTGAGAAAGAGGCATTGATTTGCCACTTATGGTAATGTTGAAGTCCTGGTTTGTTCCATTGAGAAAATGTTGCCCTAAATCTTGACCAAATTTCACAGATGTGATCATTCCTAACATAAAAAACCATCTGGACATAATTGACTGCAAGACTAAGCTGAATATGTTTGCACTAAAGGCAGACCCAAAAGTTGAAAATAATTGTATACACAATAGCGTTTGTTGTAAAACTGGCTGTAGCGACATTTGGGGTATATCTTGAAGATAACGCAAGTAAAGTGACCAACATATTTTTCTTATCATTTCAAAGGAGGTGCCTGGAAAACCGTATAGGGATTTTTCATAAAAGTGTTTGCATCTTTAATTTAAAAGATACAAACATACGACAGGGTATGTTTGTTTTGGTCTCCTTTTAGTGTGTTTTTGAAAGTGTAAAGTGTGTAGAACTCTTCATTTTCGATATGCATTTAGAGAGAAGTGAGTAATACAAAATACAAAATATCGGAGCCCCTTTTGCCACAGAGGGATTACCGAGTAAAATAGTTCTGTTTTAGTAAAATAACGGAAGTACTTTTGAAAATATGCCAGGGGGAAATGTTCATATTGGTGCAGATACTTATTGTCTGAAAGCAAGATCTGTGGTTAACAGGGCCTACCAAAATCTGGTTAACCTGGTTAGTTTGTGGTCAACAGGGTGAACTGTTTATCATATTCACATCAACATCAGATTATTTTCCCACAGACTCGCAGCTGGCAATGTTATGTGCTCTATGTCAGGATGTACAAACCACAGTCTGGAGGCTAGTAACATAATATGCGCCATACATGTGTTCCGGACTATCTGATGTAGAAGTTTAACAAGCTACAAACACTACTTACTACAAGTTAATGCATAAAAGATACATATACAGGTTTACTGTGATTGCTCTGAAGCCACGTTTCTCGATTATTTATCCGATTGTCCTTGTAATTAGGTAGTAATGTCACACTTAGTTTGCAGAAACCAACCCATTTCTACATAATGTGAGACTTTCAAAGATTTTATAGACATACCAATCCTGAACATTAACGTTTTAAAATTCGACCGAATCTGTGTTGACATTTAAAAGGCAAAGCATGGTGCCACGCTCCAGCTGACTAGCGCTCGCTAATTTTTTGAGCCAAAACGTCAAATCTGTGGCAGAGAGTCGAGCAAAATCCAAAACCCCTTTACACCGGAAGTTGCATTTCTGTCGATTACAGTGAATTAGCCAAAGCTCTTGAAGTTTTCTCAAACTATGCGACAGTAAAACACATAGTTGTTTAGTTGAGCAAAGTTTTGATTCTGCAAAAAATCAAACCTTATAGGGATTATTGTGATTTTAGAACAGCGAAAATTCTTATTCAACGTGCATGTTCATCAGAAAATTTCATGTTTAATGAAAACCGTCGATGTTTGCTGAGAATAGTGTTGGTTGACACATTTATCTTTTTATACATGGCTGAAGTTGAATTTGTGTCCAACAGGCCAAATTCGTAAACTATAACCTGATTATGAAGTTGTCTATATATAAAAATAGCACTTTTTGATGTTTTGTCCGCCGGTGCAAAAACATAATCTTCATGCATGTTTTGCAGGCAACTTACAACCTAGAATTTGTAATAATTGCATGTCGTGGCTATTCAATTCTTTTCTGTGATGTCTTAATTTTGTTATTAACATTATCTTTTATTTCACTAATCATAGACTAGGAAACATCCCTGCGACCACCTATATTGTGAAATGTGCCTTTTAAAATGCCATATTATCACTAGCTCATATCTTGTTAATTATTATTAATTTTAACCTCATCACCATTATTCTGCAGTATCAGTTATGCTCATCTGATTAAATTAATTTTGTGGACGAGCTGACACGTATAGGTGTCCACATCTGTTTGGCTCCTCCCAATCAGCTGCACATTAAGACTTGTTGTAGAAAAGGTCAAACACATTGTACATAATTCATCTTGATCGATTCAATCTGCTAATTGAAGCTATATAAATATATACGTAAAATACAACATAATAACCCGGCCATTCTGGTGCAGACAGTACATGCAAATCGCATAAAATAGAAATTAAATAGGAAAATAGTAAATGCTAAGGAAAGGAAGTCCAAACGGGACAAAACATTCCAGTTAGATATTATTAAAACAAAAACGCACCAAAAACATGCGAGGTTACTGTACATGGAAATTTTAATGATGACAACGGAGCTTAGAAAAAACGGGATGCACTGTCCTTAACTATTACAAAATATTATTTGGTGAAACGTGTTCAGGCACTTATGGACAGTACACATGATTATTACCACATATCAGTAAGGTCTAAACAGTTGTATGTTCGTACTACAAAACTTAACTCAATATTGTGACATGTGAACACGGTCATAACGCAGATGCTATCCATAGATAAAGTGATAAGAAAATTATAAGATATACCCAGGCAGCATGTCCAAACTAGTTGAAACTCAGACGTATTTCATAGAAACGATGACAAAAACAAAACAGATATTCAGGCTGAGAAAAGACTCAAGTGTAAGGGAACCTCCTTATTATCATGCGTCGTGAATATTAGATATTATTTAAATTTTGTCTTGACTTCTTCCTGCAATATGATACTTGCAGCAACACGAACATACACGCTGCATGTCAGCTTTGATAAAAGTCCTTGATATGTAGGTAGCAGGATCATCACTCATTTTAAACTAGGCTGGAGGATATAATCCCAAGGTAAAATTTATGTCGTCTCTGTGACTTAAGTGCATACACCTCTCTATCCCCAAAGTATTTATTTGAGTATGTATTCTATTCATATAGTCAGCTAAATAAATCAATAGATCAAGGAAAACTGCATCGTCGATGTTGAGTACCTAGAGTAGGGGGATTGTACACAGTTTAATATTTAGGTTCGCGGGGGGGGGGGGGGGGCTAGATTGTTTATAAAATCAAACATTGAAATTAGCTTCAATATTTCCGTTATGTTTAACCATGTTAACACATCTGCTTTTTGTGTACAATTCAGTGTTGCTGACTCCATACATGGCAACAGTGGCATTTAACTGAACACTTTCAGCTCTTTATTATCACTGTACAGCCACTCCAAACTTGGCTACTATATTGCCGAAAAAATATCATTAAATATTTATGATTAGTTCCCAATGCTATTCTATCCAAAAGTAATTTATAGTTCTCATTATTTTTATTTGTTATAACTACCAGAAATAAAATCAAGCTGCATTAAATATCCAAGAATTGTTACAACCATTGGTTTCACTAAGCTTCGAGATTTCAGAGTTGCTACTTCATTTTGCTGTCGGTATCAATCCGTTTCATATTCACCTTTCTGATATTTTAGGCTTACATGTAGGTGTACATTTACTTATTTAAAATATTACACAATTCGGCTGTCCCACACTAGAGATGGGAGTCAGTCATACGCTGTCCTGAGCACTTGGCCGAGATCTTGCAGTATTTACATAATTGTAACAAATTTGATTCATAATCTTTAAACATTAAATCCAGGGCCGGGAGTTGGTCATAACTGATTTATTCTTTTTAAACATAAAGAAAAAGGTGACAACTAAATAGAGCTTGGGTTTTGGAGACTTTCATAGTGAGGAATAAGGGACATCACAGAGTTTGTCTTGCATTTCTGGTACAGGGTGTCCTTTATTATAGCACCTGTTAGAAATTACCCAGGTTAATGCAGGTGTTTGACTATAACTGTTAATTCTATATCACTGGGATGGAACACATAGCCCCGGTTTGTTTTAACCTCAGTCACACAAACTGGCAGGTGGTTGCACCAACATTGCTCATCTAGCTAGAAAGGTCACATACTAGTTCAGGCGTAGAATGAAATCATTCTGATCTTAACTTGTTGTGCACAATCAGAGTGGTACGAGCTCTTTCCACTTGCTTCCCCAGCCGAAGAGAGTTGAGACTACAGTTTAGCATAATGACTACCAGGGAGTGGTTCTGGACAAAAAGACATGAATACAATTAAATCAGAACATAATGCGAGTCAAAAGTGCTTACAATGCTTGATGTCTTATCCTTGGAAGCATATAAGGGGAACGAATCAGATTTATTGTCTTGGAATTAAACATGGAATCTGCTTTTCAAAGTACTAAGGTTACCAATTAATCGCCGGCTATGATCAATATTTTTCAGAGGTTCACATTAAAATCTTTAGTTGCTGTTACTGCATTATCAGTATTCATATAATGAAATTATCATCGGAAATACAAACAAAAACAAAAACAAAACAAAACAAAAATTGTGCAATACAAACACATAATTTGCCCCATCTGTAGGTCTATCTGTGAACACCAACACCTTGGTTACAATCATTTAGATAATCTAAGAACCAATTAAGAAGATTTCTTTCGATACCAGTTTGGTTTAATTTGAATAAAAGGCCCACCTAACGACCCTTTCGGAAAGGTTTACTCATGTCCAAGAAAAATCATAAACAACCTTTTGCTGATCCACAGCCAATCATAATTAATGACAGAGAAGAAGCAACTGATTAATGCTTGGGTTGCGGATATTTAACCAGATTAATGAGCAAAAATATCATTTTGCAGAAAATAAGGTTGATAATAACCCCATTTTTTAAAATACATTATTCTTTTGCATGCTTACTGGTGAAGCTGAACAGTAATGCAGGCCTATGACTATTACATGAAACGTCAAGACATTTTTGTGCAATGGCACAGCATTTCTCTTTTTTCTGGCTGATGGGCATTACCTATTGATCAGTAACAAGTTAAATAATTAGAAAGCGGGAAAGAAATGGAATGTGCAGCTTGTTTGAGAAGTGTTGCATTTACATCATTAGAACCAGACGACTGAAATGTGCCCAAGCTAAATCTGGCTTGAGGGCCTTCAGTTCCTGTTACAGTTATAGAATCGATGGCGAAAACTCGAGGTTCAGTAATTTCGGGTAAAGCAGCTGATGTAGAATCCACCTTTGTACAAGCTATCCAAATGTTTTTGTCATCATGCAAAAAGAAAGAATATGCACGGAGTGGTTTTTGTTATGAAAATATTTTAAAGTACGCCACCCATATTTTTTCCAAGAAGAATTATATAGGTCAGCTTGCAAATTGGCACTTCTACTCCTCAGCAATTTTTAGTTTGCCAGTATTTCCAGGAAATCAAAATCAAAATACCAAAACCTCAAGCGCAGTTATGTTGAAGGGTATAGTCAGCGAGTTACCACTAAAAGCCATTTGAAAAGATGGTTTTCACCACCTCCCCCTCCCCCTCCCCCCTTTCCCTGCCCCTACCCCCTCCCCTTCCCCCTCCCATCCCAACCTCCCCCTCCCTCCTTTCAAGTTTTGGCTGCAGGGCTCAGGCTTGACCATGACTTCCAACAACACGCTGTAACTGAACCTTATTGCAATTATGTTATTAATGAGATGGCATCTCAGTCAATAGATAAGGGGCTCCAACAAGGTTCATGAAGTAAACTTTCTGTTCAAATTTTAACGAAAATGTGCTAATAATGTTATTTTTCAAAAAAATGCTGCATTGAATTCATACATTGATCATAAAAAAGGGTGCCAGAAAGTGACGTTTTACATCTATTTGGTATCATGAAGCAAAGGAACTGCACAAGGACAGGTGTTCTAGTAATTAAAGGAAAGTAACAAACTGGCTAAGACAGTGTGCCCAGTGATCAGGTTCTAGCTTCAAAGAGTTGGACTTGGGTTGAGAAAAGAGAAATCGGGATAACAAACCTTTTTTCTTGGTAGCAAGGTGTACACACCATGATCCCCGTTCAAACCTTACAAAATTTGCTTGTATCACATACAAAATCGTTGGTAGCATTAAGAAGACATAGCATGGTGCCACGCTGAAGCATGGCTATTTCTTTGTAAAATTTTAAGCGAAATGTCAAATATCTGGCCAAAGTCAAAGAACTAAAGACAGGCTTGTTAAAAAAAAAAAAAAAAAAAAAAAATGTGTTGCAACCGGTCGACAGTCTCAAAGAAATTGCTTGGATTTCCAAAATGGTCAATGTCCCATCAACCACTATGCAAAATGTATCACTAAGCAGCTAGCCCTATTGCACTCTGAATTCCAAATCTAATGGCTTTAAAAGAAGTATTTGCCTGGCGCTCTAGAAAGAGTTTCTGCATGCAAAAGTTCGCAATCATTGCATGTACCCTAGCATTGACATGACTGGCGCATGTCCATATGCATCAAATTCGTACAGTGTTGTGAATCATTTGTTGGGTATACGATGCAAAGGCGGCTGAGCACAATCTTAAGTAATCTTGTATATTGATGTGACATTTATCTCCGAAAGTCATGTCCATGTGGTCTTCCATTTTCTCAATTGGCAGTGTGTATCTCATTTTTATTGAGAAGCCACCTGGTCTAGCTCAGTAGGCAATCGTTTAATACCCGATACCTTACAGTTAGCTGTCGTAATATTGCTGCAATGGCAAGGATGTCGTTTATGTAGATGACAGTAGCGTCAATCTTTTGCCTATCCTGAAAGTGACCCAATCTGCTGTACATCAACATTACATGCGAAGGGAATACTGTTCCATCACATCAGAGCTTTGGTTTTGGTAGGCCCGGAGAATTAAAAAAAAAACAACATAGATAGCAAACACCACCCTGTGTAAAACAAAAAGAAAGTTACTTGTGTGATTTTCTTTTTTTTTGGGGGGGGGGTGTTTTTTTTGGGGGGGGGGCGGGCGGGTGATTTTCTTTTTTCTTTTTTTTTTTTTTTTTTTGTTTTGTTTTGATCTGCTTTTTTTTTGGGGGGTACTTTGTAGGACCCATTTAGTGGTTTGTCAGCACACACGCGCAAATGCACACACACACACACACACACACACACACACACACACACATATATACCTTTTTGAAAACTTGTAATTGTGAAAATATGTATCTTAGAGTCAGAAATTTGCAGGGTTACGTTGCTGGCAGTACATATTTCTGACAGTTAATAGTAATGTTTTATTGGCAGTGAAAAGCCACAGTGTCTAAAGACTCCGTTTTCTAGCGTAAATAAACCCTCAGAGTATCTTGGATTCACCAATCCATGGGACTACTAGCTAATCCCCATAACCCGAAATGATTCAGTATAAAACCAATGCCAAGGCACGCACATTCACACTGGTTATGTTTTGGGCTCCTTGCTTTAAAAGAAAACCAGCTATGCAATTCAATATTTTTGTGTTTGTGATTGGTTTGTTACAAATGTGTGTAAATTCTGTCCGTAAAAGTTGAAATTATCAAATATATTTGCGCGACTAAAATTACCAGGGTCTAGAATCACGTTACATCAAATATCATTTTACCTTATATTTGATCTTGTAAGTAGCGCAAATAATACAAGCTGGCTTGAGTATCATTGTAATTTCATTGAATAAAACGGGAAAATATGATGACCTTGAAGATATTTTTTTTGCATGCCTCGGAAAAAAAAAAACATTAGTAAAATGTTAATACCTGTATTCCATGACAATAGGACATAAATGTTTTCATATTAACCGTGACCTTGTACAGCACGCTTTTCCACAGCACGAAATGCACGACACAGGAGCAGACCTATGAATTAAGTAGGTCTCTATTAAATGTGTCTCTATTATAAGACCAAGTCGACAAGAAAGTTAACAGAAATTACTCGTTTTTTTTTAATGCAACCTTTGCTGGCAGAGCAGGGTCAACGCAGTTTATATGACTTAATATGAATTGCATCAATTGAATGAACAATCTTTTGAGTGGCGAGGTGAATGGCTCTTTTTCTGTAATTGATTTGAAAATGTCAATCGCTCAAATGTTTCAAATATGCCTAATTAACATAAATCAAACCTTAACATCTGTTATTTTCAGTTCATTTGATTCCACTATCGGAAAACCCTATGAAATTGGACTGACACTTGCAGCAATAATGCTTTTAAATATATATTTATCATTTGAAGCTTCCGAGGGTGGTTAATTGCTATAAGTGAAATCCGGTGCACTTTAACCCTTATCTACTTCAATATTCCTGTAGCACAAAGCTGTTAATTGAAGTTGGATTGACAAATTAATCAAAACCCTTTGCAATTTTATACTTGTCAGAAACGTTTTAATTTCCAAATTTATAGAATGGAGGATTCCTTATTAACGAGGAATAACTTTGAAAACTTCTACATATATCAGCCTCTGCGACCGGCTTTATCGTTGTATTTACTGTATTTCTATAATTGTTTGGGCCAAGGTTTGAAGAAAAGCTCATCTCATAGACTGTATACTTCTTCCAGTTCTTGTGATAGCTATGGAGAATAACTCTGATGTATTTATTATTTCAGGAAATGTTTTCAGTATATGCAACATGAGTGGAGCACTGGTATTTATTCGCACTGTAACAAGATTATGACACCACTGGCCACAGTGTAGATTAAAAAGTGAATGTATGACTTGTGACAGTGATGTTTAGTTCCTAACTGACAGTTGTAGGTCATGTCATCTTGCAGGTCCACTGTATGTAAAGAGTTTGTATTTGGGTTGTTGTTCGTTTGTATAGAGTTCTATTAACTGTGGAAATTGTTCATCTGCTATTTATTTCACTGTTGTACTGCAATTGACCAGGTTGATACTCTGGTACTAGTCCATTTAGGCACCTATACAATAAGATGCATCTGTGAAGTTCAATGCGATCCACGTATAAACAGAGTGGAGGAGATGCTTAGCTTCTTATTCTTCAGTGATGGTAGATAGTGCGAATAAAGCAACCTCAGGAATTTGTTTTGGGATATCTGTTATCCGCTTATTTGTTTTAGTAAAGCCTTACCACATTACTTAGCCATGCAGTGTTGGCATGGAGCATCACCACTAAGAAGAAACTCATACCTCTGGAAGCCATTCACGGAAGAACAAGGAAGTTTATTTTGGGATCCAAGTATGGAAATATCTACATGTCCCGTTTCAAAAAATTCAACTTACTACCTTTGTCATACAGGTGTGAGCGTCTGGATATCCTTTTTCTTACCAGGTGTTTAAATGGTCATTACTAAGCAAACTTCCAACAAATGTTCCCATAACAATCAAGGGTTCTGGCTATGTGTAACTTTGTCAATTGCATTCAATTCAAACCTTATTGTTGCCCAATAAAACCTTCCAGTACCACACATTAACTGTACGATACTCAACTGGATCAATCAGTCATCTACAATTGAAGTTTCAACACCCCTTAACACGCAAGACCACAGGCACTTAATTTATAATGCTTGATGAACACTTCGGTTTCCCTGATGTGTGCACTTGGAGACATTACTGTTTCTCTGCCACATGCAGGTCATAAGGACTAGGTGCATACCTGGCACCAACCATGATGTGCAATTTGCCTTTTATATTGCCACATCATCACTATCAAGCCCTTGCTTTATTCGATAGGCTCACAGCCTGTGTGCTGTAATTCGTATTATTTTCATGTAAAATATTCAATATTCAAGTCATGTTATCTTTTTCCTTTCTGAAACCAAAACATGGAAGGATCAAATACCAAAATGTTATTGAATATTAAATCAACAATATTGATACCTTAGTCTTCTACTGATATGAAACAGTTAATTTTCATATGTGAACGGCTCAACATACAAACTGATTTCTAGGAAAAGATCCTCACTGTATATGAAAATTAAAATATTCCCAACTAAAGTGCAGTAAACTGTATTAAATATTCCTGATGTTATATTCATTGCCTGTTTCTAGCCTATTTTTGAGTCAAATAATTTTTGTGACCTGCAAACTCTTGTACAAATGAAACTTGCCCATTACCATGGTGACAAAGAGGGGGCAGGCCCAGTAGTCAAAAGACAATGAGAGAGTTTGTGCGTTATATGGGACCCTGACAGGAACGTGTTATCAGTGGCTCATATTTTCTCAAGTTGAGAAACACTCGAGTTGACTTATTTTATACTCATTAGCATTATTCTGCAGTGTAACTTGTCCTCAAATTATATGGAGGAGCAGACTCGCATTGGTGTCCAAACTTGTTCAGCACCTCCCAATCAGCAGCATTTTAAAACTTTTTGATTGGGAATTGTCATACGCATAGTAAATAATCCTTCCTTATCTTTTAAAGCTGCTGATTGATGCTCCATAACTAACTAACTAATTAAACTAACTAACTAACTAACTAACTAACTAACTAACTAACTAACTAACTAACTAACTAACTAAATAAATAAATAATCATAATAAAAATATATAAAAAATCTGAATTTATCCAACCTGTCTGGGGGACATAATACAAGCCAGATAGCAAAAAATATATATTATCTATGAACGTACTAAATGAAAACAGGAAAGGAATTCAAATAGGTCAGAATATTCTAGTTCAAGTCTCTACCCCCATGACGTTCAGCAGTCAGCATTCCGAAGTGATGGGTATTATCAGGGTTAAATAATCAATTTTTCTGTGAGGCAAAAGTCCGTAATAAGTGTCTGAATGCCTTTTCACCCCATGGTCAAGGTAATGTGGGGGACACACTTTACGAAAGCCTTTGCAAATTTGTGCTTGATTACCTCGGCGTAGAAATTATCTTGAACCTGTCCAGCTAGCTGAAAACATGGCCTCATGCTCAAGAAGTGAATCCTGGTCTTTGTTCTGCAGGAAATTCCCTTTAGTGGTCTATCAGCTCTTTTCAGTTGTTGTACAGCGGGTGAAAAGTCAGGAGGCAGAGATATGTGTTCTGGTAACTTGTCAGATTCTTTGCCCGTGATAACCTTCTGCTGCATTGGCAAGGCCTAAGAAGACAACTATGATGCAAGTGTCTTTCCCTTTGCTTATTCTGTGGCATGCAGATTAAACATTTGACTCAGCATTAAGTACTTTCAGTTCATTCTTTGTCAAATTTATACATTAATAGTTACACTTTTGGTTCTTCAGAATCGGACTTTTTAGTCTAATAATTATGAACAACCACTTATGATTAAGGACATCCTGATTTAGTATGTTAAGGACCCAAGCAGGTGAGGTCTTACATAAATTGTCATTACATCTGGCGAATTGTCTCCTGTCATGTGTTCTAGCCTCAGACTGCATTCCTGCTGTCGTTTTCTTAAATAGAGCACTGAACTTGGCATTCAACGATTTTAGATGGGTAAATGGGCTTTCAAGCTCACTTTTGACATCGCCCATTTCCTCCTTGACAATAGTGCTGGATATATCCAATGTGTTGGGGTGTATGCCTGTAATTACTATTTTTGGATCTGTGTATTTTAGAAGTTTCTTTAATATCCTTTTGATCTGGGAACTACATTAAACCAAGGTCCGTCAATTGAGTCCCCATAGGTTCACATCCCACCAGGTTAATAGAGAACTTGAGAGCATCATATGAAGCCAGACGACAAGCAGGTGAACTTGGCCAATCAGAATAAGTAGAATTGACTTTAAGCGCTCACCATATTGTCGATGTTGTAAGATAATCATAAGACCACTCTGAAGGAGGGGAGTGTTCTTTTAAGCTCAGCTGACTTGTTAGTCAGCTGAACTTATCTTATGGTCCTCCGTCCGTCTGTCCGTCTGTCATCCATCAACAATTCACATTTTCGACTTGTTCTCCTAAACCGTCAGCCAGATCCACTTAAAACTTGGTAGGGATGTGCCTTGAGTCAGTGTCTACCAAGTTTGTTCAAATGGTCACCGTCCAGTGATTTTCGGAACTTTAATGATTTTTTTTGTTTTGTTTTTTTTTGGGGGGGGGGGGGGGCAAATCTTAAAAAATCTTCTCCGAAACAGCTCACCTAATTGCTTTGATATCACACAGAAACACTTTCTAAGATTCCAAGTTCTTAATTTGGTCACCAGGTGGTGCTGCAATTTTTTTCTAATTTTTTATGAATTTTTGTGCGTTATAGCTATTTTTGACTTCTTCTCCAGAACCGTCACTCAGATTAAGATGAAACAAGATGAATATGTTCCTTGTAGAAGGGTCAAACAAAGTTGTTCACTATGTGGGAATGCTACGGATTCCTGATTGTTAACGATATTTTTAATTCGGGTACTCATCGGTCAATGCAGCTTTCCTATTGATTACTATGGAAGTCAATGGACATTCTAATGCTAATTTACATTTTCGACCTTTTCCTTCAAAACCGTCATCCAGATTAACTTCAAACTTGGTGGCAATGTACTTTGGATGGGTTTCTACCTGGTATGTTCAAATTGTCATGCTCCAAGGATTCTATTTTATTTTTAATGATTTTTCAATCTTTTTTGGGACAAATGTTAAAGAATCTTCTTGTCTGAAACCGCTTACCCAATTGCTTTGATATCACGCAGGAAGACACATAGAGAGTCCTTGCTCTTAATTTGTTCACCAGGTGGTCCTGCAATTTTTTTTTTATGATTTTTGTGTCATAGCTATTCTCGACTTCATCTCCAGAAACGTAACTCAGATTAAGCTTAAACGTGGCAGATATGTTCCTTGTGGAAGGGTGAAACAATGTCGTTCACTAAGTTGGTATGCTGCGGATTCCTGATGTTAAACGATTGTTTTTCAATTCGGCTCCTTTTCGGTAAATGCACCTTTCCTATTGATTACCATGTAAGTCAATGGGCATTCTAATGCTAATTTACATTTTTGACTTCTTCTCCAAACCCGTCATCCAGATTTACTTCAATCTGGATGGGAATATACCTTGGATGGGTATCTACCAAGTTTGTTCCAATGGTCAGGTTCCATATTTTTTTTTTTTTTCAAAAATCTTTACAAAAGTTTAAATACGAAAGCGTAACAAGGGAATTTCTTGTAATGGTTATAACTTTAAAATTTTGGACAGATTTACTTCAAACTTGGTGGGGGTGTGCATCGGGTGGATCTCTACCAAGTTAGTTCAAATGGTCATGCTCGATTGATTTTTTAGATTTTTTATGAATTGTTTTTGTTCTTTTTTGGGGCAAACCTTAAAAACTCCTCTCCTCTGAAACCGCTCCCCCAATCCTTTTGATGTCCTACATAGACACTAGTAGGGACACCTAGTTCCCAATTTGTTTACCAGGTGGCGCACAATTTTTTTCTTATTTTTTCAACATTTTTTGGTATGGTTTTGGTTATTTTTTATTTGTTCTCAGAACCGTCACTCAAATTAAGCTGAAATGTAATGGATATGTTCGTGTGGAAGGGTCAAACAAAGTTGTTTGCAAGGCAGCACTGCTTTGGATTCCTGATTTTTAAGGATTTTCAATTCGGTACTTATCAGTCAATGCAGCTTTACTAATGATTACTCTGTAAGTCAATGCCCATTCTAATGCTAATTCACAGGATAATAGACACTAAATGTACTGTTTACTTGATAACTTGAGATCTGTTTTAGGTTTGTACCATGATGCTGCACATGTTAATGTTTCTGTGTGAAGGTCATGCTTAGGCAATACATGAATGACCTTGACCTCGTTTTGGGGGTCACAGTGCAACATACATGAATTTCACTAATATAATTTGAGAACTTCTTGAATCTTGATGTTGCACATGTTAGTGTTCTTCTATAAAGCTCATAACATGGGTGACCTTGATCCTTTCCCAAGTTCATAGGGCTGCAAGTGTAATGAATGTCAAGATCAGCTGAGCATGGGCTCTTCACACAGCCCTCTTTTTTATGTTACTTTACCCAAGCAAAGTTTGCATGATTTCATCTATTAGCCAACCACGTGACCCAAACGGTCCATAGTGATGGCCATACTGTTTACTAAAACGAAAAGGTTCAAGGGATCGTAATATTTTTCCTGTGAAAAACTGCCCCTTAAGATCCTGACACCAACAAAACTACCTGTTCATTGTTCTTGGTAATCATAAAATATTTGCAGAAGCAGAGAAATGAAAAGGTTTTCTTCACTTTTGTGTGTGTTTGTTTATGCCGTTGTGTGACAATTTATGCTTGAATATATCTCTTATATTTTTGAGGAATGAGCAGGTAAAATGCAAAATGTTTGCGTCTTAATATGTAACAAAGGCAAAAATACAAATATTAGCAATGAATGTCCTTGACATCGCACATTTGAGCTTAAAACCTGCATGGGATGACAGGCACTTGTGCCATGGAGCTTGTTAATACTAGCGTTCTTCATGACAAATGCCTTGTAACTACATGCAGGGTAAAACTTTCAGGCCCTTTAGCCTCACTGTGATGTGATGGGCTTTGGTGACTCACTTTTACACCTGATCTCAAATGGCATGGGTTGCTAAGTGTCAAATATACACATTCAGAAGGAAAGACTGTGTGTCAAGAAAATGAACAAACACAGATCACCCCTAATTCTGATTTTGAAGCCAAGGTAAGCCGAAGAAAACTTAGTTTGCTACGAAACCCACTGCAAATACGAGTATTATGATGCAAACATAGTGACATTCACAGTAGTAGAACATGAATTAGGATCAAATGAAATGTTCTTACTTTCTCCTAAATAATACAGTCTGGCTTTTTGGCCAAATACCAACCCCATTATGAAACAGTGATGACACCTGTGCTCACGGTTAATCATCAATATTTCTATTAGTTACCATAATTACCATGTTTTCCATTTGTTTATTGAATATAAGTGGGCTTGACCCATCGTTGTTACAATTTTGACATGCTGTATGTCACACATAGTTCACACAGTTTTACATATCAAAATTTTGAAACTAGTCTTGGGAGTTTGCTATGTCATCATTGCTGCAATCTCGTATATACTTTGCTGGAAAGATAGCAACCTCCAGGCTATAACATACGTGGCACTTACAACCGCGATTAGTATTGTTCTTGAAAAAATCCTAGATCAAAACATTTCTATTCATAGCAAGTTTCATACAAAAAGCGTTCTGAGTAGGGTTTCTTTCGGCGTAAAAAATGCATTGATTGGGGGGGGGGGACGTTCTGAAAAACGAGCGAAAATAGTGCATTATGCCAAATGTCCGTGTCACACTTGTGCCATATTATCAAATTCAAATCAAATATCAATTTTACTGTTGGTAACTGAATATTCTGGGGGGGGGGGGGTTATAGATATTCGTACAATAAAATGTGACGTGGTTGGTAACAGTTCACAAGTGTGTATGTTTACAATTGTCTCGATGTCAAGAGTGCAAATATATAAGGTGTTGTATGCCCTGGATACACCGTTCAGTCCAAAGAAAAAATTAAATCTTATGTCAGCAAATGAATCCCGAAATGTTGTATGTCAGGACCATTACCAAATAAAAATGTCAGAGCCTTTCAAAAATGTTTAAAGATCACTTCATGCCTAACAAATCAAACTGGACAGTTCATAATATTTAGACCAACAGGACAAAATAAAATGAAAAAAAAAATGATTGATGAAAATAATTTCATGTGGCCATTTATTGACATTTTGTCCCTCACCCAAGTGAGAGAAGCTACTGTGCTCCGTTTGATACAACTGCTGCCTCAAGGTATCTTAATTGACATTCCTAATATAACACTAAAAATTCAGTTATATGTTCACCACGGGAAAACAAACACCCATGCCAACTTTTGAACTGCAAGTACAGCACTCAAGCCCTTGCTTACTGCAAAGAAAAAACAAACAAACACAAGAATAAACAAACAAAAAAAAACAAAAAACAAAAACAAAAACAAAAAACAAACAAACTCGCACAAAGACAATATATCAGTCATGGCCATTTTGATGACAATGATTGTAATAGGTTTGCCGGGTTTTACTCAGCAAACTACATTTTATCTGATGAATAGTCAAAGATGTACATGCTAAACATTGTGCAACAGATGGGATGTCAGGCATTAAATTTTCGGTCAAAAAATATTAAGAGACCAGAAATTTATTTACCTTATATAAAACATCTTAGTGTTTTACCTCTAAATCTGATAAGAATTACTTTTTGAGATATGTTGCACTTGCCTGAAACATAGCCTGCCTACCAACAGAGAAGCATTGTTTAGACCGTAGTAATAAACACATAGTTTTTGACATTATTGCAGAGAGTAATGGATTATTGTAGGAAGAAATTAATTTGGCACTCTTTTCATGTGTCTGCCCATTGCAAACAAAGATTTGCACATTGTCACATGTCTTGAACCATTTTACAAAGACGACCGTGGTAAAATCAAACAACTTGCTTTCATTCCCTAGGAAAATTCAATGTTTTAATATACCCAGTGGATCAGCTTCGAGTATGAAATTTTCTGTCCGTTATTTCTGAATAAAAACGTTTACCTTTTCAAATGTCAGCAAAAAGGCAAACTGGTGCACTGCAAGGTTGGCACATCACGAGGTGCAGCTTTTTATTGGGCTTCCAAGTCACAGATGTTTTTACTTATATGTTCATTTAAAAACCGAATCTATATGAATGTAATTATATTTGTCTTCTTTTGACAAACATGTATTAGTCCAAAGCTTTTATGTCCTGATTTGCTATTTTAAAGCTCAAATCTCCGTATATAACTTACCAAAGAAATCAACAATGTCATCATGGCCATGGGGTCCGAACTGCAGCAACTATGGAACAGTACCAACACAACGGGTTCTGCAGTGTATTCGCAGCTGAGTGGCGATTTGTTTTGAACATTTAAAGCAAGAGG
Source organism: Hermodice carunculata (assembly GCA_964020975.1). Lineage (NCBI taxonomy): Eukaryota > Metazoa > Annelida > Polychaeta > Eunicida > Amphinomidae > Hermodice > Hermodice carunculata. Next base: position 15,437,507 of record OZ026618.1, on the reverse strand, counting down.
GAGGGTTGATCTTCGTGTAACCGGTTATCAAATTTAACTATTTAACATGTTAACGTGCTGATTTAAGATTGACTCAACAGCTTTCCTCGGGACACTTTGCGCGCAATGCATGCAAAGTGTCCCGAGGAAAGCTGTTCAATAAGACTACTTTTTGCTTCACACAAGGCTTCCTGGTATTTGAATAAAAGGTTTCTTCATGAGGAATTTGACATTTTTAACCATTATATGTTTCAATGGAAATGAGAAAGCAACTACAGCAGTGCTTAGCACATTTAGGGTTAATAACGGGTTGTTTTCAATTTCAATTCCATTTTACCTACCAAGCACACCGGATGATGGCTAGCCAAATATAAGTCTACCACAACGTTTAACTGCCTTACTAGATAAAAACAGAATTCAGCTAATTCGAATAATTGATGAGGCAGAATTGTTCCCATGGTCAAAAAGTAAAGCTTTGTCATTTCACCCATGTTTTGAGGTTCAGTTGGGCCCAGCTACTCCAAGCATAGGACTGTAGTGCAACTTGTGCCTACACAAAACACACTTTCCATTATTTCTGACCAAGTAAAGGTGTATTGGAAATGTTAATGATTAAAGTGTTATTCAAGTTTAAACGCTTTATGGTGCAGAAAAAGTAGAAGTCAACAGTGAAAATTCTGATGACGCAGCCCTGCTGTATACTGGCACCATAAGAGTTGTTCCAAAACGTACTTACCATGATTAGATTTCATATTCACTGCATGATTGACTAGGCCTAGCATGTAACAAAGGCAAAAATACAAATATAAGCAATGAATGTCCTTTCCATCGCGCTTTTCATCTTAAACTCTGCATGGGTTCACAGGCATTCGTACCACGGATCTTGTTAATACTAGCATTCTTCATGACAAATGCCTGTTAACTACATGCAGGGTGAAACTCTCAGGACCTTTTATCCTCACTGTGATGTAATGGGCTTTGCTGACCAACTTTTACACCTGACCTCAAATAGCATGGGTTGCTTAGTGTCCCGAATATACACAATGGGAATGAAAGGCTGTGTGTCAAAAAAATAAACAAACACAGATCACCCCTTATTCTGATTTTAAAGCCAAGGTAAGCCAAAAAAAAAAAAAAAATAGTTTGCTACGAAACCCACTACAAATATGGGTATTATGATGCAAACATAGTGCCATTCACAGCAGTAGAACATGAATTAGGATCAAATGAAATGTTCTTACTTTTTTCTAAATAATACAGATTGGCTTCTTGGCCCAATACCAATCCCATTATGAAACAGTGATGATACCTTTGCTCACAGATAATCATGAATATTTCAATTAGCTACTATAATTACCATGCTTTTCATTTGATTATTGAATGTAAGTGGGCTTGACCTATTCTTGTTACAATTTTGACATGTTGTATGTTACACACAGTTCACACAGGTTTATATGTCAAAATTTTGAAACAAGTCTTGGGAGGTTGTTATGATAAGCACTGCTGCAATCTTGGATTTACTTTGCTGGAAAGATGGCAACCTCAAGGCTACAACATATGTGGCGCTTACAACCGCCATAAGTATTATTGTTGAAATGATCCTAGATCAAAACATTTCCATCCGTAGCAAGTTTCATACAAGAAAACGTTCTGAGTAGGATTTCTTTTGGCATAAAAAATGCATTGATAAGGGGGGGGGGGCGTTCTGAAAAGAATGATACACAAAACAGTGCGTTATGCCCAATCTCTGTGTCACACTTGTGCCATATTATCAAATTCAAACCAAATATCAATTTTACACTTCGTAACTGCATATACTATTTTTAAGACAATTAGTACAATTGAGAAAAACATGACATAGTTGGTGACGGTTCACAATTGTGTATGTTTATAATTGTCTGAGTGTAAAGAGTCTAAATATAAAAGGAGTTGTATGCCTAGGATATCCTGTTCAGTTCAGAGAAAAAAAATCATATGTTAGCAAGTTAATCCGAACCGTTACTCAATAAAAAAGTCAGAGTTTTTTGGGTTTTTTTAATGTTTAAAGACCACTCTATTCTAAACAAATTAAACTCGACGGTACTACATAATCTTTAGACCAGCAAGACAAAATAAAATGTTGAGGTTAAAAAAATGTACTTTCAAGTGTTAACACCAAAAATGTTTGTAAAAATAATTTCATGGGGCCATTAATTGACATTTTGTCCTACGCCCAAGTGAGAAAACTACTGTCTTATTCGTGTAACCAGTTATCAAATTTACTTTTTTTAGTAACAGGTTGTTTTCACTTTTGATTTCATTATTACCTTCCAATCATACTGGATGATGGCTAGCCAAATGAAAGCCTACCGGTATGTTTAACTACCTTACGAAATAAAAACAGAGTTCAGCTAATTCAAATAATTGATGAGGTAGAGTTGTTTCAATGATGAAAATGTAAATCTTTGTCTTTTAACCTAGGTTTTCAGGTTCAGTTGGGCCCTGCTACATGTACTCCAAGCATAGGACTATAGTGCAACTTGTGCGTACACAAAACACACTTTCCACTATTTCTGACCAAATATAGCTGTATTGGAAATGCCGATAAGCTAAAGGGAAATAACAATCGTCATGACGCAGCCCTGCTGTATACTGGCACCATAAGACTTAGCCCAAAACGTCCTTACCATAATTAGATTTCATATTAACAGCATGAGTGACTAGGCCTACATGTAAATCGTAATTGATACGTACACCTAGATACAAAATAATCAAATATCTTAGCATTTGGTTTTAAATACTTAGAAATATATAGTAATTGCCACTGACTTTCTTCATTACTCTGAGCTAATAGACCTACTATCTTTTAGGGAAGAATGGATTTACCGGCCACTAAGCTGTGTTGTGTTTACAGGTTGCAAGTGATCGTTGGTTGTAAATCAAGAAGGCAAAATGTGTTGGATTGTGTAAGAGGTTTATTCATGACTATTGCATACCATGTTCATATAATTGTAAAAGCCTCAGTTCAAAAATGCCAACATCAGCCACAAGAGTGGGTTATTTCTAATGTTGAACCTGTTGGTGGACGACTTTATTGAAAACACGATCTTTTTAGGTGTTCACCAACATGTCATGTTTTAAGTGTGTTATTACCAATACTACGGAAAAGCCATATAGCCAGGTGGAATAGGTACGTTCAGGACGTCATACCAGCATATACCATAGCTGACTTTTGGCTGATATTTTGCATGGAAGGGGGCATTTCCAGGAAATGTTGAATATATGAAGGAATGCCACAGAAGCTGGCAATATATACGTACAGCATCCTCAGAAAGTGCCCATGGAAAAAACAGCTACTGATTACATTATATTATTTTGGATGCCAAGATATTCTGCGGGGTATAGCAGACAAATTCGGAACTTTGAATTCTGAAAACAAGGCACAGTACATGTCAGAGTCTCAAGGACATGATACAAATGTTCATTAGGTGACCAAGGGGTACTGGGGCAAGATAGTGCATCACTGGTCATAGTCGGTTTTAAAAATTCACGTGATCATCCTGGCGCTTCAGGCGCCATAGATGGGTCTCATATATACACCCCCCCCCAATAAAAAAGAAAGAAAAAACAATAGGGAGACCGAAAAGGGTTCAAGAAAAAAACAAAAATCAATATGGAGATCTGAAAGGGTTCCATTCAATAACTACATAAGCGACTTCGACCATGCACTAACATTTACTTACATTAACATCGGTTGGTCGGAATCTGTATATGACGCAAGGGGTCGTCCAAAATTCGCCTGCAGCAGATGAAAGAAAATGGAGCAGACTCCTGTCTTGGCCTTAAGTTACTCATTGCTGCCTATCCAGTGAACAAACAGTCAATCTTACTGCTCAACAGAGACATTATAATTTTGCACACAGCAGCACCAGGATGAAGATTAAAAGGACATTTTGAGTGTTTAAAAGCAGATTTAGACCCCAGGCAGCCCTGACGATCCAGCAAAGGATCATATCAGAGGCAGCTATAGTGCACACGGGGATGAATGGTATATGGCCTGTGACGGCAAATGGTGCTCCATCAAATTATCTGAAAATAAGTATTTTATGATATCATTGGCTTAATAAATACAATAATGTGCATTTGTGTAAAAAAAATAAATAAATAAAAAAAAAACCTTACAATTTAATGCCCCTTGATGAAATTGCGTGTTTTCATGGATACCATATTTTCGATCCATTAAAACGTCTAAACGGTCTAACATAAGGACATGCAACATGCATTATATATGTTAAAACAAAATCATGCTATATGAGAGCATATATTACTCGTTTACCTCTGAAAACATATTTATCGTAACTACCACCAAACATCTATTATATTATAATATGCCCTTAGGAACTGTATAGGCCGTTCCGTGGAACAGGAGTGGGATGTGCACATGCAAAAAGGCATGAAGATTCAGACAGGTAATAAAATAATCGATCTCCGCTGATATTAAATCGTTTTCTCGATATTTTGCTTATCCTATCTTGCCTGCTGGTCATGTTGTATATATCCTTCAAAACTTCAGTTTTATTGGTCAAACTTCCTATTTCATTCACTGTTTTGATAGTTGTATCTATCATTAGGAGTTTAGTGATGTGGTTTTTCGCAAACTCTTACTAACAAACAACATATATATTTTTTATTGCATGCTCAGTTGCCAGGAGCAGAAACATTTTACATTTGCTTTTCTTTTTAAAATTCCTCTTCCTGTATTCCATATCAGCCATGTTTTGCTCCGTTAGTTAAATGTCTTCTTTCCCGTGGCTTTCCATGACATTAGGAAGTGCAAAAAAAGTGCACATTGCACTTCAACTTTAAGGGCAAAGAAAAGTACACATGAAGTGGACACACTTCGATCGAATGCAGGTTCTAGATTGCATATGTATTGCAGGGAAGTGCACTGGAAGTGCAGGTGCAAAACATGTAAATGAGGCTGGAAGTGCACTGAAGTGCATTCAACTTTTTGGGCGAAGCTGTAACCGAATTGAAGTATACTGGACTTCCTGCTCTTGCATTGAAACCAGTGTACGTGGAAAAACACGTAATCAATTACACTTTATGATACAGAAAATATAAACAGCTGCCACCACTTGTTGGCAAATGCCAAAAGCCGTTCACCTGGACTATTAATTTTAAAGTGACTGTTGACATGCTGCAACTTTGAATGTCTTTTACACTAAAATAAACCCAGCACCCTCGCTAGAATTAACAGCACTTCGTTGCAAATATTTCGACTTCAGTTGTAATAGTCATGAAAGAGTCAAGCAGGAAGAAATAAAAAAAGGTTAGGAAAAAGGAGAGAAAGCAGTACAGGAAGACTATTTCTGATGATAGTCCATTTTTGTAGAAGACTATTTTCATAGACAAGTCATCTGGATCTATTTTGACGTAAAAGTCTGAAATTACGTTTAAAAGCTATATTACTGCGTAGATCAAATAGTTCAGAAAAATATTAAGGATTTTCAAAAAGTTAAGGCCAACAATGACAGCAAACAGATTCAACCTGTAACAGAACGACAACATTCATCTTCCAAAACCAATGAAAAGAAACAGACTTCACCACTGTGGTGAGCAGGTAGTGACCCATTAAAGGCGACTGGTGATTTTAATTTGTTTCTTGCAATCTTTGAAATATTATTCGTTTACTATGGAGCGTTTCTACGGCTACCAGAATTAGATATAAATAACTGGTTAATTAGTAATTGGAAGCAACCAACTTACAAGTCCGTGAAAGTTAGGATATGTGCGTAGAAACAAATGATTAACAAAAACAGTTTTGTTATAGTTAATATTATATTGAATCTATGAAAACACACAATTACAGTGAAATATACGCTACCTGAATTTTCCGTTAACAACAATGGAGTTGCCAAAGGAATGTCAACATCCATTTAGCTTCCCATGAATTACCATAACCAGACAAAAAGTAATATCTTGAAGTGTCCAGCTAATTTCATGTGTAATTTCGAATGAAGAGATGGGTTTGCTTATCATTCATGTAGGTCTCATTTTGTCGGAAAATTACAATCCCCCTCAAACAGGCAAAAACTTTCGGAACTTCATAAACGCAGTAATTATAATACTGCTAACTCATGTCACATGTCTCAGTATACATGAATCAAATTTCACATTCTTTCTAATCTATTCATACAAATTATAATTATTTAGGACAATAGTAACTTGACTAATGCATTATTCTCATCCAACCAGAAGAGAAAGACCCTTTCATAAGTACAAAAAACTGAATTTTCAATAAATATGTGAAACGATAGTGAATGCCAATGCATTTAAAAAATTATTGTATTATACGTTTGAAGTAATGTAACTTTAATCACAATTTCATCATTTCTAAACACTTAATCATCAACCATGTAACCTTATAATAATACATAATAAAAATAATGCATAGAAATGAATGATGTAGCTCTCTACCATGACCATATTACGTCCATGCTTAACTTCAATCTTTAAACTTGACTTGAACCCGACAAAGTTCATCCACATAATGTATACATTATGCAGATCTGAAAAAAGCATAATGAAACATGCGAAAACGTTTTACATTTTTACTCTTATCTTATAAACTTTATAACATTCTTCTAAATATCTGCCCGTAGGCACTTCAATTAAGCCTCATTCCAGAACCTTGAACCAAAATAATTTTAAGTTATTCCTGGAAACCAAACATATGGTAAGCCAAACAAGTTGCAATCAGGAGGCATGAATTTAAAAGGTAGAAAGAACCCCAAGTCTGATCTTTCTTGTAGGACACAATATAACCATCCCATTTACACAGTCAAAATGATTATGAATCACCAGGAGCGGGAAATGTGTGTATGCAAGAAAACAATTATATTCCACCGATATCACGTGATCAGGACTTGAGTGCACAAATGTACCAAGACTTTCGTCAATACGTTTCAAACCACGTATCAAAGACAAGGGCAAACTGCAGTCTTTCACCCTGATCATCAATTTCAATGGCATAGCCAGGAATCATGGCAGCGTGGATACAAAGTGGAATCACATTTATGCACTGATAATAAAGTATAAAACAACTATAAAACAGCAAATTGTTCCCCAGAAAACTTATCCATTCTCATTACTGGTTCCGAAATCGAACTTTCTAAGCTAACTTTGCAATTAATGTGTAGTTCTATTTTTTTTACAAATTTCATTTTGTTTTTCACAGAATCTTTCTGACAGAAGATCAATATTTCTCTCTGCAAAACAGTCATCGTTAAATTTTACAATATAGGAGCTATACCTGTCCCTTTTGTATACTTTGTTTAAGTCGCTACATTGTACTTCCACTGCGAAAATTACTCTTCTGCTTTGGTTTTAATACAACCATGATAATCAATGTTTCAGAGTACTACTCTCATGCATTGATTTCCACGAAAGTCAAACACTTTGTTCAATATATCAAGCTCTCACAAAATAATTGTGGTTTTCCTATTTGAAAAAAAGAAGAGTTTCAGTCTAATTCTCCAGGGAATAACCGATACTATTGCCTGCCGACAGACAAAACTACAAAATCCCTCGTATATATATATATATATATATATATATATATATATATATATATATATAAATATATATATATATATATATATATGTATATATGCAGTAATATATATATACATATATAAATATATATATACAAACTACACTCAACGTTTTGTACTTTTCTTTCCTCACATAATCTATTCCCACGGGGAAGGGAGAAACAAGAAAGCACCACCTTTCAGATCACCTGGTCAGAAGTTTTCAAGATCCCCATTTAAAGTGTTACCATAATAAAGTCACGGGAAAAAGGTTAAAACTACAGGAAAGAAACGTTGAAGAAAGAAATCAATGCCCAGAATTCGAGGTGAAAAACAGTTTGTAATACTTAACAGTGCCAAGTTTGTGCTTTTGAATCAAACATGCAATTTATAGAACCAAAATTACCACCAACACCTGAAAAGCCTAGAGACTGCTTACTAACTATAAATTTCCTTGTGTGTTGAATACAAAAAAAATGTTAACCCTAACATTGAAACCAGTGTGGAATGTCTACATAATCTGAAGTCTTTGCTTGGAGAAGCCACTCTTAAACAACATAGACAATTGGTGTTCTACAGCAGCATAATGGAGGTTCAGGGTGCTCTGATCCAGCAGTTTTGCCTTAATATCCAAAGTAACAACCCTAAAGAGAGTCGGAAAGCAAAAACACAAAAGGAGAACTCTTTGCCCCAACAGACTGCAAACAGAAATATTTCATAATACATGTGTTAAGTTGACACACACACACACATATATATATATGTGTATATATATATATATATATATATATATATATATATATATATATATATATATATATATATATATATATATATATATACATATATATATATATATATATATATATATATATATATATATATATATATATATATATATATATATATATATATATATATATATATATATATATATATATTGATGACCTGCTAAACATGAAAAGTGAACACATTCCAAAATATATTTCACGAATATACCAAGATTATTTGGAATTGATGAAAAAAATCTGCAGAAAATGATATAACATGCTCACTTTTAGTCATGATGATATATAAATAACGTGGCGACTTTGAATTTAACATGATGAATTACACTAATATTGATAGTAAAATTTACTCAGGCCAGCAATGCTGGAGAAGCTGCACCGAAAATGCGAGTGAACAAGAATTATCCATGATCAAAGATTTTCAGTTATCACACAGGCCAGGATAAATTCCAAATGTTCAAGATAGGCATATCAACAACTTTGTGATGTTTTTATACATATCTGTCAATGATTATGAAAATGCGGTCAAGGAAAACATATCTCCCCGCTTGATACAGGTGCCAACAAAAGTTAGCAACAGTAGTTTCAATCAATTAGATGTTAAAAAATCTCAATTGTAAGAAATATATTGCCTCATACACACATTGTGCAAAATGCCAGTTACAAGTGTTAGGTTTCCATACATTTTTTATGTAACTACTCAAATCTACTGTATTCTTATATGATAAATTTTCAATTGTAACCAGAAACTGTTTCACAAGTTTCTTTTTTTTTACTTTTTTTTCTTCTTCTTTTTTTCTTTTTTTTTCTTCTTTTCTTTTTCTTCTTTTTTTTCTTCTTTTTTTTAATTTTTTTTCTTCTTTTTTTTTACTTTTTTTTTCTTCTTCTTTTTTTTCTTTTTTTTTTTTCTTCTTTTCTTTTTCTTTTTTTTTCTTCTTCTTCTTTTTTTTTATAGTAAGCACCATTTTGTTTCACAATCTGGCCGGTAAATAATACAACCTTTCCCATATCTGCCAAAGCTGGTTTTGTCAACAAAGACAGTAGTGGACCCACCAATGAACAAAAGAATCAATATCCTACCTGATAAACAAATACATACATAATATTCCACACATTCACCAGTATGTTGAGTGGACTTGCAGCAACAAAGTACCACGTGTATCTATAGATCTAGCAATGCGGCTTTTTTTCTTTTTTTACAAATATGCCTCAACATCAAAGCCTTGCCCCTTGCCCCTTTGACACTGGCCAGGACTGTGTGCAATTTTTGCGGTAACATTACAATGTGAGATCAAGCAGACATGTAGGAGACATTTCACTATGATATTAATTTGAAATAAAGCAGCGTACATTAGCTGTCTCCTATATCAGGCCTACAATATGTCTGTCTTAAGAAAGTCATGTATTCACCGCTTTTCAATATCCAACAGATTCTACTCACGACGCAACTGCCCCTCATGCATAAAATATATGTATTTCATAACAGAATGTGAACAAGTGCTCCCACAGAAAGGAGAGGTATATGACGCTGTATATGCGCTGTCATCTGAAAATCATTTTACAACAACAACAGCAACAACCAGAACAACGACAACAGCAACAAATTTAAATAGATCAACAAATTACTCAATAACATCCCCAAAAAGCCCACAGCTATTGATCCTTGTTACAAAGAAGCTGATTTTTAAAGTTTAATTTCATGATGGTCACATTAATTTACCTTCTTTATCTGTGTATGTTGCTAACAACAAAAAAATTATAATAATAAATAAATATATGAAAAGCACATCTGCTTTAATGTCCGCTTTTAAGGTTGCGCAATGCAGACACTAATTGTTATTGTGTAACTTTTGACCTCGCTAAAATTGTTACCTACACATAATACCTGATAAGCTTTTAGATGTTTTTTCATTCCACCATTCCACATCAAACATGTAAAAGAAAGATCCATGTTTCAAACGTCGTATATGGAACTATAGCAAAGCAGACTCTAATCATTTTAATACTTATCTTACAGAGGTTGACTGGACTTCTTGTTTCGTGTTTAATGATATCGATGTATGTTGTGATGCCTGGTCTAAATTATTCATGGAAGCTGCTACACGTTGTATTCCCAATAAAGATATTGAAGTTAGACCATCCGACCTACCATGGTACAATTCCCGTCTTCGGACACTCAAGCGTCGTGTCAAAAGACAGTATGACAAGGCAAAGAGTCAAAATTTCGAACCTGCTGTATGGAATGCCTTCTGCCAATTACGTAATCATTATCAAGACCAACTGAAACTTGCTGAGGAGAGTTATAATAATAAATTGCGCGCAGATTTAAATACTTCCAGTCGATCGAGTAAATATTGGTGGCGCACAGTGAAACAATTCATGAATAGAAACCAATCCCAATCCATACCTTCTCTTATTCACAATAGTGAAAATATTCCAGACAGTTTGTCAAAAGCCGAAATATTTAATGCTTTCTTTCTTGAACAACCTAAAGTTGATTTTTCTTCTGCATCTTTACCTGAAAGCACTGATCATCCAGAGTCTACCCTTGAGTCGATAACCATAACGGAAACAGAAGTTCTTGAAACACTCTTAAGTCTTGACACGAGCAAAGCTTCTGCTCCCGATGGAATAAGTGCAAAACTTCTTAAGGAAGCGGCATTTGCTATTTCTCTATCACTCACAAATTTGTTTAATCTTTCACTGTTGACAAAGAAATTCCCTACAGCGTGGAAACAAGCAAACGTCTCTCCTCTTTATAAAAAAGGCCCTGATAATTTATGCAACAATTATAGGCCAGTGTCATTACTCAGTTGTACCGGAAAAGTATTTGAGAAAATAGTTTTTAAGTGTGTTTTCAATTTCTTTCGAGACAATATTGTTATATCTGCCCATCAATGTGGCTTTATTGCCGGGAGACTGCACCATTAATCAGTTACTACTACTGTACAACGAATTATATCTAGCTGTTGATCAGCAAAAAGAAGTTCGTATTATCTTTCTGGACATCAATAAGGCATTCGATAAAGTTTGGCATGCTGGTCTGCTCTATAAGCTAAGGAAAGCTGGTATTTTGGGAGCTCTTTTTGAATGGTTTTCAGACTATTTGCATAACCGTCACCAACGGGTAGTCATCCAAGGCCAGTCGTCTTTTTGGGGTAAAGTCTGTGCAGGCGTGCCGCAAAGCTCAGTTCTAGGACCTTTGCTGTTTCTTATTTACATCAATGACATTGTGAACATTTTTCGATCTAACATTAAAGTGTTTGCTGATGATACCTCACTCTATCTATTGATAATCCTGTCACTGCGGCTCAAACTATGAATATGGACCTATCTGAAATTGACCAGTGGTCCAAAGATTGGCTTGTCACATTCAATGCTTTGAAAACTGATTCTATGCTTATTTCCAGAAAAAGTAATCCACCTCCTGACCCCCCAATTCTTTTTCAGGGTCATATTTTGCAAGATGTGGCTCATCATATACATCTTGGAGTGACAATACGTTCTTATTTAAGATGGTCTGACCATATTACTGATATATCAAACAAATCCTCCAAATTAATCAATATCATGAAAAGTTTGAAATTCACTCTAGATGGGAAAACACTGGAAACCATTTATACGTCTTTCATTAGGCCTATTCTGGAATATGGTAGTCAAGTATGGAGTGGCTGTACGGTCCAAGATGAAGAAAAACTAGAATGTATACAATTAAATGCTGCTCGTATTATCACTGGAGCAATGCATGGGACCAGCACCGGTAAAATATATGAAGAAACTGGATGGTTAACTTTATCCAAATGCATGGAAATTTTCAAATTGATTCTTATGTACAAATTGGTCCATAACCTTGTACCGGACAAACTATGCTCTATCTTTTCTACCGCTTCTCCTGATACAGGTAATTATATCACACGTCAGCAATTTGATCTTCCTCATTTCCGAGCTCGGACAGACCTTTTTGACAAATCTTTCTTTCCTTCAACTCTTCGGTTATGGAATGAACTACCTCTAGAAATACGGAATTCTGACACTATTGCAAAGTTTGAATCAAGTATAACTCAACCGGTGGTCCGACCTATAAAGTTTGATGAATAATATAAGCTTGGGAATAGATTCCTGGCTGTTCAGCATACACGCCTCCGTTTGGATGCCAGTCAGCTAAATTCACATCTCTTCAAGATTGGTGTTCAGAACACTACGAAATGTTCATGTGGCTCACCTGACAAAGATACGTGGCATTATTTTTTTCATTGTTCTAAATACACAATTCCTCGGTCTAACCTACATACTGCTATATCACAGTATGCCCCCTTTAAATTAGAAACAGTTCTTTATGGGTCCCCTAACTGTTCTTTTATTGAAAATATCGAAATATTTTCATCTGTTCATAACTTCGTCTCTGCCACTCAACGTTTCAACCCCTCTGGTGTTGGCTAATAAATTTTTCTATTTTTGTTTTGTTTTGACCATATGGTACAATCAATTCATCCCCGGTCCAAACTGCAGATATAATGACATCCTAACATCACCAGTACAATACAACCTTATGCCCCACTGTATGTCTCGTCCGTGCTTGTCCTCTTCTCTCTGTTCTTGTAAGTCTTGTACATCCTGTATTGTCCTGTGATCTTCTTCTTCTGCGAGAGGGATTTATATAGGGCCACGCACTCTTTCCCAATTGCATATAATTTTCATATGTATTATATTGTGTACTTTGTCAAAATAAAATACGTTTAAATCAAACATGTATTACATTCGCCACTTTAGACAAGTCAGAGAAAACATTGTAAAACGGGACATAATCTGAATAAAATGATGAATCAAACAATCACTTCTGCTGGTTAGGGTATTTAAATATTGGCAAGAAAAAAATTACCAAATTTTGTGCAGCATGTTCGCCATTGAAATAAATGGAAACTAAAGTGACCCCCTCTTTTTTAAACTCAGGTCAGCAACATTTTGGACAAATGTATTCTTTGAAAGGCTGTCCTTTTTTTAGCTTATTTTAGTGATCATATGGATATTTTGCCCTGTGGCGCAATCTCCAACTTCGTAATACGGCTTGTTTCTCTACAGTGACCATCAATATCCCGTCAAATTTCCCTGTAATGACACACAACATTTAAGTCGAAAAATTTCTAACAGTCAGCATTAACTTATAAAATTCAGTTGCAATCTGTATATTGTGAAGAGAAAGAGACAAGCAATCTCACAGCCCGTCTTTGTACCTGCTATAAATGACCACTTTGGCGAGCAGTGATGGAGGGATTTCTGAATAAAATACAAGAACAATAATTGGAGGATGTCTAAAAAAAAATCATTGATGAATAAATAATAAAAGATGAAAACAGAAACCCTATTAAACAAATTATTCAACATAGAATACTACAGAAAAACATGACCTAAATTCATAAATTCCAAAACCAACAATGACAGTAAAAAGATTTCAGAGTTGCAAAACCATCATCATTCATCTTCCATTTACAATGTGAAAAAAAAAAATTCACAGAATTTTTTAAGCTGTGAACACTGATACCAAATTCGTTCTATCACTCTTTTATGACGATTAGGTAGCCCTAAAAGGGATCTCTTTCTGGATCACATGCAGCACCGTACATATGTCTTGCATGTATGTACCCACAACAGAATCCGTAACAAATTCATGGAGGTAAAGTTGGGTTATTTCGACACTTGGCTGTGTGCACCATCCAAAGATGAGGTGTGTTTCTCAAGCGAGCATTACACTAAGTGCTAATAAAATATGACTTGACATTTTTCGCCCTCTCCTGACATGGTCGATGGCCCTTGCATGTTTTGCAATCATGTTAAACTTATTACAGCTTCAGATCAACTGACGAACACTTCAAAACCACCATGATTTATACAACTTTTTGATGGTGTCAAAAGTCATGTAACATTCAGTTTTGATCAGTTTAAAACTTATCCCTTCTGCATACGCCTGGATATCAGGCTCTTCTCTGCTCCCTAAGCCACAGGCTGTTTCACCACATCCACACGCTTTGAGAAGCAGCGAATGCAATATTATTACTCTGGTGTTTAGCTAAAGAAGCCTTTCTCGCTGTCAAAGAGCACTGATATTTCCTCGAGGTCATAGAACACTGATGTGTGTGAACAGTGGACACTTCATACATTTGTCAGCAAAACCAAGTGGTGAGGTGCATATTCAGCATGAATTCTTTTCTTTCTTTCTTTCTTTCTTTCTTTCTTTCTTTCTTTCTTTCTTTCTTTCTTTCTTTCTTTCTTTCTTTCTTTCTTTCTTTCTTTCTTTCTTTCTTTCTTTCTTTCATTCTCTCTCTCTCTTTCTTTTTATCTCTCAATTTCTTTCTTTTTTTCTTTCATTTTTTTTTTGCTAACTGACTCACTTACTTGTTTCCTGGATTGTGCCCTTGCTTGTTTGCAATTTGTTTTTCTGTTTTTTGTTTCTTTGATTGTTTTTTTTTTTTTTTTCCTTGGTAGCTTGGCTGTGTGAGCACTGAGTTCTTTTTCGTCATTGAGTGGTAAATATGATTTTAACCCGAGTAGCCAAGGTTAGCCAATTATTGCATAAATGTACACTTCTTCAGCGACATAGATGACATAAAAATAATAACAAGGGCAGTGTTTAGACATTTTTGAGACTAGTGATACCAACTGCAGGGGATTTTATGCTAAAAATTCTGCAAAAAAAGTAGAATTTTGAGATTTTGTAGCCACTTACCTTTTCGTCTTCAACATTTCCCTTCTATAGTTCATATTAGTTTATTAGTCTCCTTTAATTTCAATTTCCATTTCACTGTTTTATATTTAGGCATTCAGAAACACTGTGAGACTTCTCTGTCATATTTACAAACTAAAGGTTAGGTACTTACCTTTCTACATGGAACAGAACAGTCATTCCAAGAAAAATGGACAAATGTCAATTCAACTATGAGCTAAAACCACTGCCATTAAAGGTTAGCTTATTTGAACAGATACCACAAATTAGACGATTGATGTTTTGGATGGTTAAATTTAACATCTGAAATCAAAAATGTGAAATACTATCTGTGATTTTTCACTCTTTTTTAGCTCCAACCGTGCGCCACATTTGTAACGTGGAATTTTATTAAATCATGGCCTGTTGTGGAAAAGTGTGGGTGACGTCATAAAACTGGCTGGGTCAATGTGTTTTGAACCAGAGTGTGTTCAGTTAGCTAAGACTCATGGCAATACAGCAGAGTATAGAAATTAAAGAGAGTCTGATTTGACTTTTTTATGTACGTTGTCTGGTGAGATTAAGAAGGATTAATACAAAAAGCTATAGCAAAAGAGGAAAATATTATTCAGCCTTTACATTTACAGACAATGCCCTCTGTGCTGTGACTATTGGTTGAAAAAGAGATATTTTCTACAACAA
Source organism: Hermodice carunculata (assembly GCA_964020975.1). Taxonomy (NCBI): domain Eukaryota; kingdom Metazoa; phylum Annelida; class Polychaeta; order Eunicida; family Amphinomidae; genus Hermodice; species Hermodice carunculata. The sequence continues at coordinate 15,421,767 of OZ026618.1, read as the reverse complement.
AAATAGAAACTTTCATTTAATAAGAAGAACCAAGCATGCAATCAATAGAACAGGCATTATGCCAATTTTGCCACCAGATGGTGTGCAGGTCACAAGAGTTATTCATTAGCCCAGCTTGTAGTGAGCCAGCATGGCAGACTATGGGAAGATGAGAGTTGTTGATCTAAAAAGGAACTTGTAAGAAGGGATGCATCTACCAGAGGCAAGAAAGCAGATTTAATAGCAAGTTGACCATATTTTTATTCATATGTAGCCTTTTAAAAACAAATTTTGAAAAATAAACTAAACTGGCTGTAAGTGGACTGATCTGGAACCAGGTACTAAAGGAATCATTATTATGTAAACAAACGGATTATCAGACCATGTGAAGAAAAGAATGAGTAACATCTCTTAATGAAACATAGCTGATTGTTGGGAAAAATTGGTTGCTCATTCCTTTTTTTTTGGGGGGAGGGCTGGTAATGGGGACTTACATGGACCTGTTTGGGGGCCACTGTATACACAAGGCAAGGGCCAGCAGGCCATGCTGCTGCAGTAGCCCAGCTCACTGGAGGTGTCTGGAGGTCAACACAGCAGGGGTTAAATGAGGTGTCAATAATCCCTTTGTGTGGAGTTCCCTGGAGGGATGTACTGTGCAGTATGGGTCCCAGTAAAATAAACTTGCAATAATACTTTCAATGTTTGCAATGCTGGAAATCAGTATGGCTGCGGTCACATGATCACTCTTGGCATCGGAGCGACATCTAGGGAGTCATTAGTTTGCATGCCCTATTGGAATTTGCGTTAGGATATATCTGGTCTTGTGGTGTTTCCAACTCTTGCATTCACAGAAACAGCTATCATCAATGCCTACGTTATGTTAAAGTCTGTAAAAACAGTTAATTTCCCCTTCCCATCTGTATGGATAATGAAATAGAAGTTTGCTTTCATTAAAATGGCTTTCAGTACCAAAACTCCTGGGAAAAACCTCGAGATGCCTGAATGGAGGACACTTATTCACAAATCGGTACACATCAGTGCAAGTGCTTATGATCCCTTATTTCAGGTCATTCCCATTATGAAATACTGGTTAATATTGCCTGTGACTGATTTATTTCATAGGTTCAAATTAACGAAAATTATACAACAATATCTTATTTTCCCCACCCGAGAATTGGAAGCTGTCACAAACAGTGGTATATGACTGAAGGAGATCAAAGGGCAGCCGCCCACTGGTTTTGATACCTGCATAGATTAGGCGTCAGAGTGGTAGCTATCTAAATATTTTTTATCTGGTTTATGGGATTAAACACCTCGCAATATACAGTAGCAATTGCACATACACGTTAAAGTGGCCAGCCGATTCAACCCAGGGACCTGTTGTAAACTGTGCAACCCAAGATCCGGGTATCGAACAAGATTGGTCTGTGTTTATCCAGGTTTTCATCCCTTTTTTTCATCAATTGAATCAAAATGGTTAAACACGGTAATGTTTTGTTACACGGCAATACGTTGTAACAACATGGCTCCACGCTCTCCGTAATTTCGAGTCTATGGGGATTGTGAACAGGTTAATTGGTGTAGGACATGCATTGCCACAATTAGCAACAACAGACCGACCCATCATGAAAGGGAACAGGGACAGAAATGAATATTTCCACATGCTTTATGAATCACCTGGATAGAGTGATGCTTGATAGCCCATGCTCGCTGGCATGGAGGCTTCTCTGCTGTGTTTGTGACGTCAATAATCTTTCGTGCCTGAAGGGTCTCAGAAATGAAACAAAGGAAGCGATTGAAGGCGTATTGATTTTTTGTTTATAGCAAAATGTGATTATCATTTTCACGTTTAAAATTAAAGTGCATCGTATGGTTATAACAACATATGAGTCACCTGTCTAATCAGTTTGAAACATGCTGAATCAAGCTAACCTTTCATGATGACCATACCTTGGTTGAAGAAAGAGTAGCTGGTTTGTCCTTGCACAATAAAATCATCTTTATTCTGGTCCTGTCTGAGGCACGCTTGGGCTTACAAGTATGTTGTTTAATATTACTACGTTTATAAATGTTCTTTAACTTCTTCTGCTACTAGGAATTTCAGCTTCAACAGACAAAATCATCAAGTAAAAGATCTGGACGTTTACTAAACAAATGTGTGCACACTAAGATCAAAAGTTTGTGTGATTTACTTATATAAACTGATATTGTATAAGTTTGCATTGGGGTATCTGGAAGGAAGCTGAAGCATCGGTGTATAATGTTTTCTTTCTTTCTTTCTTTCTTTCTTTCTTTCTTTCTTTCTTTCTTTCTTTCTTTCTTTCTTTCTTTCTTTCTATTTTTTATTATATCGTTTTTCTTTGTATGTCTTTCTCTTTCTGTCTGTCTGTTTGTCTCTTTCTCTCTCTCTCTCTCTCTCTCTCTCTCTCTCTCTCTCTCTCTCTCTCTCGCTCGCTCTCTCTCTCTCACTCTCTATCTCAATCTTTGTAAAGTTGTCATGCGTACAAAACTAAAGCAACACTTCACTAAAATTAGAATATGTGAAAGTTGTATCCATCCTGCAATAGAAGGTTTAAAGGATTAATGCCACAGGTTAGTCCGACGTGGATACACCCAGCGTAGCAGCACATTCCACATGCATGACGCCAACCCAGTCTGTGCTACCATAGAGCTGTTACAAAACTGGGTGTATATTAGCTTTATGGTAACACATGCTACAGTACCAGACATCACCACGAGGCATAAACCTACCGATAAAGCTCTATTTCTCTTATCTTGATATCATGCCGTATTGACAAGTTTCAAATCAGTGTAGACGAAAGTTGATGTCTCAAACATTGTTTTAACTTCTAAACATGGAAAATACCCATTTTGGGTATGCTAAATAGCATTTGTTTCAAAAATTTGGAAGCAACATTTTCCTGTAATGCTGCAGTTGGACAGCCCTGTGTTGTGTTATATCCTGTCAGCCAAGGTTGAGGTTTTTTGTTTTTTTTTTTTCAAATGCACTGTAGAATTCCAAAGTGCATTGTGGTCCTTCAAAGTACTGCGCGTTTTTGTCCCCAGGTAGAAGTCGGTGCTGAGCACACTTTGGTGTAATAGGTAATAGATTTCTTTTTATTTCAAATATTATGTTTCAGTCGTGATTCATATGAATGTATAGATTTTGCATTTAGAGTTATATTTACTTATAATAAACTCATATCAAGAGGTTATGAAATAAAGTTTTTGAAAAAAATATTTTAACACTTTTTGCTGCAGACATCCAGAATTTATTTTGAAATATGGCTTCTCCAATTTTAATACGTTCTGGCACTCCATTACATCATAAATAAATTAAATGTTAAAAGTTTTTTACATATCACATAGTTTTATTTGTCCTATGTGTTTTTTATTCGCCATAGGGGCTGACATAACGTAAATTCAGGTTTGTCAAATTATAAATTTTATGGTCTTATAACTACATGCCTGGTTTCCTCCATGTGGAATAGAAACTACCTATGGGCTGGGAGAATGCCTCGAGCTGTGCTCCAGCCTCAAAGGGTATCAGACATGTGTATCCTATCGTAATTATAATTGTCTTTATTATTTTATTTCCATTTTATTTTATTTTCCTAGCTTGACTTAGCGAATTTAGATATCTGAATAGACTTGCTCATTTGTTTAGATTTCAGATGTAACTAGTAAGGTTTTAGTTAAAACAAGAGAGAAAAGGGTACATAAATACATGAATAGTTAACTCGTAAAGCATCTTAGACGAGTCGAAACTGAAAGTTAACATGCCTGATGACGGAAATCGCACTTGAAGGTTTCCAACTGATGACCCGTTTATTAAATTCAATAGGCTCTTTAAACCTAGAATTTTCAAAACATTTTCATTAAATGTGATGTAATTGATGAGTTATTAATACAGAACTAGTCATTGATAGTGATTGCATTGGCTGTGAAATACAGCGAGTCTATAATAAATAGGCCTATTTTATCACTGAAACAGAACAACGTTGATATGACCAGTTTTCAAGTGTGACGCAATTGATAACAGACTCTTTTATGTCACATCGTAACATTTGCGTTTTTCTTGTAGTTGCAGAACTGGTTTTATTTATTTGATCTCATCACTCTGTCAGGTATACCTAGTCGGGTCTGTTGCAAGACCAAGCACTGTAGCTAGGTGCCGGGTTTATTATTTTATGATTCAATTTTGGTAGGCCTAATCATGAATGTTAGGTATAGTTTCATTATATTTATTTAATGTGGGCTACATTTTTACGTAGGCCTGGTAACAAAGGAGCATCATATTCGCCTTATTCTGTAACACAACAGCTTGGGATGTTTGTATTGGATATGCAAACATGGTGCTGCCAGCATAATGACTTCTCCAGGGATTAAGGGCACCTAAACAAGTCTTGTACTGGTTCCTCGCTGATGACCCGATTTTATAAAGGCTAATAATGCCTAAAACATTGTAGTAAATTTCAAATTTTATAAATAAGATTTTTTCGTTTTATAAATTAATTTGCTATTATGATTTAAAAGTATTCAGTTTTTCAGGGAATGGTACGGAATAGGACTTTGCTCTTAACATATCGGACTTGATAGCGTTCATGCGGTACATGGGCTTACAGAATTAAGTTTCTTAAGTTTCTCTTTCTATTAAATAGACATCATAATCGTCATTAACTACGATCAACGGGCAGTAAACAGAAGTGTGGAAATTACATGTTCTATGACAGCAATGACATTTTACACAGTTATACTTATACATAATAAGTACAGCTGCCTGGTGTATTACAAGATCATCAGCAGCAGCATAATTTGACTATAGTAGTATATGTACTTGGGGGTACTGGAACACGGGGGATGAAGACCGCAAAAAGCCTTTAAAACCTCGGGGCGTCCTCACATCAGTTGCCGTAGGTTGTCATCCCAGTATACACTTGGGGGTACTGGAACACGGGGGATGGAGACCGCAAAAAAACTTTAAAACCTCGGGGCGTCCTCCCATCAGTTGCCGTAGGTTGTCATCCCAGTACCTGCTAAGGGTTTTATGTAGTCGAGTGGTTAATCTCGTGGGGCCCAAAATAAGTTCCCTTAACTGATGAATTTATGAAAGTATCACCACCAGTTATCAGGGAATTATGTATGACCTTCCTCGAGCGTGTCTTGAAGTGCCTCAGCCCGCCTGCTTTCACGCGTGTGGCGACCCAACACTCAAGTCCGGATCCCCCGGTATTTCATATAATAAAAATTGGTTATATATATATATATATAGCAAAAAGCAGGGAGAATCAGTAATATTTTGTACTATTCTGCTATTATGTGTCCTTGGGGATGTGTAGACACATGGAGGACCGGTTATTGTAACTCTTGTGAATAAAGATTATTTTCAATAAATGTTGTATACAGTAAAACGCAAGATTCCTCACTATAAAACACTTGTGAAAAGTTCACTTTTGAATTCATGATCTAAACATGAACGTTAGCATCAGAAGCTGCTGGTCACATATTTAAGATGAGTCCACCGGTGTGACACAAATAAAATTATTGACCACAATTTTAACAATAAAAACAGTTGTATACTTCAATTTAAAGGTCTGGAATAACGACAATTCCCTTAATGTTCACAATATTAATGGCAGGTAGACAACCTGCTTTAGCTTTGCAGGCAAAACTGATGTGGAAGACTATATTTAACACGCTCTGTCCTCATATCACCTTGCCAAAAAATGTGGAAGACTATATTTAACACGCTCTGTCCTCATATAACCTTGCCAAAATGTATCTCCTTGGTGCTTCGTACGGTACAAGTTCCTGGTCTTGTCAGTCGCAATGAAAATAAGGTTGAACTTGTCTTCACCTTGATCATATTTCTTACCTCCACTTGTATACGCATTACATTTAGCCACTTCACGGGTCACCTAAGTGCTTTTTATGACGCATGCTCTTGGTTGCTTCAATTGGTAAGTTCCTGGTCTTGTAAGTCGCAATAAAAATAAGGTTGAATTTTTCTCCACCTTGATCACATTTCTTACTTGCATTTAGCGACTTCAAGACTATTTCTGGACGACCACAAAATTTAGTATCCAGTACATTGTCAGCTAGGTTTAACACAGTTTTTCATTTTTGTCTTTTGGACATATATTACATGCAGAAATATATACTGTATTGACAACACAGTACATGAAATATAACTGCGGTAACAATATTGAATACAGTGTAGTGGCACTCTTCAATTGCGCACAAGGGTTCACTTCCACATAGGTTTTGTGACACGTTTTTGGAGGATTGTTCGCTGTCCCGTCCCAGGATAACACTAAGTTGTCAATGCATCGAGCGTCCCTGTTCTTATGTTCTGCATCACTTTCCCCATCGGTGTCTGTTCCGAAATTGTCAGGTTAATGATTTTTCGCAGGTGATTTCCAAGATAATTATCACGCGTTTCAAGCTTGTTTGTTTTTCAGCTATTCTGTTTAACATATATTGTTTTTACCGGTCACGCGTTGTATTCTGTAGATTTTTAAAGAATCTGTTTCACCAAAAAAATGTTTTGCTGTCGCGTCATATCAGTAGATGTTGTGAATGTAAGAAGGGCACACGAAGGTCGTGGTGGATATGTCGAGGGGAACTATAGTGAGGACGAGTCAGTTTTGTCGTCCCCTCGATTAACAACGCTGACTCCGCCCTAAGTTCCTTACCAGTTTTCAACACGTACAATTCCCAACTTTTGCGGCACTTTGTCATGCGTATGTAAGAAACAGTTAGTCTCAGGAAAGTTGGACGTTCAAATGCACAACTTGCATTACCCAGGGTTTATTCATAATCGTTTACTTGGAAATAGTTAGCTCAGATATATGTGGGCGCGGATCAAAAGCGGAAGGTTTGAGAAGCTGCCAGATTTCCGGGGTTTTTTTTCGTATTTCTCCTGCATTCCTTACGCGGCACACGCGGATACGTCATCTATTTGGAGCTACTTTGTAAGAGGGGTGTGAGATAAGAGTGATTTCATTGGATCATGTACTGATTGCGGAGCCCAACAACCACTTTTCGTCCCTTTACTTTCATTTAGGAATGTTCCAGATACATTATAAAAGACGGCGCATTTCGAAGCGCCTTCACTTGTTGAACAGTCCACAACACAAGAACGAACTCTCCGAAATATCCAGGGTCGACTTGGATTGCTCGTTGTTGTAACTTTGTGGGGTTGCACGTTGTAAAAATATCACTGTGTTGTGATTTATCAGTGTTGTGGCAGTTACTTTTAGGTTTTTGTCTCTCTTTCAGGTTGGGGTTCCGTTGAATCTCGCATAATAAGCAAATGTAATATGTATGATCTTTTGGGTGTTTTCTGAGATTACATCCGTTTAAATACAAGTTCCATGTTAAGAACCAACTTAATAAGAATTAAAGGGAGTTCGCTTGAAAGCCAAGGAAAACATTTCAACATGAACATAGCAAGGTTCACAAGACCTGGTAAAATTCGTCGGCGAACAAATACATCACTTCCCTGAAAGGTCGGATAGATTTTTTAAATTTTGGCAATAAGTTTAGCCTCACTAAACATGGTAACTTCGTTTTTTATTTGACTAAAGAAATTAAAGAAAAAAAAAAATGTTGCTTCATATTCACATTTTTTTGCAAAGACTAGTCGTTGTTGTTGAATTGTCCATGAAAGAAAATGTCTGGAAAGTTGTGCATGGAATAAATAACATAGTATTGCTGGCATCAAGCGAGGTTGTGAGCCATTAAAATAAGTGTGTCGAACAGTTTTACAAACGTTCAAGGAGTCTGAGTTGTGTCAGTTTAGTAATGATCTGCTTAAAGCTTCTAATACTATTTCTGTCACCAATACACAGCATTTATATATAAGATTAAAACAACCTACTAGAGGGCTGCACAATATAATACCTAGCGCTAAATACAGCATGATAACTTCATCTATAGCAAATATTACATTGGGAGGAGTTATAAAGAGAGTCCAACACAAACCTCCCCCCCCCCCCTCGTTTTGCAATATACAACCGAAAATTGATTGTGACTGCAGAGTGATTGCAAAGTTTTCATTTCATTCTGGATTGGGAATACTTTTATCCCCTTGCTGTTTGGCCTTTATTAACCAGGACGGCCCAGCTAATTATAAAAAATAATGGCTCAGGACAGCTTTAGATTTCTGTCGCTTTTGCCGACTTAAATTCAACAAATGCTTAAACTGCTACCTTAGCAACGTCTATGGCTTAATGATTATGATGGATGTACAAAGTATCTACCCGCCCTCACAAAGAAAAATACCGGCGGAAGCATCTGTAAATTTTTGCCAGCAAAATTAAAGTACAACGACCAAAAAAGTTTCGCGAGCTCTGAATCACAACCAGATTTGAAATTTCAAAATTAAATTCCAGTTGAAAATGTATATATCCGAAGCGGTTATGCAAGAAAATTAAAATCTTTCCGGAGCCATCAGGGTGTTTTTTAGGGTTGTTTTGATTTTTTGTACTGGTTTTTACATTGTCCGACATATTGGTATATTTTAATAATTTGGATGTAGGTTATAAGCACTTAGGCTCTTTGTATATTTTTTCTTTTTGTTCTGAGTTTGTACAAAAGTCGTTTTCCTTTTTTAAAACCTTGTGAATTGTGTATAGTTTATTTCTGAGACACATATTTGGTGCGATTCATTTTTAAAGTTGAAAATCGATTTCGTCTCTAAGCTATAAATAACGGTTGCACTGATATCACCTTTAACTTGATTGTATTCGTAATAATGATCCAGGAATGGGCCAGATTATATTTTATATATATTATATCATCACCTGGCCGTATATGACAGCCACAGCGGGGAACAGTTGTCACAGACTGCTAAAGAAGGACTCACGGAGTGCGGTAAGTTGCATGTCATTTAATTGTTTGCAGACATAAACACAAATACTCAGTATCAAAAACACAGACTTACGAGTCTTGGGGATTTTACTCTTGTGGTGAAAATTGGTATGGGACTTAGGGCGGAGCCATTGTTGTCAATCGAGGGGGCAACACAACTGGCTCGTCCCCGATATTGTTCCAGAACACCCCTCGACATATCCACCACTTGAGTGTCGACTCTCGTGCGACATGCTTTAAAGGCATAAAGTTCCCTGCAGCCCCCCTTTGGCGGGCAGCCCCAACATTTTGGGAAGACTTGTTTACACATTCACAATAATAACAACGCTAATATATTTGATATCAATTATTGAGATTAAGGACCATGCGTGTAGGAAATGGAAGTGTGAATTAAACAGATATAATATAGTAAGTACTTATTTTGCTTTCGAACATAGTCAAGACAAGATGTGTGAAGGTAAGGCAGGCAGTCAACATAGGAAAAACATTAGATGTATAAATTTTGTGTTTTAAAGGACGTATTCAGACAATTTCCTGTGATGCCACAAACAGGGTGTCAGTCTTGCTCCGAAGCAGGAAGACAAGCTTAAGTAGAGACTAGCAAAGCTTGTAAATCTCCTATGATGAGATGAACTCTAATAGCGGTAGCGACGCAAGTTCTGACAGTTGGAGTAAGACCAGGAAAGTTTGCATCTGGTGCCGAAGGTACGCTGACCTAGTGCCAAATAAAAAATATTGTATTAGTTGCAAAGCTAAATGTTTTAGGGAGTGTGTTCGCTGCCATAGACCATTTCCTGACGCCAAGTATTTCTCGGAAAACAAAACGAGGTGCAATTCTTGTTCAAAAAATACGTTAAAGAACGGGTCAAACGGAACAGCAAAGTTACTTCCAATATGGTAGATCTTATCAATAAAGATCTGGAGTTGAGCGACGTTTCTAGCGAAGACTCCTTTGCGTCAGAGCCACAAAGAAAACGAAATAAGGACACTGCTGTTGGCGAAACCACAGATGTAGAGGAAGATAAACAGCCAAAAGATAAAAGCGGAAATATGATAGTAGTGCCAGGAAAGAAACGCTCCGCCAAACCGAAAGGAGTTAAAAATGGCGATGCTCCTGCCCCCAAGAAGCAACAGCGGGGGCGACCTCGCAAAGCTGCAGTGAAAAGCTTAGACGAACGGATACACGATCTCCTCACAGAATGGCTGGCCTTGAAACGCGAAGAAGGCGGTAATGATAGGAATAGGGTCGGGTTTATGCCGGTATTTTTTCGTTAACTGTGCTAAATGGGTCAAACAACAAACGTCGAAAATTTTCAATGTCAGGTTTATTGTTGCATCATCCCTGATGATTTACCAGACAATTCGGGTAAGGTAAAAAGAAGAAAATGTTGTTTTCCTTGGCTTGCCTCTTGTTTCGCAAAAAACAATAACAATGGTAAGACGTCAAGCACCACCTGCAAGGTTAGAAAGAATTCTAAAACAAATATACTATGATCCCTCGCACCCAGCTAGTTTTAGCACTGCACGCGACTTGTACACTTACGTAAAAAACAATAAGAAAAAGGGCCACATTTCACGACGTTCAAGATTGGCTTTATAAGCAAAACCCTTACACGTTACATCGACGAATTGTTAAACGCTTTCCTAGACGAAAGGTGCTTTCTAGGGGTATTGATTATCAGTGGCAGACTGACTTGGTAGTTTTGGATCAAATTTCAAAGGAAAATAGCGGAGTGAAGTATTTGCTGACCGCAATTGATACATTTTCAAGGTTTGCTTTTGCCGTTCCTATAAAAAGCAAGACAGGAAAAGCTGTTGTTAAAGCATTTGAACAAATATTCAAATACAGTAAGCGTAAACCAATTAAGATTTCTTCAGATTCAGGCACTGAATTTTTGTCAACCGATTTCCAAAATTTCTGTAAGAAACACAGGATTGTACATTTTGTCACTTATCAGGATGTCAAGCAACAAATAGTTGAAAGATGGCATCGCACTTTGAAAGAAAGCATGTGGAAATATTTCACAGCCAATAATACACTTAGGTATGTGGACGTCCTTGCACTTTTAGTATTCAGGTATAACACGAGAAAGCACCGTATCTTAGGCTGTTCGCCACAAAGTGTCAACAAATCTAATGAAAAACTGATTTGGGAAAGACTGTATGAGACATACTTACACGAAGCCCAGAAGGCATTCAAATTTGACATTAACGATACCGTCAGAATTCAAAAAAAGAAAAACATATTTGAAAAAGGCTACGTTCAATCCTGGAGTAAAGAGATTTTCGTCATCGCTGACCGGTTATTTACAAATCCTCCTACGTACATTTTAAAAGATAGAAATCAAGAGATCATCAAAGGCACGTTTTATGAACCAGAACTAACTAAAGTAATTATCAATGACTAGTCAAGATATGATGGAGCATCCCGTGACCTCGTTTGATGCGCGTTTACACATCCCTTTAATATGATTGTAGCAGGGCCTTCGCAATGTGGTAAGAGAACTTTTGTTTTAAATCTATTAAAACAGTCCGAAAGATTGATAAGCTGTAATTATGATTATATCGTGGTGTTTAGCGGATCAACAGAAACGCTATTTCAACAACTGGTTGGGACGTTGCCAAATACAAATATAAAATTTGTGCAAGGGCTACCCGATGATATAGATGAATATATCCTGCCAAATCATGCGGGCTTGTTTTTATTCGATGATCTCCAAAGGCAAGCCTCTACTGAGGATATAATAGGCGACATTTTTACCAAGAGAGGCCACCACGAAAACCTGAGTGTGTGTCTGATTCTTCAAAACCTGTTTCACGAAGGTAAAGAAAGACGCACATGCCAAAGGTCTTGTCATTATATGATACTCTTCCAAAATCCGTTGGATAACAGTATCACTTACATAATAGCGTCGCGCCTAGATCCCGTCAGAAAAAAAGCGTTAGCCACTCTCTTAACTAGCGTTTTGCGCACACATCGTTATATCTTAATCGACGGAAAGCAAGACACTCCTCCTCAGGCTAGGTTAAGAACTGACATCTTTAATAACTACCAGAGGTGTTTCTATCTTTCATAATCGTAACAAACCCGCTGTGATGGGTCGGAGAAATCGGGTAGACGAAACAGGCATGATGACAGGCAAGTCTTTTTTAAAGAGGAAAGATTTTTTGGGTTTACTTGTTCGCAACAAAAACAATAAAAAGCGCAGGAATGCTCGTGTAGACATTGCAGACACCTCTGAAATTAAGGCTGTGTGTGAAATCATATTGAATCTTCTTCACGGCAACGTTCCCATAACCAAATGTGTTCACAAACAATGTAAAAGGTACAGAAGTGTTTTGAGAAGCTTAGCCGACAACAAAACGTGCTTAGCTGTAAAGAAACAAATTCTTAAAAAACAGTCTGGCGGATTTTGGGGGGCTTTGATTCCTGTCATAGGAGCGGCTTTATCGACCCTGCTGAACTAAATAAGAACCATAATGGTCGATTTCAAAGAGTCTATCATTATACCATTAGCTGTCTTTAAGCAACTAAATTTCAAAGACTTTGTGGCACAGACTGAGGCTGAACAAGCAAAAAACAAACACGCAGAAGAAAAATCACCAACCGACATCTTACACGATACGCGATTGCCTGTCGACACTAAAATGAAATTATATGCCCAACAAAAGAAATTTTATTCGGAAAAGAGAAAAAAGCCATACCCAGTGACCTTAGATACTTCCAATCTTTTAAAAAGTAAACCCAGCGTTAGTAAAAAGAGCGATATATCGTCTATAAGAGCATTGTTCAAAGACATTGATCAGCCTGCAGTCAATAGTATTTTAGAAACTATATTAGAACATCCCGCTAATATTTCATGGGACGAAAAGCTTCAAGTTGTCATTAACGGTACAACCACTGTCGGATCAAACTTGATTGACCTGTTAAAATATATCAGAAACGATGCTGTGGTGACAAGCGAGAGCGATATACCGCCAGGTATCGAAAGCTTCTTGCAGATTATACTAGAAATTGGTGTCCCCCGTGCCTGGATCAAAGCACCTGCACGTAAGAGTCGTCGTAATTAAGTAGCTAGTTGGATAAGTTACAGATAATGGAGCATACTTCAAATTTCTACATGGTATTACCAAGTAATGTAAAAACAACGGGCGAATTTGAAAAGAACAAGATTAGTCATTATCATACCCCCATGCCGCGACCCGTTCAACTAACGGGTGGTCAATGGGAGTGTGCCTTGAGTGAAATATTTTATCCGCACAGTTGGTATAATATAAAGGGACCGCTGACACGTTTTGAGGTGAAATGTGCTCACGGTCTAAGACGAAGCTATAAAGTAGCCGTGAGCATTGCAAAAGGCTTCTACACGCCCAAAAGCTTAGCAGATGAAATGAACTCTAGATTTAAAGCAATTACTACTGCCCCTTTTTACGGACGTGTAAAATTCCTCGAGTCAGTAGGAATCATGAAAATTACTCTGCGACATGGAGAGACGTTAACTGTGCATTCCCATTTAGCACAACTAATGGGTTTCGATAGAAAGGTTTTCAGATACAAGGCGGGGACGCAGGTTTCTGCTAACGACTATGTTTTCAGAAGTAACAGAGCGAGCGATTTAAACGCAAATCTGCACCAGATTTATGTTTATTCAGACTTAGTCAAAGAAACTTTGGTAGGCGACTCTTATGTTCCTTTGCTTGCGGTTCTCAATGTGAGGGGGTGGCTCGGGGACAATATGCATGAAGTATTTCAAAACCTTCACTACACAGAAACGAGCGGCTCGACCATCAACTCCATTGAGATTGCTTTGTGCGACGACCAGGGTGAACTAGTGCCTTTCCTATACGGAAAAGTTATTGTGAAGCTCCATTTCAGACGGAAAAAGAAAGATATCTTTTTGAACTAATGAAATGAAAGTTCCATACAAGTGTGATTCGAGGTCATACTGCTGTCATTATGCAAATCAAGCAGGCGGCAAACTTCCGTATTTCTCTGGAGACTTAACGCAATCCGGATACGGCTTAGGTAACTTCTTCGGGGGGGTAGCCAAAAAAGCATTACCTTTTCTAAAAACTGCTGGCAAGGAACTGCTAAAAACGGGTGTTCAAGTGGTCGGCGACGTGCTGTCAAACAAAAACGTAGGCGAGTCCATACGAGACAGAGGCAAAGAAAGGCTGATTGCCATGCATCGGAAAGTTTCTGAGATAGTAGACGATAGTGATCCTCGAGATAACGCTCAGGTCTATCGCTCGAGCCAGCCAAAAAAGCAAAAACGCGAGAGAATTGCAGCGGAGCCAACCCAAGGAATTCCCATCAAAAGACGAAAAAACAAACACTTAAATCGCACGACATATTCGTTTAAGAAAGGTAACAACATGTCCCTGTTACACGAACGCTCTTGCGACTGTCTAAAGTCAGAACTGGAGTTATTCAATGTCCCACCCACTCAAACTAGCATCGAAAGTGGTTTTTTCTCGAAGTATTACCCCGTCACAACTTTAGACCGAGGTGGTCCCATTGAATTTAAAATAACAGTCGACAGCGAACACTACGTCGACCCAGCTCACATTTTTCTGTATACCAAATCACGTATTTTAGCTCAAGACGGAAGCCCCACCCCTGGAGAAATTGAAGTATCTGGAGCTAAAGCATTTAATGACGATGCAGTTGTGTTTCCGATCAATTATTTTCACGCGAGCAGGTATAAAAATGTGGAGATATTCCTTAATAATAAAATGATTAACCAAAGTGATAACCTCTATCCTTATAAAGCATTTTTTGAGTGTCTCCTTTCCCATGGAGCCGACTCGAAGAGAAACCAATTAAAAATGGGGCTTTTCAGTAAGGATACAATGGCAATGGACAACAACTTCAGCGATTTCGACAAGCCTGTTGCAAATGTAAACAAGGAAACGCACAACATGGGAGCCAGATGGCGCTACGAAACTTCCAAATTCAGCCGAATGTTTGAAATGTTTGGGCGCATACATTCAGAGCTTTTCTCTCAAGGCAAATTGCTCCCTGGTAATTCGACGATCAGAATTAGGCTGCACAGGGCCGATCCTTCTTTCTCACTAATGGCAAAATCTGCTTCCAAAAAGTATGCAATAGCCATCGAATCTGCGATTTTGTATGTCAGGCGAGAAAAAAATTAGTGCTAGCGTCTTGGAAGCACATCAATTAGCTCTCCAAAAAGGACGATTTAAATATCCAATGAGACGAATTGAAATGAAATTTTTCACAAAAGGAGCTGGTCGACAAGACATTTCTGAAAATAACCTTTTAGAGGGTGTTCTACCTCGCAAAGTGATTATCGGTTTGGTAAAGTCAGAAGGCTTCCACGGTAGTTATCAATCATCCCCATTTAATTTTGCGCATTTTAACGTTTCACAGATGACACTGCGTGTTAACGGACAAGCTTTGCCGTACGATAGCTTAGAAATGAACTATAGCAAAAAGCACTATCTTCAGGCCTATTTTTCCATGCTGATGGCTTCAAATAAGCTCTTTCGAGATAACGATCTGGACATTTGTCCTGAGAAAGATTTTCCAAACGGCTATGCAATTTATGGCTTCGACTTAACGCCAGACTTGAGCAATGACTGTCACTTCCAGTTGGTGCATGAAGGAAAGCTAAGTCTCGAAATTAAACTGGATCACTCCTCTACATCTAGCATTACCGTGGTTTGCTATTTCGAGTATGACAGCATTCTGTCTATAGATTCCGACGGTACAGTTTACTACAATGAATAATGTGGCAATTACGCGGATACTCACTGGTCACAAAACCACACAAAATATATTTAAAGGTGTATTTCCTTCTGATCAAATTCCTTTGTCGAGGCCAAAATTTAAACCCGTATGTTACGTTGCCAATATCGACCCCGCGCGCTTTGCGGGCAGTCATTGGGTCGCCCTGTACTTCACCCCTGAAGGCGAAAATGAATACTTTGACAGTTATGGTCTCCCCCCATTCTCCCCAGGTTCTTAAAACTGCTAAGATTCGATTATCGTTATAACGCAACCCAACTGCAAAGTTTGAAATCGACAGTTTGTGGACAATATTGTGTATTTTATGTCTGGAGAAAAAGTTTGGGAGAAAGTTTAGAAAGAATAAGAAACTATTTTACAGATGAAAGACACGAGAACGATTTAATAGTAAACCAAATTGTGGAAGACGAATTTAACGTAGATTTAGATGTCGTCAGTCCTGATTTTATTTACAGCCAGATGGCGTCGACATTGCACAGATTCCAGCTTCATCTTAATCTTGCAGGGCTTCGCCGCTATTAACAATGGATGAAGTGGAACATATAAAACTATTTGCTTCAGACTCAGAGGAGGAGGAAGAGGAGGGAGAATGTCCGCCAACGCCGCCTGCAGCAAACAGCACGAGCAACCACGAAGAATTCGTATGCATTAAAAAAACCCATAAGGACGCCTGGATCCCAACCCGGGGTAGTCCAGGCGCTGCAGGTTTCGATTTGTATTCCTTGTCTGAAGTTTATATAAACCCTTACAATATTGCCAAAGTTCAAACTGGTATAGCAATCGTCAAATTTCCAGAAACTTGTTACGGTCGCATTGCTGCCCGTTCCGGATTGAGTGTTGTGTACGGACTGCACGTGTTAGCCGGAGTTATCGATCCTGACTATAGAGGTGCAATGTGTGTGGTACTGCACAATCTGGGCAAACACCCAATCTACTTGCCCCCCCCCCCCCCCCCCCCCCCACAGCAGGGTGGCCCAAATTATTTTTGAAAAAATCATGACGCCCACCGTTCTTCTGGAAACTGAACATCCGGACCCTGGTACAGAGAGTGCCAGGGGAAGTGCTGCGTTTGGCGAAGCCAGTGGTCTATTTTAACTTTCGACACCAAATAGCCAAGATGAAAACATTGGGAGGCTTGACTTATAATATAATGACTTTACAAGGAAAGCAGTCATGTGACTATAATATAATGACAATGTTAATACTGACTTTACAAGGAGAGCTGCCATGTGACATTATTTTATCCTGTTTATAACGTTAAGAAACATTTTAATTATGCTTGTGTTAAATTGCTCGTTGTTCTGCTGTCGGGGATACGGTAAAACCTGCACGTCGTGTTCCGGCAGGTACAAGGCGGTTGGGCTGCACTTAATTGTGTTGGCTTTTAATCCCTCCGTGACAGCAGAACAACGAGTTTGTGTACATCAAATGTAAATGTTTAGGTATAGGTAAATGCGTTAGCGAGGAACACCTTCGACATCGAGAAGCCACGTCGAAAACATTGGGAGGCTTGACTATAATATGACAATGTTAATACTGACTTTATAAGGAAAGCTGTCACCTGACTCTATGTAGTTTTTTATGCTGTTTGTAACGTTAAGTGTTAAATTGCTCGTTGTTTTGCTATCGGGGATACGGTAAAACCTGCACGTCGTGTTCCGGCAGGTACAAGGCGGTTGGGCTGCACTTAATTGTGTTGGCTTTTAATCCCTCCGTGACAGCAGAACAACGAGTTTGTGTACATCAAATGTAAATGTTTAGGTATAGGTAAATGCGTTAGCGAGGAACACCTTCGACATCGAGAAGCCACGTCGAAAACATTGGGAGGCTTGACTATAATATGACAATGTTAATACTGACTTTATAAGGAAAGCTGTCACCTGACTCTATGTAGTTTTTATGCTGTTTGTAACGTTAAGTGTTAAATTGCTCGTTGTTTTGCTATCGGGGATACGGTAAAACCTGCACGTCGTGTTCCGGCAGGTACAAGGCGGTTGGGCTGCACTTAATTGTGTTGGCCTTTAATCCCTCCGTGATACCAGAGCAACGGGTTTGTGTACCTCAAATTTAAATGATCAAGTATAGGTAAATGCGATATAGTTTACTCTACTATTCATAAGTTAATTATTGTGGTAACCATATACACGGGCCCCAGTGTGCTATTCGTTAATGGTTTGAATTTTTCCCGTTCACTATGGAAAGCATCAATGACATAAGAAAGTTGTATATTTCCGAGGCACGCTTGCATAATTTATGCAAGGTGAGTGGCTACTTCCAAAACATTGCCAGCAGCTTGCCGCGTGTTGCTGACCGTGTTTTTGATGTGCAGGTCCCCCCACTCCCTGGGGCCTTACCATTTGAAACGTTCACCACGGGAACCTTAATCTCCGTTATTTACCATCTAGGCTATTACGACCAGCCTCGACAGGTGGCGAACGAGATACCTCTGCTCGAGGTGTTACACGCGGCAGTATTTTTATCCGCGGATAGTTGGTTGATTTCCACATTAGATGCCAGGTTAAATAAAAATAATATATCCGAGATCTTTGATTCATTTTATAAAACATATGGTGCGGACCACATAGCTACAAAATATCTGTTTAACAAATTTTATATTTGGTTCGGGTATAAAAAAAATAAAACACTTTCGCTTGTATGTCCAGAAAAAAAGATCAAAAAACGCAAAAGACAACATCGCTCCAGGTCTGTTGTTCGCTACCTGACGGACCGCCAATTGGAAACGCCAGCTCAAAATTCCACACATTTTAGTGCTTACAAGCATTTCACAAATTGTAACCAAAATATGATATCATATAAAATTCCTGTTGGTCTGTTTATCCCCTTCAGACCGTCTGCCTTTATTACTTGTTTAGATTTTCTGTTAAACCCACAGAGCATTCCCGATATGGGAGATATTCCCATCTGGGAATTTTATTTTGTAGCTATGTATCTTGATTCACCATTACTTGATATTCTTTTATATCATCACTTTTTAAACTTCCGCAATGTAGTAGATCTGTTAATAACTGTCGAGCGTGATGTTGGATTGTTTTCAACCGCAGGACAAATTATATTTCCACACCTAAATTTTCACTTTGGGCTATATCCCGACCTAATTGTCTGGTTATTTTATGCAGAAATTTATGATTGCGGCGAGCAGACCCTAACAAATTTCATTAAAAAATACAATTCCGGACTCACTATGTATTTGACCCGTCCACCTAAAAACGGAGCTTGTGCTTTTTGTTCGGGCAAAATAAGTTTTGTTGAACATTCTTTTATTGGATTCGCAAAAACGCTTCAACTTACCACATGCTGTTTCCATCCTGTGCACGCTG
The DNA here is from genome assembly GCA_964020975.1 of Hermodice carunculata. Classification (NCBI taxonomy): domain Eukaryota; kingdom Metazoa; phylum Annelida; class Polychaeta; order Eunicida; family Amphinomidae; genus Hermodice; species Hermodice carunculata. The sequence continues at coordinate 15,402,804 of OZ026618.1, read as the reverse complement.
AGTGCTTCAATAATAGGACCAAAGGGACACAGTGTCTCTCTTGCCGAAACTTGTATTTTATATAGGGTGCATGCCAATTTAAGTATGAAACATATCCATGAATAATCAAAATGATTTCCCCGGGTGTTGTTGTATCACTAATATATTGTCACAAACGAGCTTACGTTAAAATGACTTCTTTGATTTTTTTGACAACAACACAGTTACACATTTTGTGTAAACTAAGCGACTATATTCAGGCTATGAGTAGTCATTTACCACGGAGTGACGACTATTTCGTACTTCGAGTGCCCACGCTTCCGGGGGTTAATCATCCGGGCACATTTAAGAGCGTCCTAAATTATCTGACCTCGCCAAGTATAGAACCTGTCCCCTCAATAGCAAGCAACTTGCGCGAGGTCATACACGTGGGTATTTATATATTAGCAGACCCGCTTTTAGATAACATCCTTGACTATTACCTAAATTACCGCACCGCGCACACCATTTTTGTGTCCTTTTTAGAATTGCTTGGACCCGATAACCCCAGGGTACAATATTTATTCACATTTCTTTACAACCACTACGGTCTCCCTCCATCCAAAGTCTTAGAGTTGGTAACCGCCCGCACTCATTTGCGCACGCGTTTGTTAGGGAATTTTATTCGAAATTATCACAGAAAGTGTTGTCATTTTTGGTCTTTCCATCCAAACGGCGCAACCTGTTCAATTTGTAAGACAGCTATCCCAAAACACAGTGCTTTCGAGGGGCTGCAAGCCACAGTCAGATTCATGCCGTGCTGTTTTACTTTAGTTCACATTTCGTGCTTCAACTCAAAAATCTCTGACTATCCAACAAATTATTGCCCAGAGTGTTTTACAATGTTTAAATTTGGTTTAGTTGATGAATCTGTCAGTTGATGAATCTGTCAGTGCCCGATTATACTTTGGAGAAAATTTCCAACGTGAATGCCGCAGGGAAAGGAACGTCGAACCTACGGCTGTATATCCTCATCCTGGCCATAGGAATCCTCGACTTTTTCCCATTTAAACAGACGTGATGGTTGAAAACACTGCAATATCACCAAAATTGGATTGTTGTATTTTGACATTATTGTTGTATTTAATTGAAATAAAGAGATACAGTGAAAACACGTTATAGACACCATCTGTTAACGCCCTATGAAATGCGTCAGATAAGTGCATTATGTCAGACATCTGAATGTCTTTATAACATGGTCTCACTGTATAATTAAATTTTGTACATCTGACTTTTTGTTTTTTATTGCCACCACGGTTTTCCTGATGGAATGTGAAACTTTCCTTCAAGGAAATCAACGAAAACCGGACGACAATGAGGTGGTTGGTAGCCACTGATACCCGACGTGTAAGATCTGTTCCTCGCTTTATATCGAGCAAATCTTACATAAATGCGGTAGTTTGTAATGGAAACGGTTAACCTTACCATCTTCTACCTTGTCAGGTTGATAGATGGGGAGGGGAAAACCCGAGTCGTTTCCATGATACAAAATACCGGGGGATCCGGACTGTGTATAAATACACACACACACTTTCCAGTCGAAATGCTGAGACATGAATGAGATTGATTGGCTACCAGCACGCCTCGGTTCCAAGCTAAGCCTTAGGCTGTGACGTCACCAAAATACACAAAATCCAACATGGCGGCCATGATATTAACTGGTATCACATACAAATAAGAAATTTGTAAAAAGTGGTACAAAAGAAGTGTTATGATCTCTTACCTTTATATGTCCTCTTTCCACAGATTTAAATCCACATTATGGTATTATTCCAGTCTAATAATAGGGCCATGGTAGTCCAATATGTCCATTTCATTTCTGATCTGTCAGCCATTGCTGATCAAAATATCCAGAAGTCATGTACATGTAATTTGATCAAATTTTGTACAAGCAATGTGATGACAAAATATTTTGCCATCCACTGCAAAAATACTTTCCTGATGCAAGCAGTAAGATGTAGGTCCAAATTAGAAAGAAATAATCTTCTGACCTGACTTTGAATTTCAACCTCTAAAATCCGCCATTTTGCAAAAAAATCCACTTTTTCTACAAAGCTCCACTTTTGTAACATGGGGTCTATTCCCGGCAATTTGCACCAAGAATGAACTGCCAAAGCATACAGATCCATAATCCAATGGGGGTGGTGGGATAGTGACAACCTTGTGTCCACCTTTCAGCCAAAAAGGAAGGAACCCCAAAATGACATATTTAGGGGGTAGGGCCTTTTGAATTTTGATCAAATCTGTACAATTTGCCCTAGAATGCTCAAATATATTTTTTTCACAACTTAAAATATCAGTAAGTATGAAACTTAGCCTAATCTATGTTATTACAGGAAAAGTTTTATTTTATCAGTAGTTCTAAACCCCCTTTACTTCTGATAAAATGGACTGTTCTGTTATTCAAATTGGACCACTTGTATCTTGAAAATTTAACCCAATCCAGCCCAAATTTATACCCTCTTGAAAAGCATGAACACTTGTTGGTCAAGTTACAGGGTGAAAGGGTTATGGATCTGTTTTAAATTAAAATACCAGAGCAGTATCTGGTTGGTGGGTGTTCCAAACAGGCATCTCTTGTGTCTTCAGTGAGGTATCGGGTGACAGGATGCTCGTAAAATGACCATTAATCGTAACCCAATAAATGCACTGACTGTTATATACAGTAAAACCTCTCTAAGCGAACACCTCCACATACCGAACACCTCTCTATACTGAACACCATTTCTTGGTCCCGAATGTATACTTCCAATGTTAGCAAACTTCCCTATACTGAACACCTCCCCTTACGGAACACTTTTTTCAGGTCCCAAAGGTGTTCGGTATAGGAAGGTTTTACTGTAAGTGGTAAATGACTTATCACACCCCTTTCATGTGATCCGCGAACACGTCAACACTCCCAAATAGCAGGGACTAAGATGTGCCCATGCGTCTTTGTTTACATAAGCACTGCCCAGCAATGGAACCGAGAACGAGGCTGCTGATTTGACCCCTAATCTCGCATCTCATTAAACCCAGGTCAGCATCTCGACTGTTCTGTTATTTATATGTCTTGTTTCAATGATATGAAATACCGGTCGCCACACACGCACAAATGCGGGCGGAGTGCAGCACTTCCAGACACGCTCGAGGAAGGCCATACATAATTCCCTGATAACTGGTGGTGATA